>OZ012737.1:41691380-41773880 GCA_963859935.3 Lathyrus sativus
GACAAGTTCTTTCTTGAATAAAACCATTGGGGTTTTGCCCTCCAAGATTGGTTCGTATTTTGGGGGTTTTTGGACGAGATTCTTCATCAACGATCAATCGAGCGAAGGTGATTGTGAAGAGGTGGTCTTCACAAGTCTAGTAGCGGATTCAGTGATTTTGAAGGGAAGATCTCGGGTTCGATTTGGTGCTGTTGAGATCAGCCGGAGCCAAAGGTTTGAACAACAACGTGTTCTTCAATAAGGTGGCTGGAGTCGGAGGTCCATCAACACAAATCGAAGAACTTGATTCAGCTTGAATCAAGGGGCAAGGAGTGAAGGCAACTTTCAACACATTGAGATTTTTGTTGTAATTTTGCTGCTCAATCCTTGTATAAACTGTTCATTCAAACAGGTGATATCTATTCAATATATCTCAATTCTAGTTTTAGAATTAAGGGCAGACGTACCCCGAAGCGAGGACGACGGGGGAACTGCCTCACCAAATTACTTGTCTTCTTTATTTTCAGCATTTTCGTTACAGCTCAAATAAGTAATTTTTGTGTAAGCTCTATTGTCAAAATTGTGATATCAATTGAGTAAGAGATTAAAACTTTGTTTTTAACTCTAAAGTACAACAATACGTTGTACTAGGCTGGTTGAAATCACTTACTCAACATAAACATCACTTGGAGTGTCTTTGCACACCAAGTGTTTGACATATTGCTTGAACCAAAATTATCTTACTTGTGTATCTAGTTTTGGTTTGATTTTGAATCATTGGAACTAGGAATCCTTACAACTGAAGTAAATAATTGATAAGCGTAGTTTGTGTTGTGATTCTATTTTTCCGAATTGTCATTAATCCATAGGCTTACGTATATCCGGTTTTCCAATAACCGTTCGTTTTAGACTATATTTTTCCTCGGCCGCTTCCGCACTTAAAACATTTTTAAAACCAATTTTAAATTGGTAGCGCCGACTCAAATTTTAATTGGGGATCTATTCAACCCCCTTCTAGATCCGTACCATAGTCTAACACTAACATCTAACCTAGGTTTAGGTTTCAGATAGTTTTCTAGTGAGGGTGTTTTGGTGGTTTCAGATGTGTAGGGTATGGAAAAAGAAGGAATAATAATAACATGTGGGTATGCAGAAGAAGTATGGACAAATGAATGTTTTGCAAACTGAGGTTCAGAGGGTAAAGTTTCAAGATCAGGGTCAAAAGGGATGGAAACAAGGGGTTCGATAATAGACGCAATGAAACTTGAGCTATCAGAGTCTATGGAATCAGATGAATCTTAAGAATCAGAAGATTAAGAAGATCCAGAGGGAACTAGATAGATAGTCATCAGAGGTTGAAGATCAAGAACCGTTGGTTCAGGATCAGAGGGGATGGTTTCTGTTTGTTGCTGTTCAGAAGTTTGTGTTTCAGGTGGGGGAATTTCAGAAGTTTGGTTTTCGGCTGGGTGTGGTTCAGAATTATGTGGAGCAGAGGTTGGGGTTTTATCAGGAGTGGATTTCTAATGTATGTTGAAAGAGGGTGTGGATGGTACAGAAGATTGTGGTTCAAAAGGTTGTGGTTGATGTTCAGAAGATTTATTTGGTTTAGGTGTAGAAGGAATAGGTTGAGATATTTCTGGTTCAGATGGAATAGGTTCAGAATCATGAGGAGGAGAAGGTGAGGGAATGGATTCATAAGGAGGGGGGATCAGATGCTAATACTTCTTTAACTGTTTCTAAAATAGAATCTAAACTAGCAGAATGAGGGTTACCTTTTTGTTTCTTGATACGCTTTGGCTTTGCAGAAGCTGCTTCTCCAGAAGCTTTCCTCTTTGGCTTAGAAGATCCTTCTTCTAAGACTTTCCTTTTCTTCCTTTGTTTGTCTCCATAAAAATCTGGTTCAGGTTCATCTGCTCTCTGAATTAGATGTTCTGGAATTGGATTTCCATCTGCTAAGCATTCTGCTATGTAAGTCAGAATGATTTCCCTTGGTTCATTAGCATAAAACAGAGGAAAATCATCTACTGTTTCAGAGTTGACCTGATCAGGTGCATAAGTGAGTTCTTCTACAATCCTCATCCTCTGAAGACTTTTCCCATTCAGAGGTTTGCCAACCACTAAAGCTAATTCTTCCTTCATTCCAGCTTCTGTCAGATGTCCAACTAAGCCATTCTCAGTCAGAATATCTGAGATGAGTCATCCCATAGGTATCCAGTTTCTCATCTTCTGGTGCTTGGTTATGATTTCTTCTCTAGATTGCTTCATATGAGTCCACAGATGATTGAATAGCAAATAAGGCAGATCCACCTTAATACTTTTGTCCAGAAAATACATGAAGTACATCTGATCAGAGTTGATGTAATCAGGAGAGTTTGTAGACTTTCTGTGATGAATGCAACCCAGAAAGATCTTAGCCCAGATCTTGTACTGAACTTTCAGATCCTTTATCTTGCCGGAGGCTTCCCCAGAAGTAAACACTTCAGTGTATACCTCATCCATATCCACACGATTTGCTGGTAAATGAGTAACACCGTCTGATTCCTGATACCCTATCAGTCTGCGAATCAGATCTTCAGTGATGATGATTTCCTTGCCCATAACAGAAGACATGATGAACTTTGGGAAAACACTTGTATGAATCCAAAATTCTTTGACCAAACGAGGGTAAACAGGACCAACTAATCTGTCAAAGTACTTTGTCCATCCTTGAGCTGATACTGTTGGACGTAGATCAAACCCATTCTCAACGATGCTTTCAAAATCCACCAAGAATTCACTTAAAACTTCCAGTTGTTCAATGGGTGTGAGGAACGTTCTAACTGGTTCTTTGAATGGAGTAGGACCCATTGTAGAAGAAGAAACAACAACCATAGTTGATTAAAGTTGTTGAGAGGTTGATGAGGAGGTTGCCATTGTTGAAGACTTGAGATAACGAATGCTTCTTAGGGTTTTGGGTTTGGAAGAGAAGAGAAAATAATGAAGTAGACAGAAAGGCATAAACGTGAGAGAGAGAGAGAGAGAGAGAGAGAGTGTGTGTGTATGTAAAGTGTGAAATGGTGTTGTGTTGTGGAATTTATAAAGAAAACAATTAGGGCACACATTCAGCAATTAATGCATTTAATTTAAATCAAAAGGTCACATCAAAAAGAATAATAATTAAAAGCATTTATTGATTCTGACAAGCGTGGGGAGAAAACCGAGACATTGAGAATTCAAACAGTACCTCAAAACAGTGTCTCATTGTATTACACTCCACCTTTTCAGATTTCGTGTGACACTTGTTTGATGTAGATATGCCTCTGAATCTCTTAAGAATAAGAAATGTTAAACAACGCTTAGATCTTCTGATACTTGTTAGATCAGAGTTTCACAAAAGAAATAATGTACTAAAAGAAGTAATCAGAAGAAATACTTCAGAACATAAACATTATTCATATTTCATCAGAATAAATTTTCTTATGAATAATAGTTTTATTCTGGATAAAAATCCATACTAATATTCTTCAGAATAAATTTAAACCTATCTTCAGCAAGGGGTTTTGTGAAGATATCAGCCCATTGATGGTCTGTATCAACAAAGTTCAAACTAATAATTCCCTTCTGAACATAGTCTCTGATAAAATGATGCTTAATTTCTATGTGCTTTGCCTTAGAATGTAAAATAGGATTCTTAAAAAGGAAAATGGCAGAAGTATCATCATAGAAAATAGAAATGTTACTCTCATGAATCTGATAGTCTTCTAGTTGACTCTTCATCCAGAGCATTTGAGTGCTACAACCAGCAACAACAATGTATTCTGCTTATGTTGTTGAAAACGCTATTGTGGGTTGCTTCTTGCTGAACCAAGAGATCATATGACTTCCCAGAAACTGACAGCTTCCAGAAGTACTCTTACGCTCTACTCTGTCTGCAGTATAGTCAGCATCACAGAATCCAATTAATTTATAATCATTAGATTTTCTATAACACAAACCCACGTTAGTAATACCTTTCAGATACCTCAGAATCCTCTTAACAGCTGTTAAGTGGGATTCTCTGGGATATGATTGGAATCTAACACAAATACAAACACTAAAGAGAATATCAGGTCTAGAAGCAGTCAAGTACAGAAGAGAACCAATCATACCTCTGTAGAGCTTCTGATCTACCTTTTTACTTACCTCTTCTTTACCTAGTGTGCTTATAGGATGCATTGGAGTCTTTGCTACCTTGCTTTTGACATGTTGAATTTCTTCAGAAGTTCCTTTACATACTTTGTCT
Source organism: Lathyrus sativus (assembly GCA_963859935.3). Taxonomy (NCBI): domain Eukaryota; kingdom Viridiplantae; phylum Streptophyta; class Magnoliopsida; order Fabales; family Fabaceae; genus Lathyrus; species Lathyrus sativus. The sequence goes on from OZ012737.1 coordinate 41,695,621, forward strand.
GATATATGTAGGTACCTTCTGGAGTCTGATTCATTTGAATTCCCAGAAAGAATCTGAGTTCTCCCATCATGCTCATCTCGAATTCTGCCTGCATAGACTGAGCAAACTCCTTTCCAAGCGTAATATTGGTAGTTCCAAATATAATATCATCAACATAAATATGACAGACTAAAATGTCTTTCTTAATGGATTTATGAAAGAGAGTAGTGTCCACTTTTCCTCTGATAAAGTTATTTTCCAGAAGGAAATTACTCAGCCTCTTATACCAAGCTCTGAGAGCTTATTTTAAGCCATAGAGTGATTTCTTAAGTTTAAAAACGTGTTCTGGAAATTTTTCATTTTCAAAACCAGGAGGTTGATGAACATAAACTTCATCTTCTATAAAACCATTTAAGAAGACACTTATAACATCCATCTGATATAGAGTGATGTTATTCTGTGCAGCAAAAGAAATAAGCAAGCGAATAGATTCTAACCTTGCCACAGGAGCATAAGTCTCTGTGTAATCTATACCTTCTTGCTGACTGTATCCTTGAGCCACTAGCCTAGCCTTGTTTCTGATCACTTCTCCTTGCTCATTCATCTTGTTTCTGAAGACCCATTTTGTTCCAATGATGTTGAAACCATTTGGTCTTGGAACCAGATCCTAGACGTCATTTCTGGTGAATTGATTAAGCTCTTCTTGCATAACAAGTATCCAATCATTATTGTTCAGAGCCTCATCCACAGAAGTAGGTTCAATGATAGACACCAACCCAAACAGTGACGTTCCAGAAGATCTGAGAAATGACCTTGTTCTGATAGGGTCATCCTTCTTTCCAATTATCATATCCTCTGGGTGAGAGACTTTGATTATGGATGATCCTTTAACATTTGGTCCTTCAGAAATTGTCAAGCTATCCATCTGAGCAGTCAAGGGAGTAGCATCTGACGTTGCTTCTGGTGCTTTTGCTTGAGCTTTATCTGCTTCTGATTCTTCAGAATCTGTGAGAAGGACTTCTCTATCTGCAGAAATTTCAAGCTGCTTTGGCTTTTGATTGCCAAGCTTATCGTCAAATCTAACATGAATTGATTCCTCTACAATCTGTGTCTCAGTATTGTATACTCTGTAGCCTTTAGAGCGTTCAGAATATCCAAGCATGAAACACTTCTGAGCTTTAGAATCAAACTTGTTCAAATTTTCTTTAGTTTCAACATAAAACATACGCATCTAAAAGGATGAAAATAAGAAATGTTGGGCTTTCTATTCCTCCACAATTCATAAGGAGTCTTCTCCATAAGAGGTCTTACAGACACTCTATTCTGAATATAGCAAGCTGATTTCACTGCTTCTGCCCAAAAATGTTTTGCCATGTTAGTCTCGTTGATCATGGTTCTGGCCATTTCTTGCAATGTTCTATTTTTTCTTTCTACAACTCCATTCTGTTGAGGAGTTCTAGGACAAGAAAAATCATGTGAAATTCCATTTTCTTTAAAATATTTTTCAAAATATTTGTTTTCAAATTCACCACCATGATCACTTCTGACTTTAACAATTTAAATTCTTTTTCGTTCTGGACTTGTTTGCAGAAGTCAATGAATTCAGAATGAGACTCATCCTTGTGTTTCAAGAATTTTACCCATGTCCATCTGCTGTAGTCATCAACAATGACTAATCCATACTTCTTGCCTCTGATGGATGCAATTTTCACTGGTCCAAACAGATCAATATGAAGCAGCTCTAATGGTCTTGAGGTTGAAACAACATTTTTTGTTTTGAAAGAAGATTTTGAAAATTTTCCTTTCTGACATGCTTCACAAAAAGCATCTGAGTTGAACTTCAACTGAGGAAGTCCTCTGACCAGATTGAGTTTATTAATCTGAGTTATATGTCTCATACTAATATGCCCCAATCTTCTGTGCCAGACCCATTGCTCTTTGTTAACAGACAGAAGGCATTTTACATTCTGAACCTTAAGTTCTGAAAGATTGATTTTATAAATGTTGTTCTTCCTTTTTCCATTAAAGAGGATTGAGCCATCTTTTTGACTGACAACTTTACAACATTTTTGATTGAAGATTATGTCATAACCATTGTCACTTAATTGACTTATGGACAATAGATTATGTGTTAATCCTTCAACAAGTAAAAAATTAGAAATGAAATGGAGTTTACCATTACCTATAGTTCCAGAGCCTATGATTTTTCCCTTCTGGTTCCCTCCAAACTTTACATCACCTCCAGATCTAAGTTCCAGGCTTTGGAACATAGACCTTCTTCCCGTCATGTGAAGCGAGCAGCCAGAGTCTAGGTACCAAGATTGGTGTTTCAACTTTGCTGCTAAGGATGTCTACAACAAAAATAATTGTCCTTAGGTACCCATATTTTCTTGGGTCCTCTAGGGTTAGTAGGTTTGAAATTCTTTCTGAATTTCTTTCCCTTAAAGGTATTCTTATTCTTCTGAGATTCTGGTTTATTAAAACAGGTTTGTTCTGATCAGAACGTGTGTGTTTAATATCATTTAAATGACCAAATTTGAAATGAGTATATAGAGGAGAATACTTAATGGTCAGTTTATCAACAGGTTTTGGATTTAAATCCTTCCCAAAAGGTGATTCATATCCAATTCCCTTTCTGTTGTTTCTGCTTACGCCATAGATCATTGAAGCCATCTTGCTTCTATCTAGGCCTCTAGCCAGAAAATTCTGAAAGCTATAATCATACTCTTCTAAAATATTTTTAGAGCATGATATATGATCCGAGTCATATTTCTGAGCTTTTTCTAAATCATTTTTTATTTTAAGACTGTTTGCTTTAAGCTCAGCAACTTCAGACCTCAGCTGATCATTCTCAGATGCAAGACAACTTTGAAGCTTCTTGTATTTGAGTTTGATTTTGCTGTAGCTTTCCAGAATTTCTGATAAACTTTCAGAAAGTTCAGCTCTAGTGAGTTCAGAAAATACCTCCTTAGAATCTGATTCTGATCCAGATTCAGCAGCTTCTTCGTGGTCTTCCACGTCAGTCATTAGTGCTACATTAGCACACTCATCTTCTGATTCTGATGAAGATTCAGAAGCATCTGAATCATCCCACGTGGCCATTAAGACTTTCTTCTTCTTTTCAAACTTCCTTCTGGGTTTCTCCTTCAGAAGTTTGGGACATTCATTCTTATAATGGCCAGGCTCCTTGCACTCATAGCACACTATATCTTTCTTTCCAAATTTTTTATGTCCAGAAGAATCACCACGCTGATCAGATCTTTTGAAGTTTCTGAACTTCTTTTGTTTGTGCTTCCAGAGTTGATTAATCCTCTTGGACAGCAGAGACAGTTCATCTTCTTCTTCTGAAGATTCTTCAGAACTTTCTTCAATAACCTGCAACGCTTTATCAGATTTGTTAGATTTTAAAGCAACTGACTTACCTTTCTTCTGAGGCTCGTCTTCCTCCAGCTCAATCTCGTGACTTCTTAAGGAACTGATCAATTCCTTAAGAGTGATCTTATTCAGATCTTTCGCAAGCTTCAGAGCTGTCACCATTGGTCTCCACCTTATTGGCAAGATTCTGATGATCTTCTTGACATGGTCAGAAGTAGAGTAGCCTTTATCCAGAACCTTCAACCCAACAGTGAGGATCTGAAATCTTGAGAACATAGTTTCTACAGATTCAGACTCCTCCATTTTGAAGGCTTCATACTTCTGGATGAGAGCCAGAGCCTTTGTCTCCTTTACTTGGGAGTTTCCTTCATGAATCATTTTGAGAGACTCAAACATACCAAATGCAGTATCTCTATTTGTTATTTTCTCATACTCAGTATGAGATATTGCATTTAACAGGATGGTTCTTGCTTTGTGGTGGTTTCTAAACTCCTTCTTCTGTTGATCAGACATAGATTTTCTGTCAACCTTTTTCCCTTCATCATTGGTAGGATGAATGTAACCATCAGTTACCAACTCCCACAAATCAACATCATAGCCTAGAAAGAAACTTTCTATTCTATCTTTCCAGTATTCAAACTTCTCACCATCAAACATGGGAGGTTTGATGCTGATTCTGTCTCTATCATCGTATCTGTTGTTGTATGAAGTTGAAGTTGAAGCTTCAGCAGCCATGATGAATAAAGAACAAGATATTAGGAGTTTTTCTCAACTGGATCTTTTTTTGTCACAGTTAAGTGAAAGCACTTACAAAACCGGAGCTCTGATGCCAACTAAAGGTGAGAAAAACACTTAGAAGGGGGGAGGGGGTTGAATAAAGGTTTTTTAAAACAACTTAGTTGAAAGAAAAATAATACAGTATTTTTATCCTGGTTCGTTTGAACTCAAACTAATCCAGTCCACCATACCAAGGTGATTTGCCTTTCTCAACAAGGACTTAATCCACTATATCAAACTTGATTACAGTGTAAACCACTAAGACAACTGTCTTAGTTTTCTCAAGAAAATCTGACCACAACTTGGTCTTCTTAAGAAAATCTTTTACAAAGATAAACTAACAATTTGTGTTTAAGGTTTTGCTTCTAACAAGCTATATCACAACAGTGATGTTTACACAAAATTAAGAACGAATATGAAAACTGTTAAGCTTGAAGAATATTTGAATGAGAGCTAGTGAGTTGATTTTCTTTCAAATGATTCGTCAACATAGGAAAGATGCTGAAGCTTGTTTAAATACTACTTCAAGTCCTTATTTCAAGGACTGTGCATTGCTGTACGTTCTGCTGCCTCTGTTGCGTTTTTGTCTTCTATTGACTTTTCCTTTCTAGGAAGAGGAATGTTCAGACATGTGCTTTGTGTCTGAATTCTTGTGTCATGCATAAATGAGGAATAGTGTCGTTGGAGCAGACATTGGAATTAGCAACAGATCTTTTCTTTGAACAACATCTTCTTCAACAACTTTGGAATGCCTTGCATCAGAACTTCTGATGATGTTCTTAGTTGTTCAGGTCAGAGTTTAACTCACTCAGAGTTTCTCTATCAGAGTTTGCAGCAAAGTGCTTTAAGCGTGAAATCCTTATCAGAGCATACTTGCTTATCAAAACTTCTGTACTTGCAGCGTTGAGTACTTTTAGAGTCTTCTGAAGCTTTGCGTATGTTCTTTGCTCAAATTCTTCTTAGCTTCGCTCAGAGTCATTGTAGCAGATCAGAGTCTTCTGATGGCTTGCTTCTGACGCTCAGAGCTTTCTCGTTCTTTAATGTTCAGAGGCGTTCTTGCTTCCAGAATAATGTTAATTTTGATATCTGAAACAAATAAACATTTGAACAAAATTAGAGTATATGAATTCTCTATACAAAATTTCATTAATGTTATCATCAAAACAATGAGATATATTGAACATCAATCTGTGTTCTAACAAGAAAGTGTGAGAGAAATTTGAAATTTGTATGAAGAAAGAATGAGTGAATAAGAAAGATTGACACTTGACATGTAAATAGATGAACGATTGAGAATTAATTTGGACATTTGTTAATTACTAGTTCATCCATAATGTAGTGTAATAATTTTTTGGTGGAAGGGAAAATTAGGCAATGCATGCAATCTACTTTTAATGGGTTGATAGTAGATTAAGCATTACATTTTTACAAATGATTAAGGGATATTAGGGATAATCAAGAGATGATTCATGGAAAAAATGAGATAAAATTTGGGATAATTTTTTAGGGTTTAAAGGGTATAAAATGTAGATAAGGGATTAAGGAATAAAAACATGGGGTTCCATAAACTTTTAATATATATTATCATTATCCATTTATTTTCTATAATCAAATGAATGAAATATTTTTGCAATTTAAGTCCTCTGCTCTTGTGCATCGAGACATTTTTCGAAATCGAATATTTCTCTGCCTTTGTTGTGTGAGAACTTTTCAAGGAATAAAAAAAACCAACACACCAACATTTTCTAGAAGAACTACGATACTATGATCCTTCATTAATATGAAGGTACATAGGCATAGAGTTGTAAAGTCTAACGAGTACAATTATGAAAAAACATTTTTAGGTTCTTTTCTTTGTAAATATCAAATTAATTTTTGTTAATAAATAAATAATCAATAATTGGTAATAATAAGCAAACAAATCTTAAGAACACACTAACTCTAGATTTAGAGGAGGATCCCATTGAGCACAATGGAGGTGAGGGGGTGCCTAACACCTTCCACTGACTTAACTGACTCTTGAATCTAGTTTCTCTCCCCTTAATTTTTAGGTTTTATCATTGTTTTTCTGTCTCTTAGGACGAATAAAAGATGATGATGACTTTGTCATTTTGTCGGCTGCAACACTTGTGATTCAAATTAGAGTATTGTGATTCAAATCAGACATTCATGTGATTCAAAACATGAAAAATTGGAAATGAATTCTTGAGTTATCTATGAATCTGATTCGAGTTAGACAAACTTTGTGATTCGAATCACATAGGATTAATCTCTTTTTCACAAAATTTCAAAGTATTTTGAGATTCTACTATATTCATGACTTGAATCATTCACAAACATAGTTCTTGATTAAAAAACACAATATATTGATTTCAATAATATTGCTTAAGATATAATGAAACACTTTTATTTACAAATGCTGAAATATCAATCTAAAAATCAATCCAAAAATATGCAATTGATGAAGAAACTCAATGACAGAAATAACAAAACCAAAAACTTAAAACAAAAGCAATCAAAACCATAACCTTTGAGATATCATATATATGCAACGCAACTTCATAGAATGCATGTGATCTAAATCCAAGATCCATCACACGGATCTTCGCATTTCACACCTAAAGCTTAGCAAGTTGCTCTAACCACCCTACTATATAAGAATGAAGCACGTCATTTTCAAGTACGATTTAAACTTATATTTCATTCACTCATCTTACTCTCATACTTACTCTCATACTGACTTAAACGTTAGATTGCTAACTTTATAGATCACCTCTCTCCTACCTTACTAGAAACTTCAGTCCACTGCAACAATCTACTTCCTTTCATCTTTGATCCATCTTGATTTCATCATGAAACAATATAATATTTTACTTTATACATTTTTCTTATTAATTTATAAAACATTAATGTAATAATGTCAACAACTTTAGTGGAATACTTTGATTCGTCTTTAATGCTCCATAAAGTAATGTAGTATGTTGACATGACGTTGAGTTGTGTGATCATATCATATATGTCATTATATGTATAGACAGCATAGAGAAAAAACCGGTACTTGCCACATCAACAACTTGTATCAATATATTTTACATAACGTTATCTAAGATAAATAAAATTACATAGAAATCCTTATTCTGCTGACATGGCATGCTGTTATTTGCTAATTCATGGATCACTTAGCATTTACATAAGATAGAACCTAGCTCATGTTCTTTCCGTATAATACAAAACAAGAGAATCTAACTTCCATTACTTTTTTATTTAATTATTATTACTCTTTTTCTCCCACAAAATATTATCATTTTAATAAATAGAAAAAATAATAATTTTATTTAAATATATTGTTTATTTTGATCATATTTATAAGAAAAAGATTGTTTTTTGAATTTATTTCATAATTAATATATTTTATTTAAATATATTGTTTATTTAATAAATTAAAAAAGTAATTTTTTTCTTCTAAATAGGATAAAAAAGAGTAAGTGTTACCATTAATTATGCGTGTCTATTATTTATTCATTTTTTATATTGTATGTATGTTGTATAATGTTTTACTTTTAATATTCATTAATTTATATGTTTTGAAATTTAAATTTTTAAAAATAATTTTATCAAGGGAAAAATTTCTAACAAATCAATTCTCAACGAGTAAATAGTTATTTTTTTTATAATTATAGCATAAATTAAAAATGTATTGAGCCTTAATTGTAATTTTGGTCTTCTATTTTTATTTTTATTTTATAGTTTTGATTTCTTTATTTTAAAATTCATAATTTTAGTCTCTCTATTTTTTTATTTATTTTTTTAATCTCTTATTTTAAAGTCCAAAATTTTAGTTTCTCTATTTTCTTTATTTTTTTATCCCCTATTTTAAGTTTTGTTTTATATTTTAGTTTTCTTTTTAATTAAAAAAGCGGGCCACGAGTAAAAAAAAATGAAAATAGAGAAACCAGAATTTTGAATTTTAAAGTAAGAGAATAAAAAAAAATAATAATAAAGAAACCAAAATTTTAGATTTTAAAATAGGAGGATCAAAAATAAAATAAAAATTTAAAATAAGGAGACCAAAATTTTAAATTTAAAATAGAGGAATAAAAAAAGAAAGGGGACCAAAATTAACAATTAAGCCATTAATTTTTTAAAATACAAATTATTAAAAGAAATTTCATATGTAAAAAATTTGGTTAAAAATAATATTCGATTCAAAGTATAAAAAAAATTATTTTTCAGATTTAATAAATAAAAAATGTTTTTGAACTATATATCTTATTGATATATTATTGCTTTAATAAATATAAAAATTAATTTTTTATTTATAAATAGGAATAGATAGAGTAGTAATTTAGTTAGCTTTAAAATTATTTTAATATAATTATATAAAAATACCACAATTTATAAAATAATAACTTCATAAGTAATACATGTAATATTAATAAATGAGAAAAAAAAACTCATCTAGTTTAATATGAATACAATAAGCTTTTGAATATAGATTAACCTCAAACAGTATATTTGTTTATATTTCTTATAATATATTGATGTAAAAAAATTGTTAATATTTTGTTTTAAAATATGATAATAATTTTATAAAATATAATTAAATAATATTTAAAACCTAATTTATTTTACAAATTTGACAATTATTATTTTTGACAGATAGAATAATTTACAATATATATCACAATTACAACAATAATAATAACAATGTATATGCATGCAAATTGCAATACATATGGACCACATATGAAAGTAGCTAGAGATAATAAATAGAGGAATTGAAATATGATACATAGAGATGAGAGATGAATCGTTTTCAATGGAGCAATTAGATTTTAGTCATTGGTTGAGCCTTTGGAGGAATCTGAGATGATTTTCTGTAGCATCTGGTTTGTCTCTTCTTCGGACATTCGCTCGTCTTTACTCTTTGATTTTGCATATCCTTCAAAAAATTCTTTGTTTTCTTTCTCCAGCTCATTCCAAACTGCATTTATTATTATGTATACTTGAAAATAATTATATGTATATCTTTGATTAATGTACGGATGTAATGTGGTTCATAAATGTGACTGTGATATGCAGTAGGCACGTGTATATATATGCTTGGTTTGTGGAATGGATGGAAGGTGCCATAGATAGATGAAACAAGTTAACATGTTTATGTTCCTACTTTATTCTCCTAATATTGTCAAGATGGGAGACATAAATGAATCATTTATTCAACATGTAATCATTGGTTAACAAAATGTTTTCGTCCGTTAAATACGTCGGTTTTGTCTGTTCTTTAGTGTGAGATGAATGAATCAATATTTTCGACTCACATTTTTTTAATGTGTTCGTTCTGCTCTATTTTTAAGGTTATACCTTATAGTATTATCTTGAATAATAGAATTATGATCTTAGAATGTTTAATAATGGGTTAACAATAAAACTCATTAATAGACTTTGATCCACTTTATATAAACATTTTATTTATTTAAGTTTACAAAGTCATTTTTATAAAAAAGTTAAAATATGTTTGTATATACTATAAACTATTTTTATAAACTATCTTAAATAATTTTTGAAGTTGATTTTTTTTTTATATAAAATATGTATGAGTTATTTTCTTATCTTCTTTTAATTAAATAACATCACAAAATTTATGTAAATAAGTTAAATTAAAGAAGTTTTATTTTTATACTGTATATTTCCATAAACATTATACTGTAAGATTTATACTAATAATTATATTTTAAACAAAAATATATCAATTTGATCATATGAATATTATGATAAAAATACTATAATTAAGCATCAATGTTATCTTAAACCACATATCTTCACTCCAAACCTAATTAAGAAATTAGGATGTAGTAGATTTTCACTCCAAGTATAACTAACCATTATAATTTAAATTTAACAGAATATCTAATAATTATGATTGCTTCACATATATTAGCTGCCACAAACAATATTTTGTGATATAATTTTTAATTATTATCATTTATGGAAAATTTAGTAGCTGAGTTTCTAAATTTAAAAGGATTTTAAAAACCGTATTGAAACATGTTTTTTGAGAATTAAACTTATGTTGTTATAATACTCTCAAAATTTATAACTTAATAATAATAAATATTTATTTATTATTCTCTACAAGAAACACTTTATCAAAAAATTAATCAAATTTTTTATTTTTCTCTCTACTCATCTCATTTCAAAATCATCTCTTTCTCTCCCCTTTAAAAGAGTACTTTGATAAATTTTCAATACATGATCAAGCCTTTGGAGGCTTCAATTAGTTTATCAAACAAATTAAACTAGCTATAGTATAAATATGGCATACATATGTATAATAACTATGTATTATTTTAATTCTTAATTCTAAATTTTCGTATGATCACAACTCTTATACGCTTCAAAAAACAAAAACAAAAAAACTTGTCTCTATTATCTCTTCAATTTTGCATGACATGAGATTAAAGTACATATTAATTTTCCATGTGATAATAATAACTCTTAAAAAAAATAAATTAAAGAGTAATTAATTAATTAATTAATTAAAAACATATTTACCAGTGGAAGTTATGACAGGCTTAATTTTTGCATGCTTAGAAAGAGCTTCCATGCATTCTTCCTTTGTCATGTGAAAGATCAAACACTTTTCAATTAAGTGTTGCACCTATTTACATACAAACACATGTCAATAATATGATTAATATGATTAATATGAAAAGAATAGGTTGATGAAACGAAACTCTAGGTCTAACCATATGAATGTATGAAGCAGATGAAGAAGAAGAAGAAGGTTCTCCCATGATCCTAACAAGACTAGAAATGGCAAATATTGTTACTAGTGAAGTTAGGAAAATTGGTGTAAAAGTGCAACTAGGGTGAAGCTAGGTAGGTAGAGAAGAGGTGCAAAAATGATATGATATATGTAGCATATAAGATCCAATCTTAATGCAGGTGAAAGACAGTATAAAGTAGAGAGGGTGGTAAGGTGGGACCAATAGTCCCACGTGAGAGATAAATGATAAATGGCTGAGAGGGGATTAGAAGAGATTGTAAATGACTATTCTTTGTGATTTTGTGTAAATTGCCAAGAGAGGTTTCTGCCTACTTCACGTGATTTGTGGGACCTTGGCTAAATTAAATTCCTCAAAAACAGACAACAAACTTTGATCATCAACAATTATATTATCATGGTCTAATAGTGTGAGTTAATACAATGTTTATAGACACCAAATAGGTGAAGGTAACAAATGAAAAAAATGATTGTGTTATTGTACACGAGGGTGAAACTTTCATTTATAAAGTGATTGGAATTCACTTAATGCAATTTCTATGTTAATTGAGGCAATTTCACGCATGGTGGTTTAATAGGTAGTGGAACCTATATCTTGTTTGATTGCACTATAGGCTGACTCTGAAATAGGTAGTGGAACCTATATTTTGTTTGATTGCACTCCATATGTAGTTCAGAAATGTGCAACCACGTCGGTGTATTTTGAAAAATACGACTTCACGAGCATTCGCGTGTTTGTAGAAATGATTGAATAATGTTACTATCGAAATTTATTTATTTCAAAGACGGAAAGGAATATCTCGAAAAATACGACTTCACGAGCATTCGCGTGTTTGTAGAAATGATTGAATAATGTCACTACCGAAATTTATTTATTTTAAAGAGGGAAAGGAAAAATACTGATAATTTTTTTTTTAAATGGTCGTCGCAACCATATTCAAGTTAGAAAGTCAATTATACAAGAGGAAGGTGTTAGCACTTATCACGTCTTTTGTATATTTAATGGAAAACATTTAGTAAGATTTGTAATTGCATGTTAGCTTATGTTAATTGTTTTTTTTAAGTGATAAAATATTAAAAGGAAAAGAAAAGGGGTCGCAAAAATATTTTTATTAGGGTGTTTAACGAGATTGCGAGTCTCGCTTCTACGTATCCTCAAGTACAATGAGGAATTCAAAGCTACGTGGTTTTTCGTAGAAAACTACGTATTAGTTGGTTTGTTTTATTTGAACAAATTTTTAGTCGATTACACCTGCAAGTTTTGCAAATTTTTAGTGATTCTCAGCACTGCAACAACTCCTACTTTTCTACTTTGGTGTACATCATTTTAGCATCTTGTAGAAGGTTCTAGACATGTGATTACACTAGAAAATATCAGCTAAATTTGCTACACTACACCACTAGCAATCATGCTCACCATGCACACTCATTTTCAATCATTTGGACCGCTTGATCATTGAGTTGCATTGCGATTCTCCAACCGAGTTAACCAATAACTAACCGAGTTAGACCCCAACTCAGTGAGTTGGGTTTAACTAACCCAAAACCAAATGCCAATCCTTATTTAACTACAAAGATACCTAATTTCAAGCCTAACTCACTCCAAGTCTAGGCTTTATATAAGAAAATCTCACATTGATGCAAGAGAGCTTCTTTTTTTATCTTTGGTCATTCTCTCATTTTGCTCTGAGTTTTCACTCTCCATTCTCTAAATTTTCTGCAACTTTCTCTCTCAATCATCTTCATCTTCTTCCCCAAACCCCACTAAAGCTCATCCACCATTAAAGCTTAGCAAGATTTGCATTGAAGCTTGCTATTCTTTGAGCTATACCTTCATTCATCTCCATTTCACCTCTGAATTCTACAGCAACATCAACATTTACTTCAATTCAAACTTTAAAAGTTGATTATTGAAGGAGTTTTGGTACAAATTCGGATCCGACGCAAATATCGCATTATCTTCGGTTTTCTCGCTACGGAATGATAGAGATCTTGGTATTTTCTGGTTTTTCTAAGCTTCACTCCATCACATTTTGCTTACAACAATTACCAAGGCAAACCTCAGCCTTGTAGGTTGGTGAATATTACTTAATTTATCGCTTTCGATCGATTTCACATTTTCGCAATGTAGTGCTTAATTGTTACTTTGCTACTTGAATAATTGCTTTGCATGCTTGATTCTATTAATTCTTGATTGCTCTGAATTAACATGAATTTTGCATCTGCCTCTATGCTATGTTCCATTGTGATTACATGCAATAAGTGATTCTGAAAAGCGCTTTTCGAAAATATGGTTTTACTGTTTTCACAGGTGTAATCGATTAACACATATGGTGTAATCGATTACACCCTTGCTTGCGCCCCTGGGAGTCATTTTTTGCATACTGTAAGCGATTAACACATTCCTGTTAATCGATTATACCCGACATTTTTGCTCAAAAACTTGCTGTTTGGGTCTGTTTTGGCATGCTTTTCTTGTATACTTTCACATGATTACCTATATTCATGTTAATGCTACTGTTTTAGATCAGTGCCTACTTGCAACAACTCTTGCTTGATTACTTACATGATTTTCCTTGATTATTTTGCAATTTTATCACATGTTTGAAGCACTTTTGCACACCTTTTGCTTATGAGTTAACATGATTGGGCTTAGTAATGTATGCTAGCTTGTTCTTGTTAATGTTTTGCAATTTAAATTGATGCATTAGATTTGTTCTTCCTTAAGCAAATTTAATATTGTCCAACATTATTCCTCACACTTGCTTTGATTATCTTTCGACTCGCTTGACAGATTATTGGCATTATTCTTTCCCTTGATTGATTGATCAAAATCTTGTTATGATTGATTAATTCCCTCCGCTCTTCTCTTTAGGATCTCCTTAGGGCATTTCTTTCTTGATCATGTTTTGAGTTAGACGTCTGCACAACATACTGGAGCACTGTACAAATTGTGTCGTTACTCTGTCGATTTCAATTTCCACATTATGCTTTGAGTGCTAGAGAAGGGATGAGAATAAAGAATTCATACCATTATTCTGACTATTTTTGGTAGAGGACGAATGACCCTGTGCTTGGAATAGTCATCTCTATCCTTAGACCATAGTGTCTCTCGAATCTTCAGCAGATTCAATCCTTGATCACTCATTCTTGCCCCAAGTCTTTTCTCTCCTTTTGGGTTAGTAACCTTCTCTTAGTTTAACACCCATTCTTTTAGTTAAACACAATCCGTCTCTTAAATTCGATATCCTTTTTCTGTTTGGGTTAACAACCTTCTCTTGGTTCAACACCCGTCTCTTTGGTTGATCACAGTCCATCTGATAAACACCAAGCTTCTTCTTCCCCATAGAGAAATCGTAATATCTATTTCTTTGGGTTAACCACAGTCTGTCTTTTAACATACCGAATCCTCAGCGGAGTACGCAACCTTCTCTTGGTTTCAACCTCCTTTTCGTTGGTTAACCACTGTCTGTCAGTTAAAACACCAACTTCCCTTTTTCGGTTAACCATAGTCTGTTAGTTAAAATATCGAGCCTTTGTTGGGTTAATCACCTTCTGGTTAAAACACGTTATTTCTCTTTGGTTAATCACTGCATGTCAGTTAAAAGACCAACCCTTTCTTTTCCCTCGGTTAACCACAGTCTATCTATCAACACACCAAGTCTCTTTTTAGATTAACACCTTTCCTTAGTTCAACACCATTTTCGTTGGTTAACCATCGTTTTCCGGTTATAAGACTAACTTCCCCCTTTTCTTCGATTAATCACCACCTATCAGTTAACACACTGAATCCCTTGGGGTCAGACACCTCCTTTTAGTTAGAACACCCATTTCTTTGGTCAAACACCATATGTCGGTTAGAAGACCAATTGCTTGCATTCCCTCTCCCTAGTGGAGTCAAACCCTTTCTTGGTTAAACACTACCTTTCAGTTAAAAGACCAGTTCTTTCTGTTTCCCAGCAAAGACTAATTCTTTTTCTTTCCCCCGGCTAGGGTCTGTCTCATTTCTTCCCCGGTAGAGTAATTTTTTTTCCTTTGGCAGGGCCCCTTCTCTCTTTTCCTTTGGGTTAGCCACCGAGTCTCAATTAAAACACCCTTGCCCCTACTCCTTGACCCCTCTTTTTACTCTGACCTCTTATTCCTCTCTTTTGGTTTCGACACTGTTTCTTTGCCTTTCGATTTTAGTGGATGTCGCTCTTAGAGAATCCGCGAAAGGACACTGTGAGGGGGATGGGTCCTAGCTACTTCTTTCATACCAAGAAAGATAAGAAGGAAGCAGGAACAATAACTTAAATACGGCTGAAGACGTATATTTAACCCGGGCCCAGAAAAAAATCAGACATTAAGTCCAAAGATCCGGGGTAGGGATGATTGACACGTTGATTTAAGTACCGCTTAAATGAGATGGTAGGTTCGTACGTTTTTGTGAACTAGCCCTTTTGTCAATTCATTAACGGACAGAAGCAGACATCATGACACCATTACCTTTGTGTTCCTGTCTTAGTTCTCCTAACTACGTAGGCTCTGAGTTCCTCATTGCACTATGAGGATACGTAGGCACAAGATTGCGAAATCTTGGCGAGCCACTTTCTCCCTTACCTGTTTCTCTTACCCTTGGGTTTGATCGATATTTTCTCTGTCCTTTGGGACTAAATAAATTTTGGTGGCAACTTTGTTGTACGTCGAACGTGTGATGCGCTCGGGTATAATCTTGTTAGCTTCAGTTCTAAACCATCAGAATCCAAGAACTCAGCTTCTCTCAAATTCATTCTCTTAACATATTCTGAGTAGATTCTGTTTAAGCTTTGGAACTTGCATACTTAGAGCACACATTAGATAACACCATTGTTCTTTCAATACTTTGTTATCATTAAAGCCTAATGGATATATGTCATGAACAAATCTTATTCTAACAAGTTGGAGGATGAGTCAACAAACCACATGTTTTGGATGAATCTAACTATGATTACTGGAAGTTCATGATGGTTGCCTTTCTTAAATCCATGGGCAACAATTCATGGAAATTTTATCTTTCCTTTTCCCTTCTTTGATGAAGCCATGGATGAAGATTTGGGGTTCTTAGGGTTTGAAGTTGATTTTCTGGATTAGGGTTGGATGTTTGTGACAGAGATGGTGAAAAGAGGTTTATATAGAGTGATGGTTGAGTGGGATTTTAAAGTGAGAGTTATTGTTATAATGAGTGGGTAGAAGTTGGAAGAGGATTTTAATGGGGAGTCAAAGAGGAGAGGATGAGTCCCAAGGAATGTAGGTGATAATGAACATAAAACGTATGCACCAAAAGCACTTAACCACACATTAAAAACAAAAATGAATAATTTTTCCTTTAAAAAAACGTACACGAATAGTGTTAATTGGTTAACCATATGGGTTAACCGATTAACGCATTTAAAAATCAATTAGGAAAATAAAAACACACAGTGTTAACTGGTTAACCATATGGGTTAACCGGTTAACGCCTTCAAAAATGCAGGAAAAGCCAAAAAAACAGTGAGAGAAAAGCTTGATACTCACAGATGCTATAAATATTAACTTATGAAATATTAGATATCACCTTCATCGAGAATTCCGAGTTCTCGCTGAATCTTGAAAAATGGTTCTTTCGCGAGTGGTTTCGTGAAGATATTTGCAAGTTGGTTATGCGTATCTACAAAAGTGACTTTAACATCTCCTTTAAGCACGTGATCACGGAGAAAATGATGTCGAATGTCGATGTGTTTGGTTCTTGAGTGCATGACCATATTCTTTGTAATGTTGATTGCACTTGTGTTGTCGCATCGGAGAGGAATGCATCCAAGATTAATTCTGTAGTCGCTTAATTGTTGCTTTAGCCAAAGATTTTGTGCACAACAGCTTCCCGCCGCTATGTATTCTGCTTCAGCCATACTGAGAGCAACGCGTGCTTGTTTCTTACATGACCATGAAACTAGTGCATTTCCAAGGATGTGACATGTTTCACTCGTGCTTTTTCGATCTGTTTTACAACCTGCATAATCCGCGTCAGAATAACCAATTAAAGTACAAACACTACCTTTAGGATACCATAAGTCAACGTTCGTCATTCCCTTGAGATACTTCATGATTCTTTTGACTGCCGTGAGATGTGACTCCTTTGGATTTGCTTGAAAACGAGCACATAAACATACATTAAACATTATGTCAGGATGGCTTGACGTCAAGTATAATAAAGAACCAATCATACCTCGGTACTTTGTAATATCAACCAATGTTCCCGATTCGTCTTGATCGACGTAGGTTCCGAACCCCATTGGTGTTGAGATAGCTTTAAATTCATCCATATCAAATATCTTTAACAGTTGTTTGCAATACTTTGATTGGTTGATAAATATTCCGTCTTTTAGTTACTTGATTTGCAATCCAAGGAAGTAATTCATCTTTCCCATCATAGACATTTCAAACTCGCCTTGCATCATCAACGCAGATTCTTCACATAGTTCCTTGTTTGTTGAACCGAAGATGATGTCGTCCATATAGACTTGAACAAGTAAAGTATTATCCTTTATCTTTTTAACTAATAAAGTCTTATCTACCTTGCCTTTTTCAAATCCTTTTTCGCATAAGATATTACTTAGACGATCATACCACGCCTTTGGTGCTTGTTTTAGTCCGTAGAGAGCTTTCTTCAATTTGTATACATGTGAAGGATGCTTGAAGTCTTCAAAACCTGGGGGTTGTTTGACATAGACTTCTTCGTTGATGTATCCATTCAAGAAGGCGCTTTTGACGTCCATTTGAAAAAGCTGAAAGTTCATTGAACAAGCATAAGCAAGTAATAAACAAATAGCTTCTAACCTTGCAACCGAAGCAAATGTTTCTTCAAAGTCAATTCCTTCCTCTTGATTGTACCCTTGAGCCACCAATCTTGCTTTGTTTCGAACAATTATTCCATTCTCATCAAGTTTGTTCTTAAACACCCATCTTGTTCCGATGATATGTTTATCTTTTGGTCTAGAAACAAGTTCCCAAACTTGATTTCTCTCGAATTGGTTTAATTCTTCTTGCATAGCAATAATCCATTGAATATCTTCAAGAGCTTCATCAACTTTGGAAGGTTCTATTTGAGATACGAACGCCATGTTCAAGCATGCATCTTTGAGATTTAATCTTGTAGCAACACCTTGACTTATGTCTCCGATCACTTTGTCGATAAGATGATCTCTATGAATCCTCCGTTCTTTTGGTATATCATTGACATTGGAATCTTGTTGAACCGGTCTATCTTGTTCTTTAATGATATCTTTAGAAGTATCTTCTTCAGGAATTTCTACAAACTCATCATCATCACAAACCACAATATCCTCCTTGGAGGGGTTAGATTCATCAAACTTGACATGCATATATTCTTCTATAGATAAGGTTCTTTTATTGTAAATTCTAAAAGCTTTACTAGTAAGAGAATAACCAAGAAATATACCTTCATCGGATTTCTCGTCAAACTTACCAAGGTTGTCTTTGTCGTTGTTTAGTACAAAACACTTACAACCAAAAATATGAAAGAATGGAATATTTGGTTTTCTTCCTTTGAAGAGTTCATAAGGATTTTTCTTGAGAATAGGCCTAATATTAACACGGTTACTTACAAAGCATGCCGTACTCACCGCATCTGCCCAAAAGTACTTAGGAAGATTTGAATCACTTAGCATTATCCTTGCAAGTTCCACCAATGTCTTATTCTTTCTTTCTACAACACCATTTTGTTATGGAGTTCTTGGTGCGGAGAAGTTGTGTGAAATTACATGTTCTTCACAAATTTCTTCAAATGAGGCGTTTTGGAATTCTCCACCGTGGTCGCTTCTAATGGAGGCAATTGTAAGAGACTTCTCATTTTGTATTTGTTTTGCATACTTCTTGAACGCTTTGAATGCTTCACTTTTCTGCATTAAGAAGAAAGTCCAAGTGTATCTAGAAAAATCATCTACAATTACTAATGCATAAACATTACCTCCGAAGCTTTTTGTTCTTGATGGACCAAAGATATCCATGTGCAACAATTGTAGTGGCCTAGTTGTGGACACCACATTCTTGGATGTGAAAGTTGATTTAGTTTGCTTTCCTTTTTGACAAGCGTCACATAGTCTATCTTTGATGAATTTGATCTTTGGCAATCCAATAACCAAGTCATGTTTGATCAATTTATTCAAGTGCTCCATATGAATGTAAGCAAACCTCTTATTCCATAACCATGATTCATTGTTGCTTGCCAATAGACACCTAACATTCAAAGACAAGTTATCTAAGGAAATTAAGAAAATGTTATTAACTCTTTTACCTTTTAGTATAACTTCATGAGTAACTTCGTTTTCAATCAAGCATTCATTTTTAGTGAAGTTGATTTTGAAACCTCGGTCACACAATTGGCTAATACTAAGGAGACTATGCTTTAGACCTTCCATATATAGGACATCTTTTATGGTTGTTGAAGGCGGTGAACCAACGATGCCTACGCCAAGGATTCTTCCTTTGTTGTTTTCACCATAGGTAACAAATCCTTTGGCCTTAAGCGTTTAGATGTGAAAATTTGCTTAGGTCACCCGTTATGTTCCTCGAACATCCACTATCAAGATATCATTGATTTGAAGAGGTCTTCAAGCATACCTACAAAAAAGAGTTAAGTTTTATTAGGTACCCAAATTGCCTTGGGTCCTTCAAAGTTAGTTCCTTTCTTTACCCATAAATAATGACCTTGAGCAACACTAAAATTTCTAACATAACATGCATTTGGGGTATGACCTTTTATACCACAATAGAAACATGTAGGCTCAAATTTGCTTTTATATCTAGGGGGATAAGATTTCTTTTTATTGTTTCTTTTCTTTTTTTCATATTGATGAATCTTTTTATGATTGTCACTTTTTTTCATAGGAATTTGTTCTTTAGCTTTGACAAAGATGGTCTTGTTGGAAGTTTGTTTAGAAAATTTTGAGTAACCAAGACCACTTTTATCATTTGAGTATCTTTGATTACTAAGAGTACATTCCAATCCAATTTTTCCTTTTTCATATCTTTCTAGGACCCTTTTTAATTGGACTATTTGAAAAGAAAGTGACTCACATTTAGTGCATGCAAAATTCTTAATTAATTCTTCTTTTTCATCTCTAAAATTCTTTTCCATTTTCTCAATATTTTTTTTTAAAGTGGATATTTATTTCTTTTGAGATGAAATAGTTTTATATAGAATTTTGCATTCACTTAAAAGTTCACCAATTGCTCCTTGAGCCTTATTATAAAAAATTGAAAAATTACTACTAACCTTATTGTCTTCATCGTCGGAATGATGTGATGCCATCAATGCTAGATTTACGCTTTGATTACTATTGGATTCCGATGAAGAATTTATTTCATTGTCATCCCAAGCAACGTAGGCCTTCTTTTTGAAATCCTTCTTTCCTTTGTGGTCACGATTCTTTGTGAGTTTAGGACATTCCGGTTTGATGTGGCCTTGCTTTCCACATTCATAGCATGTAATGTCTCCATTTGATGTTGATGTTTCTTTTTCTTTGTTCTTTGAGAATTTCTTTCTTCTTGTATAAGTAGAGTTTCTAATATTATTTTTTGCACCAAAATATTTTCCTAGTCTTTTTACAAAAAGCGTAAAATTTTCGTCCTCTTCGGGATTGTCTTCTTTCTCCACTTCTTTGGATTCAACTTTTAAGGCAATGCTCTTGGATTTCTTCTCTTGAATTTCATGTTTCTCCAACCGTCCAAGTTCTGTCTCATACTCTTGAAGCTTTCTGAATAATGTAGCGGATGTCATTGTTGATAGACTTTTCTTTTCGGAAATCACCGTCACTTTGGGTTGTCATTCTCTTGATAAGGACCTAAGCACTTTAAGATTAAGTTCATCATTTGTTAGTGTCTTACCAAGTGCATTCAAGTGATTTGTCAAATGCACGAATCTTTTTTGCAAGTCTAGGATGGATTCTCCTGGTTGCCTTCTGAATAGTTCGTATTCTTGACTTAATGTATTTAATCTGGATCGTTTGACTTCGGAGGTTCCTATGTGAGTTTCAACAAGAGTGTCCCATATTTGCTTGGCCGTTGTACATGTTGAGATACAGAAGAATTCATTCATTCCAACCGCACTTTGCAAGATATTTATCGCCTTTTTGTTGTAGAGCACCTTTTTCTTATCATCATCGTCCCAGGATCCTTGCGGTTTTGCTAAATCAACTTTGTTGACGACCGTTTTAGGAATAAAAGGACCATTCTGAACAACCTCCCATATTTCACTTCCTTGTGCTTCTAGATCTGCTTTCATGCGGATCTTCTAGAAGTCGAAATATTCGCCACAAAACAAAGGAGGCTTGTTGTTACTACCACTGTTATTGAATACTAGATTATTATTTGCGGAAGCCATCTGGATCAGATAGGAACAAGTTACCTATAACCCGCTCTGATGTCAATTGTAACTTGTAAATGCGCCTAAGAAGAGGGGGTGAATTAGGTTCTCAAAAATTATTATCAATCTTTTTTGGTTCTTGGTTCTTTTCCTGTTAATTTGTTTAGAACTTGAAATTAAAATGCTGAAATGAAAAATAGACACAAGAAATTTATAGTGGTTCCCCTCACACTCCGAGAGTACTTCACTTCCCTTTCGACTCGAAAGAGATTTCACTATAGTTTAGAATGATTGCAAAGCCTAATCACACCAATAGTGAAGCCTGCTATCTAATCTATAGATAACTAAAGTGTATGAAGAACAATCCTCTTCAAACACTTCACTTGTTTCCAACAGTCCTGGACAACAAGGTAATACAAAGAAAGTAATCTTGAAATAATTTTGATGTCTTGAGAAAATGATGCTATCAATCTTCACGATCGATCTTCTCCTTGAAACAAGTATCACTCAAGGAAATATACAGGTGTTCTTTAAGAGGGAATGAAATGAAGTTGTGATAATGTGTGAAAATTTATTTAAAAAGCTTCTTTCAAAAACTGTTTTTAAACACTTTAAGAAAAATTGAAGGATGAAGAGAATGAGTGATTTTTATGATTAAGTTTCTTGGAGGTGAATTGGAATTTGAAATCTGATATCAATTTATATTGTACAAAATACCTCTACAGAGGGGTGTAATTTTATGCAGCAAAAACAGTCAGAAATAAAAAAGAAAGCAATGCATATTTTCATGAAAAACTGCCATTTTTGCTTACTGTTTCAGTGTTAATTGGTTAACCATATAGGTTAATCGGTTAACACCCTTTAACGTTTAAAAAATATTCAAAAATAACACATGTTAACCAGTTAACCATATATGTTAATCTGTTAACACTGTAAGAATTTCACCAGAAAATTAATTTTAAGATCCGTTAACCGGTTAACCAAAAGGGTTAATCGGTTAACACTGAAAGATTTTCAAAATAGAATTAACTTTAAAATGAGTGAGCAACTAAAAGCTGTTTTAAAAATACTTGTGATATATGTGTAGTGAGATATGAATATTTGAACACTTGTATACGTATTTTGAGTAATATTTGGTATAACTTTGAGTTGATGTTCAATATTCCATCTTCAACACTTGAAACTTGTATGTGAAGCTTTGATCCAATTGTCTCATGCTAGAGCACTGTCTTAATCCTTGATGTATACTTGAATCTCTTGCTTTTTGCATATACATGTTGTGTAGACAATATATATTGTGTAGAAAGCTTGTTGTCTTCATCAAAACTTTAATGTGCTTGAAGCTTGCTTCTACACTTTCTTTTTGTTTATGTATTATAAGATTGTAAAGAAGTCTTGACGTGAGGCTTGTACAAGAATATAATCATAGTGAAAAATCCTCCAAGGTGTGAAGGGACTAGAATTACCCTTGGTTATAAGCTGAACTACTATAAGCACTAGAAGAACCAGACAACCTCATGATAAAACAATCCTTGAAATTTGAGTTTATATCTAACAACAACTAAGGAGTATGAAACTCTCATTGCATGAGTATTGTCATAGAAATGGTCATTTCAAGCCTATGAATCTCTCCATCATCACTTCGAGATTTGATTTCCTAGGGGCATTCTGGGCAGCAGCTGCTGGTTTCTGATATCCTGGCGGAGCAGCCGGTGCTTGCAGGGCATTATCGCTTTTGTAGGAAAAGTTTGGGTGGTTCCTCCATCCTGGGTTGTAAGTATTTGCGTAAGGGTTACCTTGAGCGTAGTTTACTTGGTCTGGTGGAATTCTTGCCAATAATGGGCACTCAGGCGCATTATGAGTGGCGATTCCACATAACTCGCAATTTGGAGTTACAGCAGCTACGGTTGCAGGTGGAGTTACAGTCACACTGTCGATTTTTTGCGCTAGAGCATCCACCTTAGCGTTGAACTTTTCAAGACTGCTGATCTCGTACATCCTACCTTTCGCTGCGGGATTCTCTGATGGAGTTCTTTCACCTCCCCATTAGCAGTGGTTCTGAGACATGTTTTCGATAAGTTGATAGGCTTCATCGTATGGCTTATCCATAAGTGCACCGCCTGCGGCGGCGTCTACCGTTAATCTGGTGTTATATAGAAGCCCATTGTAGAAAGTATGGATCGTCACCCAGTCTTCTAAACCATGGTGAGGACATGCTCTCATCATATCCTTAAACATTTCTCATGCTTCATAGAGAGATTCAGCATCTTTATGTCGAAATCCGTTGATTTGAGCTCTAAGCATAGCAGTTTTGCTTGGCAGAAAGTATCTTTCTAAGAAAACGTTCTTCAACTGTTCCCACGTCGTAACGGAGTTGGATGGTAAGGATTGTAACCAAGTCCAAGCTTTATCTCTAAGAGAGAAAGGAAAGAGACGAAGTCTTATTGCATCTGGAGTTACTCCATTGGCCTTCATTGTGTCTGCGTATTGCACAAACTTCGTTAAGTGTTCATTCGGATCCTCAGTTGCATTTCCTGAGAATTGATGTTGTTGTACAGCTGACAGCAATGACGGTTTCAACTCGAAATCGTTCCGATTGATAGCGGGAGCAACAATGCTACTTCGAGGCTCCAGCTGAGATGGGGTAGCGTAGTCCTTCAGCGGCTTGTTCTGAGGTCCTTCAGCCATCTTCGATTCTTCAACAAGAGTATGAGCTAGAAGATCAGGAATATTGTGTTTTCGTTGATATTCGAGGATGCGCCTTCTTAAGTGTAAGAAGCGCTCTAGTTCGGCGATTGTAGGTTGTAAGATGTCGCCTTGTGAGCGAGTACTTGGCATACAACCGAAGAACAGGTAGAGGGAGAGAGAATAGTTAACCTAGTCTATACTGTGTAACGAATGATTACACTATTGACTAAACGGGTCCCCGGCAACGGCGCCAAAAACTTAATCGCGACTTTCTATGTCTAACTGAACTAACTGCAAGTGCACAGTCTATCGTGTAGTAATATAAGATATCGATCCTACAGGGACTCGTAATCAAGCTAGTATTTTCGGGTGTTACTGTGTTTAGCTAGGTTGGTATGGTTTTAGGGAAATAAAAGCAAAATAAGTGTGTAAACAAAAGGGGAACTAAAAACGTCACTTAAGGTATAGATACGTGAATCGGTATGCAATATGTTGGTTCTTCAAGGATTCGGCAAGTCACCGGTGTTTTGGGTGTTTTCAAATATAGTTTAAGAAGAAAATGACGGTTTAAAAACCTTTGTCTCACGATGGTTGTTGACGCTAGTCGTAACTCTAAGGCGGAACGTATGTTGTCGCTAGTCCGTTTGCGGTTAAAATTACTTTTTGAAAACCATTAAGTTCTAATCCTTTTTAAAGCGCTGTCGCTGTTTTTAAAATGAATGCTTAGTTTTTACTATCTGGTCCTAACCTCAGCTGTCGCTTGTTGGTTCGTACCTCTATGTATTTCCCACTGTCGTGGCAAAACTACTTTTAAATAAGTTCTCGCTGTCGCGACGAACATTTATTTAGAAAAATCGATTTAAAAACTCAAGCCAAAAGTAAGTTTGAAAAGGGAAGAATACACCGGTTATTATCGAATCCCATCTGACTACCTATTACATACCGATTACTTTAATTTAGCCGGACATGGAATATAAAATAAGAACACGTAAACAATGGTAGAATATATAAACATGCATCATAATGGAAAACAAAATTCAATTAACGATTATAATAAGAACCTGTAAATAATCCAATTGGCCTTTGGGAAATCCTCCACAATGTCGGCAGGATTTAGTCTTGGTACCAATCACTCATACAGAATAGAATTGAAAAGTAAAACACAATTGTAAGGAAAGGAAAGAAAAAGGAAACAATAAGAAATTCTGAAACTCAAATTCGCTCTGAAAATAATTTGGCAGCATTTCGTGTCTTGAATGCAGCTCCCCTTTTCTGGTCTCAGCTTCCTCCTTTTATAGATGGAATTTCCAACGGTTAGTTGCTTCAGGAAGTGGGATTGATGTCAGAGAAAGTAGGAGCTAGTGGTCCACTCTTTTTTTGGTCTTTGAAGGCACTTACAGCACGTGCACGTTTTCTGCACTTTTTGTCTGCATGACAGTCGTCATGGGTTGTGACGGTCGTAACACGTATGACGGTCGTAATGGAGATGTGACGACCGTCATATCAGCAAAATCTGTATTTGCTGTTTTTGATCTATTTTTCATCTGGTTTTCATCTATAATTGCTTGTTTTCTTCATCTCGCTCCATTTGAACATGAACTTTGAATACCTGCAAAATACTAGACAAATAACGTGGAAAAACCCGAAATCAGAGTGAAACTAGTCATAGATTAGTTAAAATGTAAGTCATTATATATATACGATTTCACGTTACCAAACTCCCCTAAACTTGAATCTTTGCTTGTTCTCAAGTAAAGGTAGGAAAAATTTAAAAACTTAGCAAGCACGCGGCATGCTCTTCTTTCGAAAAGACTTCTCAGACGTCAAGTTAGGAGACGGGAAGTCCAATGGAAACAAAACGTATACGGCGATGACACTGAACAGAAAGTCTTCGAAGGCCCCTCTTTTATGCAAGCCAGTCCCAATCATGCTACTGTAGCTCGGCGTCAAGTTTCTCGCAACAAATTTTACCCGGTTTCATTCTGGCGCAATCACATTAAGCTCGTTGTCCATACACGTTCATGGCAAGTAAACCTATTAGTGACTATGATCTCTTTGCTGATTCGATTTTTCTTCGCACATATGCTTATTCTGCTATTGATTTTGAAGAGTTTTGTACCGTTGGGCTAAATGCTCGGGTGAGGAGCACCTAACTTAGAAGGAACATGTCTCTATATTCAGGCTATATGGCTTTTCTTTTTCATGATTTTTTTCATTTCATACTAGAGATCACGCACTTATTTGCATCAGTTTCTTACTTAGAAGTGTTTAAGATGGTGTCGACTGCTCGTATAAACTACTGGGGGCTCCGTTTGAGGCGAAACTTGAGGCTTAGGTACAAGTAAGTAGTGAAACTGACTCGCATAAACCAGAGGTCTAAGGTGTCAGGGCGGTAGTGGCTTTGTTAGAATTTTATTCTCGGGAATTCCAAACTTGGTTAAGCTTTGGCGTATCACGTGATGCTTTGAGGAGGATAAAAGTTTTTTTGTATATGTCGGATAAAGCGCGGGGAGTTCACGTAACGGAAAGAGATATATAAATGAGCTTTATTTGCCAAAATTAAAATACTTTAAATTGAAAATTTGAATGAAAGTACAAGCGGAATGGGAAATAACAGGGAAATAGGGAAATAACGCTCCGCTCCCATACTATCTCAATCAGTGTCCTCACGGATTTGAAAAAAAATGCGGAAGGGAAAGTACAATGGAAAGAAAAACAAAATATAATAAATGAAAAATACTACTAGTCCCTTCCTCTGCCTCTGTCTCTACCTCTACCTCTGGCTCTTCCATCGCGCGCGTCGAGGTTCAAAGCTCCTGTGTGGTATATGTAGTCTCGGAGGCCGTCGACTCGCACAGTGAGATTGGCCATGTCATCGATCAGGCTGGCTTGGCCATCTTGGAGTTGCTGCATGGAGGTCCTCATTTGACCAAGTTGTTCTCTCTGCCAAGCTTCGAACTGTTCAGCCCGTCGGTTTTGTTGTTCCATCATAATCATCATCTGATTCTGTTGTTCGATGGAGCGAAGGAGATCCGCGTTTGTAAAATCGGCTTCAGGACGGCGGCGGCGATGTGAGGAGGGACCTTCAACAGGAGGTGGTTGTGATGGCTCAGCTTGGTCAGCTCTGTCCAACTCATCCTGAACTTCATCCATGGGCCCTTGGGCATTTTCTTGAGTTGGGGCAGCAGGGGCAGTCGGATCAAAGAGTCAGTTGGCTCTGTCCTGAGGATGCATTCGGGTGCGAGAGGGCATGATAATACTTTGGATAGTGCGGCCGTGCACTACCGGATGATATTTGTCATCTGCTCGGGATCTGATTAGGTGAAAAGCGCGGCAATGGTCGGTGTCGAGAAAAACGGGAGGCATCTGGCGAGAAAAACGGTCGTAATACGCGTGACGACCGTCAGGGATGTGTGACGACCGTCACATCAGCAAATTCTGCAGAATTGCAGAATGTTGCATATGGGGCGTTGTTCACAGTTTTAAATGGCGATTTTGTGATATCGCAATACAAGAGAATAGATAAAAAAGGAAATTACGGAACAACCAAGATTAATGTAATGTCGAAACGAAAATGAAATAACATTTAATTGAAATACTTGTTTAATGTAGTACAATAGTGAAAAAAAACAAATGCGAAATTTAAAAACGGGAAATAACGCGAAATGCAGTAAACTAAAAAGAAACTAAAACATCAATCCTTTGGTTGCTTCGATTTGTTAATCTGCTGAATAACGTCATCAAACTGGTCGCTAACAACGTCCATAAAAGTAACGACATCCATGTGAAGTTGCGTTAGTTCATCTTTTACCGTGGTTAATTCCAGCTTGAAATCGTCCATAGTTTTCAGAATATTGTCCAACTTGTCTGTGCCTTGTTCAGGAGTGAGATCAGGAAAGTTATGGTAATCAGGAGGGGTTTCAGGATCTGTCTCCACTTCGGACACATAATCTTTGTAGTACATATAGTCATGTGCTTCTGATATGTGATCACTGTCGTACATGTAGGTCTGGGGTGTGGATTGAGGTGATGGAGGTCCCATAGGCTCGTCCAATTCATAGAGCCAATTGTTTCTGTTGTAGATACTCGTCAGCTCATGGTTAGGCAATGTGAAAAGGTGGACAGGTCGATCAGCGATAAGGTATTCGTAGGCTCCTGGTCCTAAGTTACCTAAGATACGTCTGTTGAAGCAAAATTGAATGTCCATTGGTCTGATGGTGCCAAAACGAATGGCTTCGTTCAGGTGGTACCTTAGGCCAATTTCGTGGGCAATCATGGTGACTAAGCCTCCTATTAAGATGGGTGAATGTAGTTCCTGATTAAGGCGTGTGAATGACCTCATCATAAAAGGTACAACATTGACAGGGCGGCCTTGTGAAGCACAGAAAAGGATGAACAACTCTTCCTTAGAAACTGTTGTAATGTTTTCCTCCTTTCCAAAGAGGGTATGGGCTAAAATCCTATGAAAGTAATGGAGTGCTGGATTATGTATCTCGTTATTGTGCATGTCATTAGGTTCAGGGTGATGGTTACCTGTGATGGTACCCCAGAATTGTTCTAACTCGATATCAAAATCCTCTTAAGTGTTGGTAAACACATAAGATCCGCTAGGGAATCCTAGGATGTTAGCTAATGACGTACGGTTGTGGGTGTGGTCCATTCCAAATATTCTAAAGGTTATAAGCTCTTTGGTGGATCCATAGCCATGTTCGGGTAAGTAGCTTAAGGAGCTAAGGAATTTGAACGTGAGTTCGCGGTAGGTAGCAAATCGGGTCTTTAGAGCAGTTTGCTCCCAGCCTAATTGGTTAAATAGATATTGAATGTTATCCTGGATTCCTAGCTTATCCATGGTGGATCTATCGTAGTACATAGTCGAAGCGATGCCTCTCTGAGTCAGTGCCTCAAATCTGGCCTTGTGAGCTAGTCCTCTAAATACAACGGTCGTAATGTCGATGTCGGCCATACTCAGAAGTTAGTCGGATAAAAATGGGAGAAAGGTAGGACGACTTTAAAATCCTAGAAAAGTTGAAATCACATTTACTCAGATTAGATTTTTTTAAGAAGCAAAAGGTGATAAAAGAAAGAAAAATAAAGTAAAGGAAATAGTAGAAAATAAGAAAATAGAATTTTATGGAAATTTTAAATTAAAATGAAAACATAGTTTCGATAAATTTAGAAGGGAAAAACGGGGAAAATTAGGTTGCCTCCCAATCAGCGCTGTTTTTAACGTCAAAAGCCTGACGGTAGCTTGGTGACAAGCTATTCGGGGGTTTGAGCGGGAAGCTCGAGCAATTGCACACTGCTCACTTGGTGGCTGTTTTCATTTTGATTATAATGCTTTAAACGCTGTCCGTTTACTATAAACGATGCGTTGGTTTTATCGCTGATTTCAACAGCTCCACTTTTAAGGATTTTGGTTACCTCAAAAGGTCCAGACCATCTAGATTTTAATTTTCCAGGGAAAAGTTTCAATCTTGAGTTGAATAGGAGCACGTCGTCTCCCACACTGAATTGTTTCTAGATCGAACATTTATCATGTCATTTCTTGGTTCTTTCTTTGTAGATGTGGGCATTCTCATATGCGTCCAACCTGAGTTCTTCTAATTCATGAAGATTCAAGATTTGTTTCTCCCCTGCCTCAGTGTAGTTGAAATTCAGCGTCTTAATAGCCCAAAAGGCTTTATGCTCTAATTCCACTGGCAGGTGACATGATTTTCCGTAAACCAATTTAAATGGTGTGGTACCTATTGGCGTCTTAAAAGCGGTCCTATAGACCCATAAAGCTTCGTTCAGTTTCGATGACCAATCTTTCCTGGAGGTTGCGACAGTCTTTTCCAAAATTTGTTTTATTTCTCTGTTCGAAACCTCCACTTGTCCACTAGTTTGCGGATGATTCGGTGTAGCTACACAGTGTTTGACTCCATATTTAGAGAGGAGTTTGTCAAAGATTCGCGATATGAAGTGCGAACCACCGTCACTAATGACGAGTCTGGGCACACCGAATCTAGGAAAGATTGTGTTTCTAAAGATTTTGACGACTACTCGCGCGTCATTTGTTGTAGCGGCAACGACCTATATCCATTTAGATACATAGTCGACAGCGACGAGTATATATTTGTTTCCAAAAGAAGACGGGAAAGGTCCCATGAAGTCTATTCCCTAGACGTCAAAGATTTCTACTTCTAAAAGTCCTTTCTGAGGCATTTCATCGCGTCGTGAGATGTTGCCAGTGCGTTGGCACCGGTCGCATTTGAGTACAGCGATATGGACATCCTTCCAGAGGCTGGGACAAAATAGGCCAGATTGTAGAATTTTAGCGCACGTCTTTGAATTACTAGCATGACCACCATAAGGTGCTGAATGACATTGGGAAATGATGTCTTTTATTTCTTCCTCTGGGACATAGCGACAGTATATGTTGTCGGCGCCTCGTCTAAAGAGTAGGGGTTCGTCCCAATAGTAATGCTTTAAGTCGTGGAAGAATTTCTTCTTTTATTGATAAGTTAGGTCCGGTGGAAGCACGCCTGCGGCTAAATAGTTAACGATATCGGCATACCAAGGCAAAATGGCTTGGGCATAGACAACTTCCACGGCTTTTTCAAGTTCTAGTTCTTCCGAGGTTAAGTTGGACATATCGCTTTCCAATTTGGCTATCAGACGTTCGTAGGGGAAATCGTCATTGATAGGCACTGACTCTTGTTTAATGCCCTCTATTCGGGATAAGTGATCTGCAACTACGTTCTCGGTTCCTTTCTTATCTTTAATTTCTAAGTCAAACTCTTGTAATAATAGGATCCATTTCAATAATCTTGGTTTGGCATCCTTTTTGCTTATTAGGTACCTAATGGCAGCGTGATCTGTGTATATGATTATTTTGGCATCTACCAAGTAGGAACGAAATTTGTCAAGTGCAAACACAACTGCTAGAAGTTCCTTCTCCGTTGTGGCGTAGTTCATTTGGGCAGGGTCTAAAGTTCTACTGGCGTAGTAGATTGCGTGAAGCTTCTTGTCTTTCCTTTGTCCTAGAACTGCGCCTACAGCATAATCACTCGCATCACACATGATTTCGAACGGTAGTCGCCAATCTGGGGGTTTCATGATTGGTACGGTAATGAGTGTTGTCTTTAGAGTTTCGAATGCTTCCAAGCATTCTTTGTCGAAAACGAACTCGACATCTTTCATCAACAAACCTGTCAGAGGTTTTGTGATTTTCGAGAAATCCTTTATGAATCTTCGATAGAATCCAGCGTGTCCTAAAAAACTTTGTATTTCTCATATTGTTTTCGGAGGTTGAAGATCCTTTATGATCTTTATTTTAGCTTTGTCAACCTCAATCCCTTTTTCAGATATGACGTGTCCTAAAACGATGCCTTGTCGGACCATGAAATGGCATTTCTCCCAATTGAGAACAAGGTTCACTTTAGCGCATCTTTTGAGTACCATTTCGAAATTTGACAGGCAGCTTTCAAAACTTTGTCTGCATATAGAGAAGTCATCCATGAACACTTCCATGATGTCGTCTATGAAATCCGCAAAGATTGTCATCATGCATCTTTGGAAGGTTGCTGGAGCATTGTATAGTCCGAACGGCATTCGACGATAAGCAAAAGTGCCATAAGGACAGGTGAATGTTGTCTTTTCTTGGTCATCGGGGTGAATAGGAATTTGGAAGAATCCCGAATAACCATCTAGATAGCAGAAGTACGAATGTTTCGCTAGTCTTTCCAACATCTGGTCTATGAAAGGTAAAGGGAAGTGATCTTTCCGAGTCGCCTTATTCAGTTTTCTGTAATCGATACACATCCTGCTTCTAGTCACAACTCTTTGGGTTATCGATTCACCTTTCGCGTTCTTCACTACAGTAACGCCTCCTTTCTTTGGCACTACGTGCACTGGGCTGACCCATTGGTTGTCGGAGATCGGGTATATGATTCCTGCGTCTAGTAACTTTTTCACCTCGTCTTTGACTACAATGCTTAGGATCAGATTTATTCTTCTCTGATGTTCTCTTGAAGTTTTGCAGTCTTCCTCTAGCATGATTAGATGCATACAGATGGAAGGACTTATGCCTTTAAGATCACTTATATTATAGCCTAACGCAGTTGGGTATTTCCTTAGGACTTCTAGTAATTGCACAGTTTCTGACTGTCCTAAATTTGCGTTGACTATTACTGGTCTTTTGAATTCTGTGTCTAAGAATTCGTACCTGAGGGTTTTAGGTAGTTCTTTAAGTTCTAAAACTGGGTTTTTCGGACCTGGCATGTGATTTGGAGTTAGTGCTAAGATCTCGCTCAGAATATCATCTTTGTATGGCGCACGCCAATTGTCATCTTCATGAATAGCAGGGATTTGGATCTTCATGATTTCCGATTATTTAGTTTCTTCCTTCTTCAGTTCTCGTATGTATTCGTCAATGACATCTACTATATAGCATGTGTCATCTATGGCTGGTACCTTCAAGAACTTAGTAAGGATGAACTCTATCTTTTCTTCTCCTACTTCGAATGTTAGCCTTCCTTTACGTCTATGATAGCCTCGGCTGTTGCTAGGAACGGTCTTCCTAGGATAATTGGGGTAACAGAGTCCTCTTTGATGTCCATGATTATGAAGTCGGTTGGAATATAGAATTGACCTATGCGTACTGGAACGTTTTCCAGCACACCGACGGGATATTTGACTGATCGGTCAGCCAATTGCACGAACATTTTAGTTGGTCTTAGTTCTCCCATGTTTAGCTTTTTGCATATAGATAAGGGCATAACACTTATACTGGCTCCTAGATCGCATAAAGCTTTGTCTATGACGAACTTTCCTATGACGCAAGGTATGGAAAAACTACCTGGGTCTTTTAGTTTAGGAGGCATGTTATTTTGAATGATTGCGCTACATTCGGCAGTGAGTGTAACTATTTCGTTATCCTCAATTTTCCTTTTGTTAGACAAGATTTCTTTAAGAAACTTAGCGTATGACGGCATTTGAGTTATCGCTTCTGTGAAAGGAATAGTGATATTTAGTTGTTTCAGAAGTTCAACGAATTTCTTAAATTGTCCTGAAGTTTTGGAATTTATGAATCTTTGAGGATAAGGAATCGGTGGTTTATATGGCGGTGGAGGCACATATGAGTTTTCATCTTTGGCGGCCTCTTGCTCATCACCTTCCTTCTTTTCGGTTTCAGACTCTTTTTCTGTTGGTTTATCAGATTTCTGATGCATGGCTGAATCTTCATGCCTAGGATCTGTTGGGCCTTCCAATTCTTTTCCACTTCTCAATATTACAGCGTTTGCATGACCTTTCGGATTAGGTTCTGGCTAACCTGGAAATGTCCCAGCTGGTGCAGCTGCAGAGGCTTGTTGTTGAGCCACTTGTGATATCTGCGTTTCAAGCATTTTATGATGGGTGGCTAAAGCGTCTACTTTTCCGGTCAGCTGTTTAATCTGCTCGCTAGTGTGTATGTTTTGATTCAGGAATTCTTTATTTGTTTGAACTTGAGTATCTATGAATTTCTCCATCATCACTTCGAGATTTGATTTCCTAGGGGCAGTCTGGGAAGCAGCGGCTGGTTTCTGATATCCTGGCGGAGCAGCCGGTGCTTCCAGGGCATTATCGCTTTTGTAGGAAAAGTTTGGGTGGTTCCTCCATCCTGGGTTGTAAGTATTTGCGTAAGGGTTACCTTGAGCGTAGTTTACTTGGTCTGGTGGAATTCCTGCCAATAATGGGCACTCGGGCGCATTATGAGTGGCGATTCCACATAACTAGCAATTTGGATTTACAGCAGCTACGGTTGCAGGTGGAGTTATAGTCAGACTGTCGATTTTCTACGCTAGAGCATCCACCTTAGCGTTGAACTTTTCAAGACTGCTGATCTCGTACATCCCACCTTTCGCTGCGGGTTTCTCTGATGGAGTTCTTTCACCTCCCCATTGGCAGTGGTTCTGAGACATGTTTTCGATAAGTTGATAGGCTTCATCGTATGGCTTATCCATAAGTGCACCGCCTGCGGCGACGTCTACCGTTAATCTGGTGTTATATAGAAGCCCATTGTAGAAAGTATGGATCGTCACCCAGTCTTCTAAACCGTGGTGAGGACATGGTCTCATCATATCCTTAAACCTTTCCCATGCTTCATAGAGAGATTCAGCATCTTTCTGTCGAAATCCATTGATTTGAGCTCTAAGCATAGCAGTTTTGCTTGGCGGAAAGTATCTTTCTAAGAAAACGTTCTTCAACTGTTCCCACGTCGTAACGGAGTTGGATGGTAAGGATTGTAACCAAGTCCAAGCTCTATCTCTAAGAGAGAAAGGAAAGAGACAAAGTCTTATTGCATCTGGAGTTACTCCATTGGCCTTCACTGTGTCTGCGTATTGCACAAACTTCGTTAAGTGTTCATTCGGATCCTCAGTTGCATTTCCTGAGAATTGATGTTGTTGTACAGCTGATAGCAATGACGGTTTCAGCTCGAAATTGTTCCGAT
Source organism: Lathyrus sativus (assembly GCA_963859935.3). Lineage (NCBI taxonomy): Eukaryota > Viridiplantae > Streptophyta > Magnoliopsida > Fabales > Fabaceae > Lathyrus > Lathyrus sativus. Next base: position 41,730,076 of record OZ012737.1, read on the forward strand.
TGATAGCGGGAGCAACAATGCTACTTCGAGGCTCCAACTAAGATGGGGTAACATAGTCCTTCAGCGGCTTGTTCTGAGGTCCTTCAGCCATCTTCGATTCTTCAACAGGAGTATGAGCTAGAAGATCAGGAATATTGTGTTTTCGTTGATATTCGAGGATGCGCCTTCTTAAGTGTAAGAAGCGCTCTAGTTCAGCGATTGTAGGTTGTAAGATGTCGCCTTGTGAGCGAGTACTTGGCATACAACCGAAGAATGAGTAGAGGGAGAGAGAATAGTTAACCTAGTCTATACTGTGTAACGAAGGATTACACTGAAAGTACAGAGTATGCCTAAGAGGGGGGGGGGGGGTGAATTAGGACTTTAGACATTTTTCCGATTTTTTATGGTTTCTTGAAATTTTACTGGTTTGTGTTCTTGGGCATGAAAGCAAAAGAAAGTAAAAGAACAATGGACACCAGAATTTATAGTGGTTCCCCTCACAATCCGAGAGTACTTCACTCCCCTTTCAACACGAAAGAGAGTTTTCACTATTGTTTAATAAAGTACAACCTATCACACCATCAAACGGTGAGGCCTACTATCAAACAATAAAACTAACAAGTGTACAAGAACAATCCTCTTGTAAGCACTCACCCTTGTGTCCAACAATCCTGGATCACAAGTCAGAATACAAATACTTGTAAAGATTTTTGTTTTGAGAATAATACTATCAATCAAAGTTGATCTTCTCCAAATGATCAAAATTCACTCTTACAATTTTCAACACAAGTGTTCAAAGATGAATATGAAATTTTATGCACATATGAACACTTAATAAAAGATTTTGAAAATGGTGAATTTGATTCTAAGAAGATTTGAAAATGAATGTAGAAAGTGTTTGGAGATTGGAGGTTTTTGTGTGTGTTTTTCAAAATTGAAAAACTCAGAATTTATATGAGTAAAATACCCTTTCAAAAAGGTATATTTGAGTAGATTTAAAAAATATGAAATGGTGTAATTTTCAAACAATTTTTGAACTTGAAACAAAGCCATTTTTCACTGTACGTTCAGTGTTAATCGGTTAACCTATATGGTTAATCGGTTAACACTGGAACGTTAGCCCAGATTATTTAAAATTTGAAATGGTTAACCGGTTAACCTATATGGTTAATCGGTTAACACTGCTATTTTTCAGAAAAATGCTTTAAAAATAAATGCTATACCAATTTTAAAGTTCCAAAAACATGCTCATGTATTATGCTAAAATGCTTGATGTTTTTGAACACTTGTATATCAATTATAAGGGTGGAACTTGATATACCCGCAATGCATCCAAGTCTTGAAGAATCATAGTTCCATATGTAGCTTGACTTGAAAGATAGCTTGACTTGATCTTGATAACTTTGAAAGGCTTGTCTTTTTGCAATCAAGAGATGACCTTGAGTAGTGTTGACATCATCAAAACTTGAGACTGAAGCATGGTTCTACATTCTCCCCCTTTTTGATGATGGCAATCAAAAAATGTTGTACGATATCTCTTGGTTCCTGATATGTTTCTCCCCCTATGTCTAGCAACTCATCTTAACAGAGGAAAAAATATGCACACAGAGAGACATTAACAGAACCAAGCTCTTCTCCCCCTTTGACATCAGCAAAAAGGAAGAGCTTTCAAAGAAAACACAAGATAGCAGCATATATAGTAATAAGCACATGCAAAGCCAAGTAAACACATAGCATAAGAAGTAGTACATATAAAATGCAACAAATAGAAATTGTACTTATTACAATAAAACATAGTTCAAAAGGAAGCATAAAACTTAAGACTAGAAAGCAAAGCAATAAAACAACAACAGGAACATATTATCTAAGAATCCTCATCCGCCATATCCTCCTCCTCTTCTTCTTCATCACTATCAACCTCTTCTTCAATCTCTTCGTCCACAACTCGGGTGTTGAAATGTGGAGGGTTAAGAATGAGGTTTCTGAGAGAGGCAATTGCTCGGGAGGTTTCTCTATGCATATTCATCGACTCTCGATGCTGGTTCATCATGGTTGTATAGAGAAACTCACTAGTAAGACCCCCTTCAGGCATTGGATATGCGTGATGGACAGGACCGTCATCGGTATACCTGTATGTACCGTCAGCCGCTTTGATGATTCCAGTATTCTTCACAATATTAATCTCATTGATCTCATTAGTTGTAGGTTTCATCTTGGAGGATGGTTCTCTGTTGAGGTCAAGTTCAGTTAATTCCAGAATTCTTGAAACCAAACGAGCATACGGCAGCCGAGTAATGCAATGAAGTTGTTGCTACAGATGATACATAATAGTCAAAATCCAATTGACCTTGATGCGATTCTTAATTGCAAAGAGCATCTGCATTTCCAAGTCGTTGATCTGAGAGTGATTTGAGTCCTTTGGAATTAGGACATAGCAGATAATGTAGTGAAGCATTCGATCAGATACTGTCAGATTCTTGGCATAGCACAGCATACGAGCGGTGCGAGAGTTTGCAATAACGGTTTCTTTTGGGAATCTGCAAATCTGATAGTAATACTCCATTTTATCATAATTTGCCCAGGGTCCATCTACATGGTTTACACCTTTCCTCAGGAAGCAGCCTTTTGATGGAATCTTAAGGTGTCTAGCAAGGGTGGATAGATTCTCAACAAACTCATGATCTCTAATTGTGGAACGGATCATGTGGTTCTCATCCATGTCCAGATATACAGACATTTTATTCATAAAAGCTTTAACAAGATCAGGATAAATAATACCAGAGTCGGTGACGAACTTGTCGATACACTGATATTCCAATAGAGTAGGAAAATCAAAAGAGATTGCAGGAAAAGCTCGAAGATTTACGTACTTTACCGGCATAAGTTGACGAACACGAACTTTGAAATCCATCCGCCTCTTTTTGGTGGTTTCCATTGGAATGCTGTCGTCATCAGATTCGGATGCAGAATGATGTTCTGGTAGTTTTCCCTTGCCGCGATTTGATGCTGAAGCCATGGATGAAGGTTTGAGAGAACTGAGGTTGTGGGTTCTGAGGAAGTTAGGGTTTGAGAAGTTGTGGGGAGTTTTCCAACTTTAGAGAGTGGGAGAGAGAAGTTAGGGTTTGAAGAGGGAATATGGATTTTGGATATGGATTTGGATATATGAGAGAATATGGACCACATAAAAATACATTTATAATATATAATATTTTCAAAAATATAATTAATTTTCGTTTCTGATTTTTAGAAAATTTAACAGTGTTAATCGGTTAACACATTGAAAAATTGAATCAGAGTTGAAAATTCAACAGTGTTAATCGGTTAACCCATATGGTTAATCGGTTAACACACTCGAATTTTTGAAAAATACTTAAAAACAGAATGCATACACATGAAAACATATCACAAATGATGCATACACATATTAGAAAAAAAGGTCAGATGTCACCTTCATCAAGAATCCCAAGTTCTCTCCAAATTTTGTAGAACGGTTCTTTCGCCAAAGGCTTGGTAAAGATATCGACGAGTTGGTTGTGTGTGTCGACGAAAGTAACATCAACATCTCTGTTCAATACGTGATCTCGAAGGAAGTGATGCCGAATATCAATATGCTTTGTTCTGGAATGCATAACCGGATTCTTCGTGATATTTATGGCACTAGTATTGTCACATCATAGAGGAATGCATCCGAGGTCAACACCATAATATAAAAGTTGTTGTTTCAGCCATAAAATCTGTGCACAACAACTTCCTGCGGCGATGTATTCTGCTTCGGCGGTGCTGAGTGCTACACAAGCTTGCTTCTTACAGGCCCATGATACTAGAGCATTTCCGAGAATGTGACATGTACCACTTGTACTTTTTCTATCGGTTTTGCATCCTGCATAGTCAGCGTCAGAATAACTAACTAAAGAACAGGTACTACCTTTAGGATACCATAATCCGACGTTGGTCGTTCCTTTGAGATACTTGATAATTCTCTTCATAGCAGTGAGATGCGATTCCTTCGGATTTGCTTGAAAGCGCGCACACAAACAAACACTAAACATAATGTCAGGACGGCTTGTCGTCAAATATAGTAATGAACCAATCATACCTCAATATTTAGTAATATCAATTGGAGTACCAGATTCATCTTGATCAACATACGTTCCGGATCCCATAGGAGTAGACATCATCTTGCAACTATCCATATCGAATTTCTTTATTAATTCCTTACAGTACTTGGATTGGTTGAGAAAGATTCCATCATTGGTTTGCTTGATTTGTAGTCCAAGAAAATAATTTAACTTTCCCATCATGGACATCTCGAATTCTTCTCGCATCATGAGTGAGAATTCTTCGCAAAGTTCCTTGTTTGTTGATCCGAATATGATGTCGTCGACGTAGACTTGTACCAACAAGGTGTTACCCTTGATTTTCTTTATAAACAGCGTCTTGTCAACCTTTCCTTTTGTATATCCTTTCTCACATAAGAAGTTGCTAAGGCGATCATACCATGCTCGTGGTGCTTGTTTTAAACCGTAGAGAGCCTTCTTCAGTTTGAAAATATGTGAGGGATTTTTGAAGTCTTCAAAACCCGGAGGTTGTTTGACGTAGACTTCCTCATTAATGTACCCATTCAGGAAAGCGCTTTTGACGTCCATCTGGAACAACTGAAAATTCATAGAACAAGCGTAAGCAAGCAATAATCTAATTGCTTCTAACCTTGCTACCGGAGCGAATGTTTCATAAAAATCAATTCCTTCCTCCTGGTTGTAGCCTTGTGCGACCAATCTTGCCTTGTTACGAACTATAATCCCATTCTCGTCAAGTTTGTTCTTGAACACCCATCTGGTTCCTATGATATGCTTATTATCTGGTCTTGGTACAAGGGTCCAAACTTGATTTCTTTCAAATTGATTAAGTTCTTCTTGCATTGCTATAATCCATTGGTCGTCGCATAAAGCTTCATCGATCTTTGATGGTTCAATCTGAGATACAAACGCCATGTTGAGACAAGCATCCTTTAGATTAAGTCGAGTTGCAACGCCTTGACTAATATCACCAATAACTTTATCAATTGGGTGATCTCTGTGTGTTCTCCATTCTTTCGGAAGATCTTGATTTTCTTGAGTAACATCTTCTTGTAATATTGTTTGATCTTTTGAAACACTTTCTTCATTTTGTGGAGTATCTACAAAATCATCATCATCATCCAAAACAATATTATCCTCTTTCGAGGGGTTAGTCTCATCAAACGAAACATGAATAGACTCTTCAATGGTAAGAGTTCTTTTATTAAAAATTATAAATGCTTTACTATAAAGAGAGTAACCAAGAAATATACCTTCGTCGGACTTCTCATCAAACTTACCGAGATTGTCCTTATTGTTGTTGAGAACGAAGCATTTGCAGCCAAATATGTGGAAGAATGATATATTTGGTTTCCTTCCTTTGAACAACTCATACGGAGTCTTTTTGAGTAACGGTCGAATATTCACGCGGTTGCTTACAAAACACGCCGTGCTTACTGCTTCTGCCCAAAAATATTTTGGAAGATTTGTGTCGCTGAGCATTGTTCTAGCAAGTTCTACTAGTGAACGATTCTTCCGTTCTACGACGCCGTTTTGTTGAGGAGTCCTTCGTGCCGAAAAATTATGAGAAATTCCATGCTCTTCGCAAAATTCTTCAAAGTCTGAATTTTGAAATTCTCCACCGTGGTCGCTTCTTATGGAGGCTATAGTGAGTGACTTCTCGTTTTGAATTTGTTTTGCATACTTTTTGAATGCTTTGAAAGCATCATTTTTCTGCACTAAGAACATTGTCCAGGTATATCGAGAAAAATCATCAACAATAACTAAAGCATAAATACTACCTCCGAAGCTTTTTGTTCTTGATGGACCAAAAAGATCCATGTGCAACAATTGAAGTGGTCTTGATGTAGAAGCCACTTGCTTGGATTTGAAGGTTGTCTTGGTCTGTTTTCCCTTTTGACATGCATCGCATAATTTATCCTTGATGAATTTTATCTTCGGAAGCCTAACAACCAGATCATGTTTGATTAATTTATTTAGATGCTCCATGTGAATGTGAGCAAATCTTTTATGCCAAAGCCATGCCTCGTTGTTGTTTGCCATAAGACATTTTACCTTCAAGGAAGAATCATCAAAAGAAATCATAAAAATATTATTATATCTTTTACCTTTTAGCAGAATCTCATGAGTGACTTCGTGTTCGATCAAGCATTCCTCCTTTGTGAAGTTGATTTTGAACCCTTTGTCACACAATTGACTGATGCTAAGCAGGTTATGCTTAAGGCCTTCAACATAAAGAACGTCTTCGATGATTGTACATGGAGGTGCACCAATGGTTCCAACTCCAAGAATTTTTCCTTTATTATCATCACTGTAAGTGACATATCCTTTGGCCTTTAATGATAGACTTGAAAATTTGTTTATATCTCCCGTCATATGCTTCGAGCAACCACTATCAAGATACCATTGATTTGTGGTTGTCTTCAAGCATACCTACAAAACAAAATTAGGTAGTGTTAGGTACCCAAATTGCTTTGGGTCCTTGATAGTTAGTACCCTTTTCAACCCACACATAATTCCCCTTTGCAATACCAATATTACGTACATAGCAGGCATTAGGTGTGTGCCCTTTAATTCCACAGTAAAAACATGTAGGTTGAAAATGACTTCTATATCTAGGAATATAATTCTTTTTCTTATCAATTCTTTTCTTGTTATGATTTTGATGCTGAATTTTAGAAGTGCTTGTCTCTTCTTTAACAATTTGTTCACTTGCTCTAACGAAAATGGTCTTATTGGTGCTTGGTTTTGAAAATTTAGAGTATCCCAATCCACTTTTATCATTAGGATACCTTTGATGTTTAAGAATTTCTTCCAAGCCAATTTGACCTTTTTCATATCTTTCTAAAACTCGTTTAAGTTGAACAATTTGAAAAGACAAAGACTCACAATTCTTACATACAAGACTTTGTTTTTTATCCATCACTTTTTGTTTTTCATCTTCAATATTTTTCAGGAAATCAGAATTTTGTTTTTCTAAAAGTAAAATTCTTTTCTTTTGTGATGAGATGTCTTTATACAAAGTCTTGCACTCTTTTAGAAGTTCATCTATAACTTCTTGTGCATCATTATCATAGACAGAAAAACTACTACTAACCTCATTTTCGTCATCGGAATGGTGAGATGCCATTAAAGCCATATTTGCGCATTCATCGTTATCTGATTCCGATGATGAACTCACTTCGTTGTCGTCCCATGCGACATAAGCCTTCTTTATTTTGAAATCATTCTTGCCTTTGAATTTTCCTTTATTTGCGAGTTTCGGGCACTCTGGCTTTATGTGACCTTGTTTCCCACATTCGTAACATGTAATTTCTTGGTTTGATGTGGGTGCCTCCTTTTTCCTGAAATGTCTATTTTTTTTAGAAAAAGAAGAAGTTTTATTATTATTAAAAAACTTACCAAGCTTCTTTACCAAGCTTCTCAAGCCTTCCAAGTTCCAGTTCATGCTCTTGAAGTTTCCCGAATAATGAAGCGGATGTCATTGTTGAAAGACTTTTCTTTTCTGAAATGGCGGTCACCTTCGGTTGCCATTCTCTTGTCAAGGATCTTAGGACTTTTAAATTGAGATCATCATTGGTGAAGGTCTTCCCGAGAGCAATCAGATGATTTGTTATATGAACGGACCTTTTTTGTAAGGCAACAATAGATTCACCGGGCTGCATACAAAACATCTCATATTCTTGACTTAACGTGTTAAGTCTTGATCTTTTTACTTCTGCTGTTCCTTCATGCGTTTCTACCAAGGTATCCCAAATCTGTTTTGCCGATTGACACTGTGATATGCGAAAGAATTCATCCATACTGAGAGCGCTTTGAAGTATGTTGATTGCTTTCTTCTCATTCAAGATTCTCTTCTTGTCATCTTCATCATATGAGGATTTAATCTTTGGGGTTCCAACACCATTTGCCACACTTGTAGGAACATGTGGACCAGTTTCAACGGTTTCCCATATACCATCTCCTTGAGCCTCAAGAAGTGCCTTCATACGGATTTTCTAAAAATCGAAGTATTCTCCAGAAAAGAGTGGTGGCTTGTTACTACTTCCACCATCTTTGAAAACCAGGTTAGTACTAGCGGAAGCCATTAGGATTGATAGGAACAGGTTACCTTAACCTGCTCTGATGGCAATTGAAAGTACAGAGTATGCCTAAGAGGGGGGGGGGGGGGGTGAATTAGGACTTTAGAAATTTTTCCAGTTTTTTTATGGTTTCTTGAAATTTTACTGGTTTGTGTTCTTGGTCATGAAAGCAAAAGAAAGTAAAAGAACAATGGACACCAGGATTTATAGTGGTTCCCCTCACAATCCGAGAGTACTCCACTCCCCTTTCAACACGAAAGAGAGTTTTCACTATTGTTTAATAAAGTACAACCTATCACACCATCAAACGCTGAAGCCTACTATCAAACAATAAAACTAACAAGTGTACAAGAACAATCCTCTTGTAAACACTCACCCTTGTGTTCAACAATCCTTGATCACAAGTCAGAATATAAATACTTGTAAAGATTTTTGTTTTGAGAATAATACTATCAATCAAAGTTGATCTTCTCCAAATGATCAAAATTCACTCTTACAATTTTCAACACAAGTGTTCAAAGATGAATATGAAATTTTATGCACATATGAACACTTAATAAAAGATTTTGAAAATGGTGAATTTGATTCTAAGAAGATTTGGAAATGAATGTAGAAAGTGTTTGGAGATTGGAGGTTTTTGTGTGTGTTTTTCAAAATTGAAAAACTCAGAATTTATATGAGTAAAATACCCTTTCAAAAAGGTATATTTGAGTAGATTTAAAAAATATGAAATGGTGTAATTTTCAAACAATTTTTGAACTTGAAACAAAGCCATTTTTCACTGTACGTTCAGTGTTAATCGGTTAACCTATATGGTTAATCGGTTAACACTGGAACGTTAGCCCAGATTATTTAAAATTTGAAATGGTTAACCGGTTAACCTATATGGTTAATCGGTTAACACTGCTATTTTTCAGAAAAATGCTTTAAAAATAAATGCTATACCAATTTTAAAGTTCCAAAAACATGCTCATGTATTATGCTAAAATGCTTGATGTTTTTGAACACTTGTATATCAATTATAAGGGTGGAATTTGATATACCCGCAATGCATCCAAGTCTTGAAGAATCATAGTTCCATATGTAGCTTGACTTGAAAGATAGCTTGACTTGATCTTGATAACTTTGAAAGGCTTGTCTTTTTGCAATCAAGAGATGACCTTGAGTAGTGTTGACATCATCAAAACTTGAGACTGAAGCATGGTTCTACATACACTATTGACTAAACGGGTCCCCGGCAACGGCGCCAAAAACTTGATCGCGACTTTCTATGTCTAACTGAACTAACTGCAAGTGCATAGTCTATCGCGTAGTAATATAAGATATCGATCCCACAGGGACTCATAATCAAGCTAGTATTTTCGGGTGTTACTGTGTTTAGCTAGGTTGGTATGGTTTTAGGGAAATTAAAGCAAAATAAGTGTGTAAACAAAAGGGGAACTAAAAACGTTACTTAAGGTATAGATACGTGAATCGGTATGCAATATGTTGGTTCTTCAAGGATTCGACAAGTCACCGGTGTTTTGGGTGTTTTCAAATATAGTTTAAGAAGAAAATGACGGTTTAAAAACCTTTGTCTCACGATGGTTGTTGACGCTAGTCGCAACTCTAAGGCGGAATGTATGCTGTCGTTATTCCGTTCGCGGTTAAAATTACTTTTTGAAAACCATTAAGTTCTAATCCTTTTTAAAGCGTTGTCGCTGTTTTTAAAACGAATGCTTAGTTTTTACTATCTGGTCCTAACCTCAGTTGTCGCTTGTTGGTTCGTACCTCTATGAATTTCCCACTGTCGTGGCGAAACTACTTTTAAATAAGTTCTCGTTGTTGCGACGAACATTTATTTAGAAAAATCGATTTAAAAACTCAAGCCAAAAGTAAGTTTGAAAAGGGAAGAATACACCGGTTATTATCGAATCTCATCTGACTACCTATTACATACCGATTACTTTAATTTAGCCGGACATGGAATATAAACTAAGAACACGTAAACAATGGTAGAATATATAAACATGCATCATAATGGAAAACAAAATTCAATTAACGATTATAATAAGAACCTGTAAATAATCCAATTGGCCTTTGGGAAATCCTCCACAATGTCGGCAGGATTTAGTCTTGGTACCAATCACTCGTACAGAATAGAATTGAAAAGTAAAACACAATTGCAAGGAAAGGAAAGAAAAAGGAAACAATAAGAAATTCTGAAACTCAAATTCGCTCTGAAAATAATTTGGCAGCACTTCGTGTCTTAAATGCAGCTCCCCTTTTCTGGTCTCAGCTTCCTCCTTTTATAGATGGAATTTCCAACGGTTAGTTGCTTCAGGAAGTGGGATTGATGTCAGAGAAAGTAGGAGCTAGTGGTCCACTCTTTTTTTGGTCTTTGAAGGCACTTACAACACGTGCACGTTTTCTGCACTTTTTGTCTGCATGACGGTCGTCATGGGTTGTGACGGCCGTAACACGTATGACGGTCGTAATAGAGATGTGACGAACGTCATATCAGCAAAATCCGTATTTGCTGTTTTTGATCTGGTTTTCATCTATAATTGCTTGTTTTCTTCATCTCGCTCTATTTGAACATGAACTTTGAATACCTGTAAAATACTAGACAAATAACGTGGAAAAACTCGAAATCAGAGTGAAACCAGTCATAGATTAGTTAAAATGTAAGTCATTATATATATATATATATATATATATATATATATATATATATATATATATATATATATATATATATATATATATATATATATATATATATATATATATATACGATTTCGCCTTATCAATAACATATGTGCCTAGGGAAAAAAACTCTAAAGTCGGCCTCCTTCCAAAACTCATCAGCACCGAGAAATCAAGATATAACCGGACCGCCATACAAGAAACTCTAGCCTACCTTATTATTGAAATAGAAGAAACCAATAATATTGAAGTTGCCAAACCCACAAGTTTAATAGAACCCATAATACACTACATGATGTCATACAAACTCTCATCAGACAGGATTGAGGAGAAGAACGTCTGAAAACACGCAGCAAAATACACCATGATGCTTGGGAAGCTCTATAAGATAGGAAAGGTCTCTCTCACGTTGTCTAGGTGTTGGCTCTAAATTTCGACGTCTGAATTGGATTAAAAGGAAGTAATAGAGTTTCTGAAGAAATCGGATGACTTTGACCAGAACTACATTTTTGGAGTGTGAGTCGAAGGCACCCCTTTGCAAGGAGGAACTATTTTATGGACTTAGAAATATTTCCTAACAATTGGGAAATGTGATTCGACAGAGGTGCTACTGAAGATATTTCGACAGGAAGATTTGAATTCATATAAAGGAGAGAATATTCATTCTTATCCATTTCTCAAAGAAGACACGTGGAGCACTTCCAAGAATTAAAGACATGCAAAACGCCACATGTCTCGACCTAGTTCGCTAGTCTTTGATGGCAGTTGTTTTCGATTAGTATAAATAGTGAGTCTTAGTGTTAGGATGCATGTGTGTTCAATTGTGTACAAATTCCTCAATATACTCAAAGTACCCGTGTGTAGAGATACGAGTTCGTGAGAATGTACGTTGATGCAACACCATTTTTTTTACATTTCAATGCAATTCAATAAGTCTTTTCATTAAGAATTTATCTTTTCCTTGCGCAAGTTACTTTTTACTGTTTTTACCAGTCTTTCGATTTTAATCTTTTGTGTTTAATTCCATTTACATTTTTTAAACAAGTTATTTTTATCATGAACTCTGTCAAAGTGTTCATTGTTTTCTAAACTTTGTTTAAGATCAACTAGCACATGTCCTAGGATTTGTATGGACGATCCTGTGAGTAAAACAAATCTTTTTCAATTTAGAAGACCAACGGTTGTTCACCAATTTTCACGGTGAACAAATTGGCACGCCCAGTGGGAGAGTGCTAAGTGATCATAAAATTTTCTTCGAAATTCTTGACAATACATTAGTTATGCGGTCAACTTTCTCTTTGAAAACTTCGTTGCATGTTATTAAGAAGTCCTAAAATAGCCACTGCTAACGAAGATAGAACAAGGAGAAGATATAGTAGGAGAATGGAGGCAAACTCTAACCAGCTAAATATTCCTTAGGATACGCCTAGAAACAATGTAGAACCACCCATAGGATCTTCGACAGGAGGACCAATGGTCTCAGCGCCTGTCTCTGAGGTAATACCATCTATGGGAAGTTCAATACCTACACATTCGATTGCCCATACACAACCCATTTTGACTTATATTGGGCTAAGGGGTCCTCCACAGACTCCACCACCAATAGGGGCTTCAGCATTCAGAAGCGTCCCTCCTCCTGGATTTGCAATACCCCATCCTCAAGACCCACCCTATGGAATTTCAACTTCGATGATGGAAAACTTATAAAATGCCCCTCCATTATATACAGAACCCGTAATGACTTCGCCATTACAAGGATCAGGCTCACGGGTAAATATGGGTCGAAATGGTCAAACTTTAGGATTAGGGTATTCCATCCAAATACCAAATTTGACATCCAGTTCTGCATCATACTTAAGACAACAGATGGACGAGAATAACCTTCAAATGGTCCGAATGATGTCCCAAACTATGAGGGAAATCTTTCAGCCTCTTATTCAGAATACTACCTAAACTAATCAACAATTAGCAGTGTAAATGACGCACCTTGTAGAATTCTTTGGTGTACCAAAACCCCTCGACAACCACCAAGGGAGAATATGGTAGAGAACCAAGGGGTAGTTTTCGACGAAGATACCACCATTAACCAAATTCAACAAAATATGGGAAATATACCCCAGGAAAATCAAGACAACCAGGGAATGATCGAACGACCTAGAGTCGAACTCCCTAGGAATCAACTACAAGTTCCTAGAGAAGAAGCACCAAGGGTAGTTTTTGTAAATAGGAACCAGGATGTTGAAAATTTTGTGCAACAAGTTTGAGGTAACAACGTAGTAGCAAATAATAATTTGGCTGCCATGGTCGAAAGAATCATGGCACGTGATGAACTAAATTTTGGCCTGCAACAGCTAAATTATACATCATCGTTATCTGAATACATCCTTCATTCAAATTTACCCCCAAGAACAAAGGTTCATAAGTTTACTAAGTTTTCCGGGGATACTACTGAGTCTACTGTCGAACATGTGGCTAGGTATTTGATAGAATCCGGAGAAATTTCGAATGATGAGAACCTTAGGGTAAAATACTTCCCAAGTTCTCTTACAAAGAACACTTTCACTTGGTTCACAACCCTACCTCCAAATTCAATTCATAATTGAACCCAGTTAGAACGTTTGTTCCATGAGCAGTTCTACATGGGACAAACAAAGATCAGTTTGAAGGAATTGGCGTATAAAACGAAAGTTTATTGAGCCAATATACAATTATTTAAATAGGTTTCGACTTCTCAAGGCAAGGTGTTTCACACAGGTTCCGGAACATGAGTTAGTCGAAATGGTTATTGGGGGCCTGGATTATTCCATTAGAAAGAAACTAGATACTAAAAACCTAAGGGATATGGCCATGTTGCTGATAGGGTTCGAAATTTAGAACGCTTGAAAGAAGGAAAGGCTAGGGCGAATAAGAATAAGAGAATAGCCTATGTCGAATTCAATGAAGAGGACGAAAGGCCTTACAGTGAGCCTGTGAGTTTCTATCAGAATGAAATAGATCTCGCTGAATTGAAGCAAGGCTCACCCTATTCTTGCAAGGTTTTAGCACCTTCGAATGGAAAGAACCTTGCCAAAACAGAAAAGAATGATAGGTTTCCAAAGAAAACTTACACATTCGACGTCACAAAATATGACAAAATCTTTGATTTGTTAGTTAAGGATGGGCAAATGATAGTACCACCTGGTGCTAAAATGCCTCCTTTAGAGCAAAGAAAGAAAAGAGGGTTTTGTAAATACCATAATTTCTTGGGTCATAAAACCTCTCAATGTTTTCTCTTCATGGATCTTATTCAGAATGCTATCCTGGAGGGAAGGCTCAAGTTCGGGGAGAAGTCCAAGAACCATATGAAAGTTGACACTGACCCTCTACAAGTTGTTGGCAATCATTATATGGAGCCAAATGAAATCAACATGATCGAAGTTGCTGAAGATTTCGATAATGCAGTCAACATGATCGAAGTCATTGAAGTCTTCATCAATGAGGCTGTTTTGGTCCAGGTTACTGAAGATCACGACCAAGAGTTCATGAAAATATTTGTTTGCAAAGATACTGAAGGCTTCATCAAAGAAACTACTGATAGTTTTGACTGCGGAGTTACTGATGGCTTCACCGAAGGAGTTACTGAGGACTCCAACCTAATGATGATAACGAAGAAACTGTTGACGGTTTCGTTCGAATGGACAAGGCCGCTGATGGCCTTCAAATGAATTTTTGTAAAATGGATATTGTTGATGATGTCATTATGGATATCAACATGGTGGAAATATCACAAGAGACCCCCATGGAAGTTGACAAGGAGCTCAACAGGAAGAGTATAACAAAGTTGCTTACCCAAAGAAGGAGGAGACCCTCATAGATTTTCTCCACAGATGCCAGGGAAACAAGTCTGAAGTTATGTTGTGTGTCATACCCCAAAATTTTCCTACCCATGTATAGCTTTTATTCATTACATCCATCCACTAACCATTACTCAGAAATTCAAAAAATATGTTGCTTCTGATTGTTGTTCAAGTCCAGTTTGTTGCAAGGATGAATTCAGGCATGGTTGTCAAGTTAGGAGTGTAGATTGAAGTTCATCTAGGTTTGACCTAATCTTGGTCAGGCAAGAATTTGTTTCAAGATCAAGATCAGGATGGGCATAATTCAAATTATGTGAATTCGAGGCTTTAATCATGGTTTTAGGCTAATTCAAGATATGTATGGACCAGGTTGTCAGGTTGTGCCAAGTTATCAGTACTTCATGGTTAAAGATTGTCACAAATAAATTCATTTTTGGATCTAGGATTAATTCAAGATTTCTTGGAATTTGGCCTTTGGTGCATTTGAGGATTCAGTTTAAATGTGGTGTTATATTAAGTTCAGTCAAGGTGTGCATCTGTGGTTTTAAGTGGAGAATTCATTTTCGATATTCAAGACCATTTTCTATTCTTATCCATTTTTATAAATCCACATCCAATATCATGTCCATATTCAATTCCATATACATATCATTTTATTTAAATCCATTTCTAAACCATTTGAAATATCCAATTTGATTTGCATCCATTATCCAATCTCTACAAGAAAATCTTTTTTCAATCTTTCAAACCAAATAATCATTGTCATGTTATAAGAAAATTGCAAAAAAAAAAATGGTCCAATAAAGATCTCAAAAAGCCCATTGTCCAATTCTTTTTTCAAGCTCATTTCAAAATATATATATATATATATATATATATATATATATATATATATATATATATATATATATATATATATATATATATATATATATATATATATATATATATATATATATATATATATATATATATATATATATATATATATATATATATATATATATATATATATATATATATATATATATATATATATATATATATATATATATATATATATATATATATATATATATATATATATATATATAAATACAAGTTTCTAGCAAATTTCACATAACCATACAAAAGCCCACATTCAAGTTCATAATAATTTCAAAAAAGAGAGTCATGTCCTTTTTTTTAGTGTCTATCCATAAGGTCCATATTATTCATAAAAGCCCACAAAATTGAGTCACAAAGAAAGCATGTCACAAATTAGTCCACATCATCAAAGTTCATCAATACACAAATATAGTCCATTTTTTTCTTTCTTTATTAAAAATTTCACTCAAGAGTTCATAGTCCACTCATTAAAATAAAAGTCTCAATTGTTCAAAGTCCTAGCCCATTCAAGAATCACACTCTTTTCACTTAAGAGAACCTTGGTGAAAATTTCTGAGCTGCTGCTACAAGCTACAAAGTATTGACCTACACAGTAGTTAATATATGTTGTTATATTCCAAGGCATACACTTCACGCAACAACTTTCCATAACGCACAATCAGGAAGACCTCACCTTCATGAAGCAAATCCATGACCACATCATGTACATGCGATAAATTCAACACGATATCACACGTATAATATTCACGCATAAAACCGAGAGCAAGTTTGTAACGCATTTCACTCACCCCACTGCAAACGAAAATCCTGCATCAAAAGTAAAATACAAGCATGAAACAAAATATCAGCCTCACATCCACCTGTAAAAGACAAAATAATAGAAATCGGAATTTTCTTTCAAGGATCCCACCTTCTTTCCAATACACAACTGAATACGATTCAAAACCATGTCACACACAAAATGACATCAGCAACAGCAACGTAGAGGAAAAATGACATTTTCACAAATTCGCTTACCTCATATTCTCCTCTATAAATAAACCATTTCCTTCATCATTCTAGGGAAGATTGAATAGCCATGGTTATGCTGCACAAAAAACTCCCCTTAAGCATTAACTTTCACCTCAATCAAATCTCCAGTTTATCCCTCGACCCACTCGTCCTTCTTCAACCCTCTTAAACCTTCAAACCTTAAACCCCACAAGCCTTCTTCAACCATAAATCAACCTTAACAACCGAAACCTCAAATAATGAAACAAAAAGAAAGAAGAGGGACGAAATAGAGGAAGCCTAAATCACACAAAACCTAAATCCTTTCAATAGAACAAAAACAGAAATAGAAAAAAAGAGAGAAGAATGAGTTGTGAAACCAATTCCGCGAGGTAGAAAAGATATGAAAGTCCAAAGCATAAGGTTGAGGAAGCAATACGAAAGAAGGTTGAGTTGATCAAATCAGTGCATGTGTGATGGGTGCGAGTTTTTTCGTTCGTGTCGATTTTGAAGTGCTTGTGTTTTTTCTTAAAATCTGACCTTGGAGTTTTTATTTTTACTGTAAAATGATAAAATCAGGGATGACTCAATGGCTTTTTTCTCTTTTAATTTTCATTTTTCTTTTATTGACAAGGAGGATGGGTAATGGGCTTAGAGCCCGTGTTGAATCCTTCCTCATCACCACCCCATTAATTTAACGCATCATCCTTGCCTTTGTTTAGCTGCTTTTTTTTGTTTCCTTTTTTATGTATATACTAATGTTGTTGTTGGTTCAGACGCTGGGCTTTATGACCCAAGGTGCATATTATCAGCATCTTCTTTTTTTAAATAATTGTTTTTTTTAATCTTAGGGAAGATGGGACTTGTAAAGCCCGAATGATTCCCCCCTTTTTTTTGCACCTTCATCTGGTTTCTGCACCCCCGCCCTTTTTATGATTATTAGTAAAAAGTTTCTCATAAATAATTATGAATATTTTATTAAGTTGTTTAAGTTTTATTTTATGATTTCTTTATTCACTTTATCTTATCTTCATTTTAATTTCGATTTGTTTCTAGTTTTCCTTTTGCTTCTCATTTTCAATTTCATTTTTGATCGATGAAGTCTTCCTATTCGCGAATGTTGATTTATTGAAGTTGATAACCTTCATTATTTCAAATCTGTGGTGAGTGATCATCGAGATCATTTCCTATACTTTGGGGTCGTGATAGGTTACCTTCGATTAATTAACACAAGTTTGTGATTAAAACAAGACCATCATCTTTTCTGTCCACGTGACACGATTACATTGGAAAATGATCCTCAATATCATTTCTCCATCGTGTTTTTAGCATGGATATCAACTTGCATGACCTCCTATAGTTTGATCTTCGTTATAGATCGAGCTACGATGGTTTAGTGCTACATTTCGTTCCGATTCAATTCAAATCAACTAACAACTAACTTTACTTTCCGTCAATATACTCTTGTTTTATTTTCAGCCAATATATCTTGATTATATTGTTATTGTTCATATACTTGTTAATATTATGTTGATTATACTATTGTGGATATTATCTTGATTATATTGTTTTATATCTTGTCATATTATTCACATTGTTCATATTCATATTCATATTGTTCATATCTCGCTCACACTATTTGAAAACACATTAAAACCGATGGAAATCTAAAAGCCTAAATCTGTAGGTTATTGGTTACTTTTCCTAGCAATGGATTATTGGACTTTATCAGAAACCCTAACTTGAAGCTTTTGTCTGATTCTTGTTCAAGGCATAGTTTAGGACACTTCGCACACACACACAGCTTTCTCTTGGGCTACCTTACAACGAGACCCTTTTATTTCGTGCAATCCTGTGTAACTTACATGTACCCCTCTCCCATTTCGATGTATGCATTTGTATTTGCTTTGATTATGGTTTATCTTCTAGGAGCACCCTCAGGGACTAACATAGACTAAATCGTTTTCAAACTAATTCTCGATTCGTCATCGAGCCATTTTTCAAGCACCCCCGTAAGTCGAGTGCTCGTACGCATTCGCCATCAACCTATCGCGCACACTTTCACATTTCATCATGGTTTTGTTATTAGGAGCCCCCTTAGGGACTAATATCGTTTCTCACAATCTAACCCTTAATTCGTCATCGAGCCGGTTCCATTTTCAACCAAACCCTTGACTCGTCGTCATGCCATTTTCAAATCAACCTCCTTTCAAACAACACGTCTTTGCACGCAAATAAAATAAAAATCTTGATCCAACGTCAAGTGGTATATTAAAACTAATAAGTCGAGTGTTTTATGCCTTGCAGTTCACCTCTTTTCGCAACCAATTCAATTCAATTGTTTTCAAACTATTTTCTTTAAAAATAATGAAAGAAGAAGATTCTTGGAGTCTAGAATTCCTTGGATCTTCGAATGAATGGCTCTTGGGGAGCACGCTTTAGGTTGTCATTCATTCAACCTTTCGTCTCAAAACACCTAATCTCTATTTAAACATTTTCATAGTCAACTTAAGAAAGAAGGAGATTCTTGGAGTCTAGCATTACTTGAGTCTTCGAATGAGTAGCTCTTAAGGCACGCCCCTTGGGTATTTATTCATTCACTCTTTCGAATTCAAAGCGTTCAAAGTTCTCATAACCTTTTCAATCAATTCCCAAAAGAACTGAGTTCTTGGAATCTCGCATTCCTTGGATTCTTGAGTGACAGCTCTCAAGGCATGCCCTTTGGGTTGTTTGTCAGTAAATCTTTCGTTTCTCAACCAAACTTCAAAAAGATTCAACCCCTCTCTTTTCATGGTCGTCTCCATGAACTACGGACGCTCTGATTCTTTATTCTAGTATGAATGTAAGATACATAGGAACAAGATTGTGATGATCTTGGCGAGCACAATTCTATTCATCTTCCGTTTCCCCCTAACCTTTCCTGTAGTTGAACTATGATAGCTCTGATTTCTAATTTTCGTCTGAATGAGCATACGCAGGCACAAGGGTCCCAATCCTTGGTGAACACCCTATCCTTAAATCACTCATTTCCCCTTAGCATATATTCCTTTTATCGTACCGTTTCTCATTTATCATTGAGAAGAAAACAAACAAGCTTAGATAATGCCCATCACAAATCGAACTAAGAGGTTCCCATTGAGTACAGCGGACATGAGGGATGCTAATACCTTCCCCTTGCGTAACTGACTCCCGAACCCAAAACGTGGTTGCGACGTCCATCATTCTTGTCTTTCTTTTAAAAGGTTTTCTTGATATTTTCCTTTCCCATCTCTTTGGGATAAATAAAGTTCGGCGGCGACTCTGTAGAATCGCATTTCGCACCTTTATCGTAAGGGTCGTATGTTTGAATTAATTTTTGAGGTGCGACACTGTGCCCAAGGTGCAAAGCTATGTTTGACAGAAAGGCAGTGAACAACATAGAGGGTGTGAGGAAGGCCAAAGAAAGATGTGAGCATAGAGCCTCCTACGGGCAATAAGGTTTCGACCCAAGAAAATCTTCTTCAAGGCAGGATGAAACCAAGCAAAAGGTGTAAGGAGTTAAGGCATCTACCTTCAAACCAACGGTTGAGGCTTCAAAGGGAAGTTGGATGAAACTAGTCGAAGGAAAGCATCATGGACAAAAAAAATGGCAAAAGTTCGATGTGGGTAGGGGCTCATCAATGGCTTACTGCAGGGAGTTTCAGGCTTCGAAGAAGATAGTCTACATCTCAGAAAAATATAAAGGAAAAAATCCAATGACTAGATCCCAGTGGAGAAGGGAGCAACACAAAAGGAAGGCCCAAAGAGAAGATGGGGAAAAGGATGAATCTAGTACTAACCTTCCTACCATAGAGGAGAAAAAGGAGGAACCAAAGCCTGTCGAGAAGCTACCCGTGGGGAGAAAGCTGTTTGCCACCCAAGAAGCGGAGGCCAAGGAGAAATACGATCGGGCAATTGGTGAAGATGAAATGTTAACCGAAAATTTTGACTCTGGGTCAGAGGCCACATTGGATATCATAGTGAATATGGTATCAGTTTTTCATAGAGAATCCGACCAAATAACAGAGGTTGAAGAGTTGAACAGTTATACAAAAGCTGAGATGGCAGCACACAAGCCAGTGTGCTACTATGTAATGAGTAATGGTTGTGTAGAAGAATATAATGCGTTCTTCAAGTGGCCAAATGAGGTGATGAAAAATCATTTGAAGCCTCTATTTATTATCGGAAAGGTATAAAACATTGCGGTTAATAAAATCTTGGTAGACTGTGGCGCTACATTGTGTTGCACCCCAAAATTTTCCCTTCCGTTTTAACCTTAACTGACTTTTGTTTCTTTGCATTTTCACATTTTTGTATATCATAGCATCTGTTCTTGAGGCATGAGATCAAGGTTTTTCTGTGGCTCAGGGCTCTTTTAGTGCAAGAGCTTGAACAGCGAGCATCAGAAGCTTCGACATTTATTTTGCCCGGCGATCGAGCGGTCAATTTTATTTTATTTTGCAGGAGATTTTCAGCTCATGGGGCATCACCCAAGCTATCTCAAGCATTCTCATGGTTATAATACTCAAGAGCAAGTTTCAGAGGCTTATTAGGACCTAGAAAAGTTGAAAACGGGCAAGTGTGCAGATTTCCCTCCAAAAGGCGCCAAATTCAAATTTTTGAAGGTGTTAATCGATTAACCTTATTGGTTAACCGATTAACCAAAGCAAAATCAGGCCAAATTTGAATTTTTGAATGTGTTAACCGATTAACCAAATGGTTAAGATTAACTAGTGCAAATTTCAGCTTTGCATGTGAACTTTAGAGAGAAGTCATTTTGGGGTCCAATTTTGATCACTTATGAGTTGATTTTACACCAAGGGAATAATCTAGAACCATTTCAAATTTTGGTTATTTTCATTTTCCCTCCAAATTCCCATTCCTAATCCCAAAGCAACTTTCACAAACCACACTCCAAGCATCATTAGGATCCAAGCCTAAGGGGTATTTAATTGATTTTCTCCAAACCTCACAAATCTAATCCTCATAATTTTCATTCACTTCAGAATTCACTCTCATTCTCTCAATTTGCTCTCAAATTCTCCATTCCGAAAACTTCACCAAAGCTCTCTTTGCTTGAATTCATTGATTCTCCATTGGAATCAATGAATTCTTGAGCTCAAACCTTCATCCTTCATCATCATCATCTCCAATTTTCCATTCAATTTGCGTGCAAGTTTAAATCTGAATTTTGAAGTGGATCTAGAAGAGCTTATTTGGTGTGTTCTTGCTTAATTTTTGTGGATCTTCATTTCTACTATAAGAAATCACTTGGATCTTGAAGAATCTCCGGGTTTCTTGCTTGGATCTGCTTAATTGGAGTAAATCAACAATTACCGAAGCAATTCTCCGCTTCGTAGGTTGGAATTCTAGATCCATTGCATTTTGAGCTTATTTTGCATATTCGATGTGGATCTTCATTTTTGATTGATTTGGTTAATCTTGATCCATGTTAATTTGAGATCTTGTTATTTGATTGTGTTTACATATTGATTAGATCACTGATTTCTGGTTTAATTTCGTGCTTAATTGGTTGTATGATCATTGGAATGATTGCACATTGGATAAGTTGCTGAAAAGTGCTTCTGGACTGCTGTTTTCTGTTGCTGGAACAGTGTTAATCGATTAACCAACACAAATATTCAAATTTTCAAGCATTTTTCAATGGTTAATCGATTAACCCCTGGTGTTAATCGATTAACACTGTGCCAGCAGGCCTGCTTTGCTGTTTTTCATGCTTGGTTTGGTATCGTTTCACTTCGAATCTTTATAGATCAGTATGATGCATTAGGAGTGAGATGTTTTGGATATATGTCATTGTTCTTGATTTTTTAATCATGATGACTTCGACACGCGTGTTCGATTCTCACGTGAATGCATACTCTTGTATATGTTGTTCAAAGTGATGATGTGCTTATATGTTCATGTTTGCTTGCCTTTTTACATTTCTCTTCTTGTGTTTGCATCATTTGCATTTCCATTTGCATGCTTGAGGTTGAGATGTGCTTGTGGTGGTGTTTACCCCACACTTTGTTCCTCCCTCCTTTCTTCATTTTAGTTGTGCATTACATGTTTGCATACTTGCATTTTCTTATGCTTTCTTTTTCATCTTTTGTCTTCTTTTCCATGTTCCCTTAGGACCTCTAATCTCTCTTGTTTAAGAGAGATTATGATAGACCTTAGGCTTGAATCCATGCATGATAACATTAGGTAGCATTCCCTTTTCATCTCAATCATAGGTGCACTTTGTATGAGAACACTAGGTTGAGTTTAGTCTCCCTTTAGAGTGTCTTTCTCTTCTCATCTTTAAACTTTCTCAAAACATCTAATAAAGGTTAAGGATTATTGTACGCTACGAGCCTTAAGTACTTGGGAAATGGTGATTGGGGGGCCTTCTCTCAATTTTCTAGAGTGTTTAGCGTATGTCCTTTGGATGATATGCGACACATTCGCTCCTAGGTCATAGTCTTTAGTGTAACATGAGTTACAAACAATAATCAATGCACTTCTTCTCTAAAAAACACAAAAAAAAACTTCAAATCTTTTTATCCTTCTGGATCTTAATTTGGAAAACCTTTTTCATAAGGAGAATTTTTCTAACTCTTGGTTCTACTGCAAACAGGTAACGCCTAAGTTTCCAATGGTCGAGCTGCATACACCTAACTGCTAGAACTAAGTTTTAACCCTACTCGGGTCTAAAACCTTTGAATCAACTGGTGTTCTTGTTAGCCTGAACTACGTTTGCTCTGATTTCTCGTACCATACGAGGATACGTAGGCACAAGACGACGATGTCTTGGCGAGCAACCTTCCCCCACCTTCACCCGTAGTTTTCCGAACTACGTTGAGTCTGACTTTCCCATTGCACGAGAGAATACGTAGGCATAGAGCGAAAATGCTCTATCGAGTGTATTTTCTT
This sequence comes from Lathyrus sativus, assembly GCA_963859935.3. NCBI lineage: Eukaryota > Viridiplantae > Streptophyta > Magnoliopsida > Fabales > Fabaceae > Lathyrus > Lathyrus sativus. The sequence goes on from OZ012737.1 coordinate 41,753,551, forward strand.
TTATTTTGTCTCTGAGCCGTAGCTTAGATAGATAAACACTCTTTTAGATAGACAACAAAGCATGGATCACGTCGACTATGACGGACGTGAGGGGTGCTAATACCTTCCCCTCGCGTAACCGACTCCCGAACCCAAGATATGGTTGCGATGACCTGTCTTCTCCCGTTTTTCATTAGGTTTTCTCTGATTGTTTCCATTCCCTCTTTTGGGATAAATAACGAACGATGACGACTCTTCTGTCTTTGTTGGCCCCTCTTCACAGCGATACGACAGCTGGCGACTCTGCTGGGAACTGCGATGGTTCCCTATGCGAGTCAATCCTAGCGCTTGTTTGTTTATCTTTGGGTGTATGTATGTGTTGTACTTTATTTTTCCCACATTTACTTTCAGAATTGTATATATCAATTTAGCTGTGCTGTTGGGGGGGAATGTTCCATTTTGAGATAAGCCAAAACCCAGGCTTGAGTGTGCACATAACATTAGAGCGGAAAGTAGTGACGGGCCTGTATGTTTCAGCATGCATTAGTCCCCACGAAATTCGCGTTCAGACGAGGTTTTCTGTGAAGACATCCTATCCTGTACATTAGTCTGGAGGGGGTGTTGGATCTGAAAACTGTCGACTCTGGAGACCGATCACTTAGGAGTCAGCTAAGTGAGGCCGCTTCGTTTGACTATGATGTCAAACCAGAAATGGTGAACGTATCATCGTTTCTCAAAAGTCTGTGACGCTGATGACCGCATAGGATGCCGAACCTTATTAGAGATTAGGTCATACCTGTGAGAGGGATTGGGTTATGCAGGAAACTTTGACTTTCAACCAACCCGGTATTTTGGTTTTCGCTTCAGAGCGGACTTTTGAACTTATCCAATTAGCAGCGTAGCAGTTATTTAGAGCTTTGTGGAGGCTTTGATCCTTTGTTTGTTGCATCAGCATTTTGCATTGCATTACATTTGCATATCATTTTTGGATGTCCATCCTCAGCCGGAGCAGAGAGCTTACCCATCTTTTGTCCAACCTTCAATTGATTTCTTGGCATTCACATTGGACTTGAATTGGCTTCTGGAAGGATCATGAACTCGGGAGAGCAGAATTTAGTTGTTACAAGGACAAAGTTTGAATTGATGAGGAATCAGCTAGATCAACTCATGGAAGCCATGACAGCTATGACAAGAGGAGAGGCCAATATTCAGAGGACTCTAGTGAACACTGTTGCTCAAGCTCAGCCTGTCCAAATTCCTGTTGTAGAGCATACCATTGTCCGAGATAGGCATTTATCTTCTCTTCATGACACATATTATCGGAATTTCATTTTCTCTGTGCTGGATTCCCGAGGGGATGTTCCAAAGATTAATGCTACGGACCCACAGACTGTTGAATTTATGAAAAGATGTCGTCTATTGGATGAAAAGTTGGACGCCCTGATGGGTCAGAATACTCTTAATTTGAATGCTTCGAGCATGTGTTTGGTGCCAGGCCTTGTGGTGCCTCCGAAGTTTAAGACACCAAATTTTGAGAAGTACAAAGGGGATACTTGTCCGAAGCAGCATTTGGTGATGTTCTGCAGAAGAATGACCTCATATGTCCATAATGACAAGCTTATAATCCACTATTTTCAAGATAGTCTGAGTGGGGCATCATTGAGTTGGTATATGCAGTTGGAGAATGGTTGCGTCCAATCATGGTCAGATCTAGTAAATGCCTTTGTGAAGCAGTACAACTACAATCTCGACATGGCTCCCAATCGCATACAGTTGCAAGAATTATCTCAGGCGAACTATGAATCCTTCAGAGGGTATGTGCATAGATGGAGAGAATTCGCAGCTCGCGTTCAGCCACCACTTCTGGACAGAGAATTGGTTGGCATGTTCATGGATACTTTGCAAGGCCATTACTTCGACAAGATGGTTGGTAGTGGGACAACAAACTTTTCTGACTTGATAATAATAGGGGAACGTATTGAGAGCGGACTCAAGAGTGGGAAAATTCGAAAAATCTCAGATACCTTAGTTTATGAAAGTGAATCAGTTGTCAGTTCTCAAGAAGAATGGGAGAAGGAAAGTAATTCTATCCCGGAATCTCCGGTACCTCAAATTCAGTTTTCAGACGTTTCGAGTGTCCAGAGTTAACAGTCATACCGTCATCAGCCGCGTCAGCACGCCCGACGAAGATCAAGGAAGCCAGCGAGGCATTTCACTCAGTTGCCGATATCGTACAGTCAGTTGTTTCCGGACTTGATCAGAGGTGGATTGATAGTGCCAAAGAAGATTAATCCAGAGATTCCTCCGTATCCTCCAGGTTTCGATGTCAACGCCCGCTGTGAGTACCATGCTGGGGCACAGGGGCATTCAACCGAAGACTATAAGGTGCTTAGGAGCAAAGTGCAGACTCTGCTGGACTCCAACATGTTCTCAATCACGCCTCAGGGTATTCAGATCAATGATCCTTCTTCATCCAGCCAGGTGGGCGTATCAGTTCATGTCATGGAGGAATTAACTGAGAGCACGTGTTCAGAAGAGTATCAGACTCACTTCGACGAGCAATTCTGAAGATGGCTGGTTCAGCAGCAAGTCAAGATGGAAAAGCCTAGTTCCCCGAAGCTGGCAATCTTTTTATCATGTCATTTCTTTGCATTTGTAGTTTCTTTTCTGTTTAAGTACAAATCTCATTTGTAAAACTTGTTTGTTTTTAATTGATAATGATAATGAAATGAATATGCATGTTTTGATTAAATCCATTTGTGTTCACTAATTGCTTTTTATTGATGTCAAACACTTGTTTAAGCGGAATCCGGGGAGGATGACGAAATTGAAAGAGGCACAAGCTTCCGATTGTATGCTTTTGAATAAAACCTCTGTTGATGATGTACATGCATTGTTTCAAATTCCTAGACACCGGAGATATAAGGAAGATCCTTGTCAACCCCTTCGAGCCTAGTAGTAGGATTTTCTTTCTGAAAATGAAAAAACCCTCAATATTAACCTGGGGCAGGGTAGGTGTCAGCTAATTTGACCGAGCGTCCGAATTGCAAAAAGAGTGTTCCCGTTCGAGGATCAATCACACCTGTAGAGGCCGTACCTAAAAAAACCATAATGGTTATCCATCGCCAACCAAAGAGTGAGACGGTCACAATCCTTTCAACAAGTCAGACAAGCCGGTGTCACATGATTTGTTCTCGAAAAAGAATTAAAAGAAAAGAAAAAGAAAAAGCCCGCTAATTCGATAACTTGAAAATAAGTGGCTTAGGCAAATATTGGGGGCATTCCGCTAGACTTTGAAAAAAATATACTCAAAAGAGTTAGTCCAGGCAAAAATAGGGAGATATAAAAATGACGAAAATCAAGTCGTGTGACTCCGGACACCAAAGACGAAAAGCGAGTGACTATCACTCTTAAAACTTGTGGTTTCCCGAACTATCACTCCTGTCATTCAACCTTTGAGAAGTGAGCAAGTGTCAAATTAGCTGAACATAAGATTGGAGAACATTAAGAAGAGTGGGTGGGTTAGGCAGAACTTTGAAGCAGGTTTGTTTCGAGAGCATACTTCGGTAAAGATCACGTCGGAACTGACTCCTAAAAGGATTCTTCTTACCATGTTGGTATTGATATTGGCATTCTGATAAGTGATTCATTCACTATATGTCACAACTTTTTTCTAGTGAATAGACTTGGATTCCAAAACGGTCATATGCATTGCATTAATGTTATCTTTTGCAAAGCGGTTGTTTTACTTGCGAGTAAGCACTTGACATAAGGAAGGTTTCTACAGTGCAAAGTTTCATGAAGAGCGCTCGAGTACTCTGTTGAGCAGGGGAAATCTATATCAAATGATCATATCAAGGGAGTCAGCCATCCAAAGTTCAGTTAATCCGGAGCAGTCAGGTCGAGATTCACCAAATCTCCCGAAGGTCAGTTAATCAGGGGCACTCGTTCAGATCGGCCAATCAGGGGCAAAAGTCATTGCAAGGCTGGGGCAGGCCACCCTAAGAGCATGAAAGCTATCCTTATCTAGAAGGCAACGAATCTGAAGCACCTCTCTGAGGGTCAAATGCTGAGGCAGTTCATATCTAGCCATAAGGATACGGAGATTTCAAGTTTCCTTTCGAGGAAGATGTCTACAGAAGTCCCACAGGCTGGGGCAAAATTGGAAGCAAAGGAACAGTTCCTCTCCATATCTTCTGAACTGCTCAGAGCTATTTAAGCAGGTTAAGTCAATCTTCAAGTTCAAGACGAATGTCAGGAATTCATGTTAACCATTCCCTGACCCTTCACAGAGACCCTAAAGTCCAATTCCTATTGGCAACCACCAGAAAGCCCAATCCATATTGGAGCATAAGTCCAAAGTCCAATTCCCATGGGTACCCAGGAAAATTTCATCTATCTCCCCAGCAAAAGTTCAACCATGCTTGGCACATCCGGTTATCCCTAGCGGAGTTGGTTTCGTCTCTTCAGCATTTATTTTGCCGGAGTGGTTCTTTTGCGTCCAGCTTTCCCCAGCAACCCAAGCCTGCACCTTCATTTTTGCACATAGTTATCATACATGCATCTAAATTTTTGCATATAGCATCATTTTTGCATTGCATCCTCAAACCCGTAGCATTTTCATTTCGTATGGAGCATTACGCCATATTTCAAGAATGTGCATGCGAAGCATAAGCCAGTTTTGTGTTAGCCTTGTGTGGCAACCTGAATCACTCTTCAGTTAAGACAGTGGTATATCTCCAGCAGCCTGGTTCAGTCAATTCATCTGCTTGCTTACTCTTGGGTTCCAAATCATACGTCTGTCATACTTTGTCCATCAGTCCTCTGATGATGACATCCCCCAACAGATTTTCCTTCTGTCGATTCCTACTGACGAAGTGATACTTTGGATTCTTGATGGTTTTCCTTCTGTCGATTCCTATTGACAAAGGGGGGTCTGAGATTCGCCGAGGTATTATGGATGGTTTTCCTTCTGTCGATTCCTATTGACGAATGGGGGGTCTGAGATTCGCCGAGGTATTAGGGATGATTTTCCTTTTGTCGATTCCTATTGACGAAGTGATATTTTGGATATGGATATTTCTTTCCGTCTACCATTAGACGAGGTGATACTTTGGATATGGATATTTCTTTCCGTCTACCATTAGACGAGGTGATATTTTGGATATGATTTTCTTTCCGTCTACCATTAGACGAGGTGATATATTTGGCATTTCTTTCTGTCAATTCCTATTGATGGTAGGATCTCCGGATGGTATTTCTCTCCGTCTATCCTTAGACAATGTGAGTTGTGGATATGATTTTCCTTTTGTCAATTCCTATTGACGAAGTGATATTTTGGATATGGATATGATTTTCCTTCTGCCAATTTCTATTGACGAAGTGATATTTTTGATATGATTTTCTTTACGTCTACCATTAGACGAGGTGGTATTTTAGATATGATTTTCTTTCCGTCTACCATTAGACGAGGTGATATTTTGATACGGTTCTCTCTCCGTCTATCCTTAGATGATGCGAGCTTTGAATTTGATTTTCTCTCCGTCTACCCTTAGACGATGTGGTTCTTTGAAGATGGTTTTCTTTTTGTCAATTCCTATTAACGAAAAGATTCTAAAGTTCTTTGACATGATCTGTGGGTTTGGCATTTCTTTCTGTCGATTCCTATTGACGAAAGAGTTCTAAAGTTCGCTGATGTGATTGTTTCGGATATGATGTTTGCTTTCTGTCTACCATTAGACGACATGAATTTCAGGTATCATTCTTTTCGTCGATTCCTATTGACGATGTGATTTATTGGATATGGATGTTTCTCTCTGTCTATCCTTAGACGATGTGAGTTTTTGATATATTTCTCTCTTTCTGTCTACCATTAGACGATGTGAATATAAATATTGTTAATTTCATCATTCATCAGTTTTTAAGATGGAGCGCCCCCTTTAAGGACTCTTAGCTTTGTGGAAATATATTATTCTATTTTTTATATTTAAAGGAAGACATTTTAAAGAAAGTTTATACATTGACGGGGCAAATGTCTCATGTCTTATTGAAAAAGAAATAGTAAATAACTAACTATAATAATATCTTAGGTTAATTGAGTTCCACTTCTTATGGATGAGTTTACATCTAGTTTTTCGAGTTTGTAAGTGTCGTGAGGTAATTTTTGACAAACGTCATATGGACCTTCCAAGGTGGAGTGCAGTTTATTTAAACAACCGGTACGACCACCTACTTTAGCATGAGGTCAACCTTCTACACTTTCCTTGGGACCACTTTGGAATTGTACCTTCTAGAGGCCCTATCTTTGGCGGGAAATTCTCTGATGACGACAAAGTCATGGGTTTTGTCGATAAGGTTAGGTGCACATCCAAGTCCTCTTTCATTTTCCTCTTTATTGAAGTGAGTGTGACACCGCGTAGGCGTGCCAATTTTGATCGAAAATATGACATCGACGTCGTATACCATTGTGAATGAAGTTTCTTTTTTGAATGAGGAATAGTGTGATATGGCCACAATATTTTATGGAGTTATTCAGACCACATCCCTTTGGCATCATCCAACTGTTTCATTATTCAACCCAATATCATTGTCTTCGCAAACTTAGCCGACCCATTTTCTTATAGGTGAAAAATTGAGATGAACTTTGTTTGTATCCTTAAGTCTTGACATAAATTTCCCATAACTAAGATAGTAAATCGCATGCCTCTGTTTGAGATGATGGCTCATGCCAAATCAAACAAGCATCTGATTCGTTGCTAATAGAAGCAGAAAACTCGTCCCGTTGTGATCTTGGAAACGACATATGCCACTATCCACTTCGTGAATTAGTCTACTCTGACAATTAGGAACTTTAGTTAGTCATACTCTAACTGGAAATGACCTAGTATGTCCTTGCCCCATTGGTAAAACGGTTACGATGATGGGACAAAGTGAATAATTTCGGCTAGCGTGTAATGTAGGTTAGAATATTTTTAGACACTTGTCATATATTCTAACAAACTCTTTATTATCCTTCATTAGAATCGACCAATAATAAACCCTCAATGAGTAGTTTATGAGCAAGAGTGCACCCATCCATATGACTATCGCACATTCCTTGGTAGACCTATGTGAGTACCAAGGTGATTTCTCTCTGCCCTAGTGTTCATCGTGATAATTGAAAAACAATCGCTGGTCTTCCAAATTGAAAAAGATTTGTTTTACTCGCAGGATCGATCACACAAATCCTAGGACATGTGCTAGTTGATCTTAAACAAAGTTTGGAAAACAATGAACACTTTAACAGAGTTCATGATACAAATAACTTGTTTCAAAAATGTAAGTGGAATTGAACACAAGAGATTAAAATCGAAAGACTGGTAAAGACTGTAGAAAGTAACTTGCGCAAGGAAAAAATAAATTCTTAATGAAAAGACTTATTGAATTGCATTGAAATGTAAAAAAAATGGTGTTGCATCAACGTGCATTTTTGAAACAAGTTATTTGTATCATGAACTCTGTCAAAGTGTTCATTGTTTCTCTACACGTGGGTACTTTGAGTATATTGAGGAATTTGTACACAATTGAACACACACGCATCCTAACACTAAGACTCGCTATTTATACTAATCAAAAATAACTGCCATCAATGGCTAGAGAACTAGATCGAGACAAGTGGCGTTCTGTAAGTCTTCGACTCTTGGAAGCGCTCTACGTGTCTTTTTTTAGAAATGAATAAGAATGAAAATTCCCTCCTTTATTGGAATTCAAATCTTCCTGTCGAAATGCCTTCAGTGGCACCTCTGTCGAATCACATTTCCCAATTGTTAGGAAATATTTCTAAGTCCATAAAATAGTTCCTCCTTGCAAAGGGACGCCTTCGACTCACACTCCAAAAATGTAGTTCTGGTCGAAGTCATCCGATTTCTTCAGAAACTTTATTACTTCCTTTTAATCCAATTCAGGTGTCGAAATTTAGAGTGAACAAATTGCCCCCAAAAAATGTCATTTTTAACATTACTGAAGAAAAAGGAATTTTTTGATAATATCATTCGACACCTCGAACGACTCTTACATGACTTTGATGTCTACCACTATTTCAAAAAACCCATGACGTCATGATCATCATAGCGGTTTCTGAAACGTGTTATCAATGCACGCAAAAATCTCTAGCCATCATCATGCTTTCTAGACTCTAGGAGATCATGAGGCTAGGCATTAACTGCCAACGTTCCATCAAACAACCCTAGTGGAACACGTGTCCCACTAACCATCAGTTCTTTTAATGTTGATTTGAAGTCCCTTAAACTTCCACAAGCTTATAAATAGCTCCATACTTAGCCATTTTCATTTTTTACGCTTCTAAAAAAAACTCAAGCATTCTCTTCTCTATTCACCTTTCAAATCTTCAAAGAAAATAACCAGATTTCTTCAACCTTCAACAATGGCATCTTCAACCACCAGCATCAAAGACTCCAAAAAAGGCCAAAAATCCAAAGACCTAAAGAAGATCTCTTAGCCTCCTCTCTTTGACACACTTTTAGGGCCAAAGATGGTGGGGAACCAATAGTTCATTCCTGAGCCGCTTGAAGAAGGAAAGAGAAAAATCTATGAATCTTAGGTACTTGTTCCTGTTATCGTTTCTGGTAAACGACATGCATTATGCGGTCCTTTACCTGCTCTTAGCTTTGATCATAGAAAATCTATGGACTTTTTTCCTTCTTATCACAAATCCAAACCCATAGGGCAAGCCAATAAATCTAGGGTTAAAAAACCCTCTTCTGATGCAGTAGCATTGAATAACATAGACTTAAGGTATATGAATAAAAGCTTTAGAGTCTTTTGAGCGACCTCATTCTTTAAATAATCTGATGACTATATGAGCTGGTTAGCAAAGGTAGAAAAGGTAAATCCCAAACCTGGAAGAACATGGTAATCTATGACCTAATCATGTTGTTGAAGACGGGTCTCAATTACTATTCAACCATGTTGGTTTCTTCTCTGTATTTCTAGGATAGCACCCATTATACCTTCCATCTCCCTTGTGAAATGATAACTCCCACACTATTCGACATAGCCGCTACCATAGGGTTCAAACCTACTAGAAACACTTACGACCCAGACCTAGAATCTGATGACTCAATAGGTTTTGTATCCGCTAAGGCTACATATTCACATTTCATAACACATTCCTATGGCCAAACAACTGATGATGTCTCGGATAGAGAACATATAGCCTTCTTGACCGTATCGCTGTCTCACTGTGTCTTCTGCTCGAAATCCCTCCAAGTAGCTAGAAGATATCTTACTTTGACCACTCAGCTTCATAAAGGCTACAATGTCTATCTGAGCGAAATGATCTTAGGGAATCTTTACGAATCTCTGAGTGAAGGAGTGGCTCAACTCAAAGATTTAGGAGAAAAAGGGAACCTCTTTCTATATGGCCCCTTTTGGCTGCTACAACTCTAGTTGAACGCATCATTCGAAGCCTGTTTTCCCAACAAGAATCCCATAGATGAAGCTGCTGAAGAAATCAAGAACAGAATAGTCGAAGGGACTCGTTTAGTCAAGCTTACTCCTAGTGAAGAAGGAAAATCTCTCAGGCCCACATTCTTGAGCTATGTCATGATGTTTTCCAAATGTCATGAGTTTACGTCGAACATCGCTCCCTTTATTACAAGGAAGTACGGGCCTGAGTGGTTCACGAGATCCTTTCCATCCATAACCAAAGCTCAAGAAGCAGACTCTTTACTGATCTGGGAGGCCTTTCTGATTCCAAGATTGTTAACCCTTCAACTAAATCCTCCGAAGTTTTAAGTGACTCTGATTGCTTACCATCTAAACTTAGTTACTCGACAGTTTGGCTTGGTTCAAGCTCTTCCTAAGTACCTCTTTAAGAAGAAATGTGCTCTTCTTCTTCATCATGTGAAATATACTGAGGAGACGACTTCAACACAACTTGCTCACTATGCTGACAGGGCTCAACTCATCCCCACTAGCTTCGAACCAAATTTTCTTTGCACTACAAAATTCAACAACTGGTGGTAAAAATATTATATTAAGGAGTTCTTCGATGCTCCTTCATTCACTCAACTTATTAACCAAGATTTCCTCTGTGTGCAAGAGAAGACCAAGAAAGGTATTTCGACACATATCAAAGAAATTCAAGCATTCCGAAGTACTTTGAAACTGTTTATGGACCAAATGATCTTAATCAAACCATCTGCGAGGCAACTGTTACACTGAAGGAAAAGTTTTTAAAGAAAATGGAGAGTTTACAACTCCCTTCGTTCATTCCTCCTGGGGAACGATACGCAATGGCTTTCAACAAGTTTCCTCCCAAATTTCCTCGACTTCCAACTGCTAACTTTGGAGTGGCCCTTGCCCCTCTATTTCCAGTCTGGTTTATATGCGGGGATTCTATAAAAATCCTTCACCAGTAATCGAAACCGAAGCTCAGTGGGTGGTTGCGACTAAGTATACTTTAGACAGTTTCAAAGGGCCTCTTCATATCGGTATCGAAGATGTTCATATCGAGTCCAAAATATACGAAGGTATGGAATGAGAGGTTTTCGAACTAGATTTCTCTTACTAGATTTTTATCATTTTACTTGCAATGACTTGTTTAAATTTCAGCTACCAAAGTTGCACCCAAGAAGAAAAAGAAAAATGAAGAGAAGACAGAAGAAAGCAGCCAAGTTGCTAAGGTAATTTTCTTACTCATTTCTTCTTTACTGCATAATATCATGTTGTCTAACACTTCGAATCTTTTCTCCTCAGAGCTATCGAAGACCACCCCTTACTCCAATAAAAAACAGAAATCAAAAGGAGCTTCCAGCCATATCATAATTGAATTGGATGAGGAAGATCAATCTCCACCTGAAGAGCAGACCCTTAAAAGGAAGAGGAAACATGCCAAAATAACTTAAGCTTTTAGTCAACCGAAAACAAAGGTTGGCAAGATCTCGACGAAGGCATCCCCCTCTTGCAATATTCTGGAGCCTACTCTTGAGGAGATAGTGAAGATAGTTGTAGCACAAACTGAGAGTGACAACTCCAATCTTGGGGCTGATGATCCTAAGGTAATTATTTCACCTAGAACCTTGTAATTTTCTTCACCATCTATCCTTCTAACTCTTTGACTTATTTTCTTAGGTTACCACCGATGTCAGATGATAGCCTATGATGTAGCAAATCATTCCAACAATAAGCAGTGACCCTAGTTATCATCCAACAACTCCCTCTGGGACTTTTGCAAAAGATTATACCAAAGGATCGGACGAAGGAATCCAATCTGCATGTGCTTCCAAGAAAATAACATTCGCTCCTGTTGTTGAATTTCCACATGTTGAGGTAGCCCTTCCAAAAACAGACTTGGTCGAAAAAGAAGTTGTTGATCTCTCGGGGGACACTTTGATGCCCAACATAGAATAAGTTGTTGAGGATAATATTGAAGAGAAATCTTCCATCAATGAACAAGGCGAAGATGACGGGGCTGATGATGAAGAAGAAGAAGAAGAAATTAATGAAAAGGAAGAAGAGGAACAAAAATCTGCGTCTGAAGCAGAAGTTGTGGTGGAGGACCAAGAAGACAAAGTAGATCAAGGAAATCAGTCCAAAGACCCTCCTATTACTGCTTCGACTGGAACTCCATCGACCAACCTTTCACACGAGGGACTGGAATCCTTAAAAGTGCAACGACCATTGGAGTATCTGAAGGCCATGATCAATTCCCAATATAGCTTCAGCGGAAAAAGTACTAGCACCTCGACCGCCTCGGGGAATCTTCTGACTGGAAAAAATGATAGTGATTTTCTCATTCAGATAAAGGAGAAAATATTTGCAGTGGATTTGTTCCATATCTTAGAACAGGATGTTTCTGTCAGCTTTGGACTTAAGAAACTTCTGAAGCAGATTAATGTCCTGGAAGTTTCACCATAAGTTGATGATGTTATTATAGAACTGAATACACTAATCGACCTTGTTGTTGCTGATTTAAACTGCCTCAGAGACTTTTCAAGCAACCTCACCACCAAAACTAGAAATTAAAAGGTCGTCTGGGAGGTTGTTTCTGTGTCTACTGAAAAAGTTTAGACTCTAGAGAAACTTTCTGAATAGAACAAAAAGGAAGTCAAGAAATGCGACAAAAACATTGCAGAATGGGAGAGACAAATTGTCATCTTGCAAAACAAAATCTCTCAAGCCAAAAAACGCAAAACCAACCTTCTTAGTTCTATCAAGGACGAGCTAGCAAAAGAGCTCAAGGTCGGACTTCAACATCTCGAAAAAGCTCAGCAGCTTAGGAAAGAGATTGAAACCCTCTCGACCAACAAAACTCTTTGTGAATGCCGCCGAATGCTCCAAAGGTCAAAGTATGACAAGATGAAGGGCTCTCTTACCTTTTGAAGCTTATCCTATAACACTTTTTATTTTTTGGTGATCATGACTTTTGGCCCTTTTTGGCATTTCTTTGTAATGGATAAAGCCATTCTGGCATTTTATTTACCACATTAGCTTCGCCCTTTTTGGGTGTGATTACTCTTTAGTTATTTTTATCTCTTGAAGTGCAGGCTTATATTTTTCAAATATTTCCCATTAACCCTCAAGATTCTTTTATCTTTGTCTAACTCTTCAATCTCATATGCACCATTAGAAAAAAAACTTGAATGATTTAAAAAGGTCCTTCCCATTTAGGGGAACACTTACCTAAGGCTCTATCTTTTCGATCCATAGACAAAATTACTTTCCAAACCAATTCTTCTAGCGAGAACATCTTGACCTTGACTTTCTTATTATAAGATTTCTCTACTCTTTTATTCTTCCTTTTTAACAATTCCAAGGCATTGAGCCTTTCTTCATCCAAATCAACCAACTCATACAACATCATGTTCCAGTAGGATTCTAATGGAATCTCATAGTGCCTTTGGATCCTCATTGACTGCAAGTAAATTTCCACGGGTAATACTGCATCATGGCCAAACGTTAATCGAAACAGAGTTGCATTAGTCGATTCTTTGGGAGAAGTTCGACACGCCCAGAGCACTTGATCTAAAGTATTGTGTCAATTTATAGTCTTCTTCCCCACATGTTTCTTAATTAGACTAATCACTATTTTATTCACTGCTTCGACCTAACCATTTTCTTGAGCATAATAGGGCGTAGAAGTTAACAATTTGAAACCCATTTCCTTGGCAAATTCTTGCATCTTTCGACTAGTAAAAACTGATCCTTGATCTATTGTAATGGTCTATGAGATTCCAAATCTATAAATGATATGTCTTTTGATGAATTCGATTACGTCTTCTTGGTCGACATTTGGCAAGGTGCAGCTTCGATCCATTTTGTAAAATAGTCAATATCAACCAAAATGTACCTTTGATTTTTTTGATGACGCTGGTCGAATTTCTCCAACTAAATCCAAAGCCCAACCCCTAAAGGGCCATGGTTTGACTATGGAATGTAACTCACTCGCATGAATGTGTTGTATACCTGCATGCACTTGCCACTCTTGGCACCCTTTAGCGAAATCGGTACAATCTTTTAACATGGTGGACCAATACATGCCTTGTCGAAACAACAACCATTTTATCTTGTGGCCTACCCGATATGCCTCACATGCCCCACTATGGACAATCGAAAGGGCTAAATATGCTTCTGATTCACTAAGGCATTTAAGTAAAACTCCCTCAGGAGTCTTTTTAAATAACTCATTTTTCAAAAGAACATAACTTAAAGCACGATACTTGATTTTCTGCTCTGTGGATGCCATTGGATTTTGTAGATACTCTACTATCGCTTTCCTCCAATCTTCGTTCGTCAAGTTATTTATTACAAATATTTCAAAATTCTCTTTATCAGCGTACCCTAGCTTTGTCATTTCCAAATCTGATGGGGACAATCTGGCTGACACAACTTTTCCTCTGGCTTTGATTGCGTCTTGTAATTTTTATTTTGAAATTTTATACCCATAAGCAATCTGAGCCAAATCATTGGCCACTTGATTTTCTAATTGAGGTATGTGTCGAATACTAACCATTTTGAATCTTTTCAGTAATTGATTGGCTATTACAAAGTACATAATAAGGTTTTCTTTAACACATTTATACTCTTTTGTGATTTGTTTTATGATTAACTCTGAGTTTCCCATTATTCCGACTCGAGTTGCCCCCAATTCCAACAATATCTCAAGTCCGGATATTAAAGCCTTATATTCAGCCTCATTATTCGAACAAAGACCTTTGACTTTATACTTGAATTTTGATGCAATTTTTTCAGGAGAAATGATCAACACTCCTACACCGGTTCCATCTTTATGGCTAGAGCCATCGAAATATAACTTCCAAGGCTCAAGCTCGAGATAGTTTATGTTATTCTCATTTATCGAGTGGTCGACTATAAAGTCTACTACCAATAGCCTTTAAAGGCATATATGTTAAAGAATATTCAGTTAAAGCTAATTCCCATTTACCAATTCAACTATGTAAAATTGGTTTAGACAACATGTGTTTAATGATATCGAAATGAGACAAAACATAAACATCAACAAGTTTTATATAATGCTTTAACTTTGTAAAATAAAAATACAAGCATAAACACAAATTTTCAACTATGATATACCTAGTTTCTGCACCATTTAAAACCCCACTAAGGTAGTAAATGGATCTTTCGACACCATTTTCATCCTCTTGGGCCAGCATACTCCCTAAAGTTTTGTCTGGCGCAAATATATATAACCTCATGCTCCTATTCTTACAAGGTGGTGATAGAATTGGAGGATGACTCAAGTAATCCTTGGTTTTATCGAAGGCTTCTTGCTGAGGTTGTCCCCATTCAAATCCTTCCTTATTGAGTCAAAGCAGAGGTGAGAAAGCTTGAGTCTTCCTGCTGAGATTCGACATGAATCTCCTCAAGAAATTAATCTTGCCAAATAGTGATTGTAACTCCTTTTTTATCGATGGCGTTTTCGCCTCCATTATGGCCTTGGTCTTATTCTGGTTTATTTCGATTCCCTTTTTATGGACCACAAAGCCTAAGAAATCTCCCTCCTGCACACAGAAAGCACATTTGAGAGGATTCATTTTTAGACCATGTCTTCTCATCCTTTCGAAATATTGTCGAAGATGGTCAATATGATTCTTCCCTGAAACAAACTTAACAACAATATCATCAATGTATATTTGCATAAAAGTCTCTATATAATCATGGAAGATCAAATTCATTTCCCTTTGATACGTTGCCCCAGCATTCTTTAAACCAAAAGGCATCACTACCCATTCGTAAATGCCTAAGGCCCACGGACGTTGAAATGTTGTTTTTGGGACATCTTCTTCAGCAAAAAAAATGGTTATATCTCGAATACCCATCGAGCATGCTAAGGTATTCGTGGCCTGTGGCGGAATTGACTAACATTTCTGTCACAGGCATTAAATATTCATTCTTTGGGGTTGCAACATTTAAATCTCTAAAATCTATGCATACCCTCAAAGAACCATTCTTTTTAATAATAGGCACAATATTTGCTAACCATTCGACATACCTGGCTGTACGGATGAATTTACATCGGAGAATCCTTTCGACCTCCTCTTTGATCTTCGAGAGAATTTTCGGTGCAAACCGCCTTGGATTTTGCTTGATGGGCTTCTTACCAGGCTTAATTAGTAACTTCAATCCGACTAGATCTATGTTTAAACCAGACATCTCGTTGTAATCCCATGCAAAATAGTCTTTAAACTCCTTCAATACTTAGATTACTTCAACCTTGAGTTGTGGGCTGATGTTAGAATTTATGTAGGTTGGCCTCTTTGTTGCCCCCTCTCCCAGATAGATTTCTTCAAGTGGATCTTGTGCTAGCATCTTGATGTTAGCTGCCAACGGTTCCTTCTCGAAACCCAAAGGCTCTTCATCATAGATGGCATCGAGCCTCTGACCTTGTTGCTTTTCCTGAACCTTATCGGGTGGTTCTAGATCGAAGTCCTTACCAGGACCTCCTTTGTATGATCCTTGGTTGGTTTCGACAGCCATATTTCCACTTCAGCCTCTAAGGCCGCTTGTAATTTATTTTTGGATATGTAAGCCAAAATCTTTTTGAGCATTTCAAACTCATTCATCATCACTAAATTCGCTTCCCTAACCCGTTGGGGTTATCCCAGATGTACCAAGGTACAGAAGGTTGTCTTCACCTACCACCTCTCTATCCCATCGAAAACCATGGATGAGATGTAAATACAACAAACAGTAAACATCATCATCTATGGTGCATGGAAGATGGTACAACTCCAATTCTATGGATCCATTCTCGTCCCAACAACAAGTTATAATTGGCCTTTGTTTCGACCACCATAAAGACGGTAGGTCTTGTAATTGTCCCTACCGTAAGGTCGACCTGTATGAAACCAAGGGTAGTGCCCACCTTCCCCTCGTAATTCGAGAGCACCATGTTGTGTGGTTTGGTATCTATGTCGTATTTGCCAATTCTCCTCAGCATCAAGTACGACATCAAGTTCACCGTGTCGCGTCGCTGCGAAGAGGGGCCGACAAAGACAGAAGATTCGCCATCGTTCGGTATTTATCCCAAAAGAGGGAAAGGAAACGATCAGAGAAAACCTAACAAAAAACGGGAGAAGACAGGTAATCGCAACCATATCTCGGGTTCGGGAGTCGGTTACACGAGGGGAAGGTATTAGTACCCTTCACGTCCGTCGTACTCGACGGGATCCACGCTTTGTTGTCTATCTAAAAGGGTGTTTATCTATATAAGTTATGGCTCTGGGACAAAAGAAAAGAAAAGAGACTTGATAGAGCATCGTCGTTCTATGCCTACGTATTCCCTCGTGCAATGGGAAAGTCAGAGTCAACATAGTTCAGAAAACTACGGGTGAAGGTGGGGGAAGGTTGCTCGCCAAGACATCGCCGTCTTGTGCCTACGTATCCTCGTCTGATACGAGAAATCAGAGAAAACGTAGTTCAGGCTAACAAGAACACCGATTGGTTCAAAGGTTTTGGACCCGAGTAGGATTAAAACTTAGTTCTAGCAGTTAGGTGTATGCAGCTCGACCATTGGAGACTTAGGCGTTACCTGTTTGCGGTAGAACCAAGAGTTAACAAAACTCTCCTTATGAAAAAGGTTTTCCAAATTAAGATCCCGAAGGATAAAAAGACTTGAAGTTTGTTTTTGTGTTTTTTAGAGAAGAAGTGTATTGATTATTGTTTGTAACTCATGTTGCACTAAAGACTATGACCTAGGAGCGAATGTGTCGCATATCGTCCAAAGGACATACGCTAAACACTTTAGACAATTGAGAGGAGGCCCCCTATCACCATTTCCCATGTACTTAAGGCTCGTAGCGTACAATAATCCTTAACCTTTATTAGATATTTTGAGAAAGTTTGAAGATGAGAAGAGAAAGACACTCTAAAGGGAGACTAAACTCAACCTAGTGTTCTCATACAAAGAGCACCTATGATTGAGATGAAAAGGGAATGCTACCTAATGTTATCATGCATGGATTCAAGCCTAAGGTCTATCATAATCTCTCTTAAACAAGAGATATTATAGGTCCTAAGGGAACATGGCAAAGAAGACAAAAGACGAAAAAGAAAGCATACGAAAATGCAAGTATGCAAACATGTAATGCACAACTAGAATGAAGAAAGGAGGGAGGAACAAAGTATGGGGTAAACACCACCACAAGCATATCTCAACCTCAAGCATGCAAATGGAAATGCAAATGATGCAAACACAAGAAGAGAAATGCAAGAAGGCAAGCAAACATGAACATGCAAGCACATCATCACTTTGAACAACATATACAAGAGTATGCATTCAAGTGGAAATCGAACACGCGTGTCGAAGCCATCATGATTAAACAATCAAGAATAGTGACATATATCCAAAACATCTCACTCCTAATGCACCATACTGATCTATGAAGATTCGAAGTGAAACGATACCAAACCAAGCATGAAAAACAGCAAAACAGGCCTGCTGGCACAATGTTAATCGATTAACACCAGGGGTTAATCGATTAACCATTGAAAAATGCTTGAAAATTTGAATATTTGTGTTGGTTAATCGATTAACCAATTGGTTAACCGATTAACACTGTTCCAGCAGCAGAAAACAGCCGTCCAAAAGCACTTTTCAGTAACTTATCCAATGTGCAATCATTCCAATGATCATACAACCAATTAAGCACGAAATTAAACCAGAAATCAGTGATCTAATCAATATGTAAACACAATCAAATAGTAAGATCTCAAATCAACATGGATCAAGATTAACCAAATCAATCAAAAATGAAGATCCACATCGAATATGCAAAATAAGCTCAAAATGCAATGGATTTAGAATTCCAACCTACGAAGCGGAGAATTGCTTCAGTAATTGTTGATTTACTCCAATTAAGCATATCCAAGCAAGAAACATGGAGATTCTTCAAGATCCAAGTGATTGCTTGTAGTAGAAATGAAGATCCACCAAAATTAAGCAAGAACACACCAAATAAGCTCTTCTAGATCCACTTCAAAATTAAGATTCAAATTTGCATGCAAATTGAATGGAAAATTGGAGATGATGATGATGAAGGATGAAGGTTTGAGCTCAAGAATTCATTGATTCCAATGGAGAATCAATGAATTCAAGCAAAGAGAGCTTTGGTGAAGTTTTGCAAATTGAGAAGTTGAGAGCAAATTGAGAGACTGAGAGTGAATTATGAAGTGAAATGGAAATTATGAGGATTAGATTTGTGAGGTTTGGAGCAAATCAATTAAATACCCCTTAGGCTTGGATCCTAATGAGGCTTGGAGTGTGGTTTGTGAAAGTTGCTTTAGGATTAGGAATGGGAATTTGGAGGGAAAATGAAAATAACCAAATTTGAAATGGTTCTAGATCTTTCCCTTGGTGTAAAATCAACTCACAAGTGATCAAAATTGGACCCCAAAATGACTTCTCTTGAAAGTTCACGTGCAGAGCTGAAATTTGCACTGGTTAATCGATTAACCATTTGGTTAATCGATTAACACATCCAAAACTTCAAATTTGGCCTGATTTTGGTTTGGTTAATCGGTTAACCAATAAGGTTAATCGATTAACACCTTTAAAATTTTGAATTTGGCGCATTTTGGAGGGAAATATGCACACTTGCCCGTTTTTAACTGTTCTAGGTCTTGATAAGCCTCTGAAACTTGCTCTTGAGTATTATAACCATGAAAATGCTTGAGATAGCTTGGGTGCTGCCCCCTGAGCTGAAAATCTCCTGCAAAATAAAATAAAATTGACCGCTCGGTCGCTGGGCAAAATAAATGTCGGAGCTTCTGATGCTCGTTGTTCAGTCTCTTGCACTAAAAGAGCCCTAAGCCACAAAAAAACCTTGATCTCGTGCCTCAAGAACAGATGCTATGATATGCAGAAATGCGAAAATGCAAAGAAACAAAAGCCAGTTAAGGATAAAACGGAAGGGCAAATTTTGGGGTGCAACAGCTGCCCCTATTCAATCAACTTGGATATGAAGGGTAAAAAGCGAACGACTTTTAAACATTCCAGGTAGAAGGTGATTGAATACAAAAAGAATCCAGAAATTTGCAGTCTGATTGGGATGTATGCAATTGGAGCCCGGTCACACGTCGCCGGAAAGAAAACATACCCAAAGTAAACACATCGCCAACGGAAACACCATATTCGGAGTACCACGTCGTCAATAGGAATCGACGGAAAGAAAAATACCTGAAACTCACATCGTCTAATGGTAGACGGAGAGAAATATCCAAAGTTCACATCGTTTAATGGTAGACGGAGAGAATTATATCCAAAGTTCACATTGTTTAATGGTAGACAGGAAAAAATATCCATAGCTCACATCGTCTAATGGTAGACAGAAAAAAATATTCATCATATTGAAACTTCCATGAAGTATCTTTGTCGCTTTCATAGGTAATATTTATATTAAAACTTTAATAAAATATTCTTGCCACCCTTAAATCTAATCACACACACACAATTTTTTCAAACCTTCTATAATTTTATTAAATTTCTTAAAGTATATATAAAATTGTTTTAAGAGATATTTTTAATCAATTAAGAGTGTTAACTCACTACATTTTAGAGTTTCATTTTTGAATTAGACCTATCACCTTTTACAATATCTTAATCCATTAATCCTCATTTAAAGAGATTTTTTTTGTTAAAAACTTTTTTTAACTTAATTATGAATTTTCATAGTAAAATTTAACTAATTTAACATCATGATCTAGAAGAATTATAATTTCATCATTGAACTTTCCAAACTTATGTACATGTTAAATAAAAAATTGTAATTTTAAAACAATTCTATATATATGAACAGAGTCCAACAGTGCTGTAAAATAGACAATTTGAG
>OZ012737.1:41776380-41784874 GCA_963859935.3 Lathyrus sativus
TATATATATATATATATATATATATATATATATATATATATATATATATATATATATATATATATATATATATATATATATGTATATATATATTGAGAATGAGTAAATTATATATGAGAATAAATTAGAACTATCAGATTTTAAAAGAAAATATTGAGATTAAATCGTAACTTTCATTAAATCATGTGTCATTAATAGAAAAGAAAAATTATTAAAAATATTTTTTAATCTCAACTTTTTCTTTTTAAATTGGTTATTATTAATTTTCATATAACTTATTCATGCAATATATATATATATATATATATATATATATATATATATATATATATATATATATATATATATATATATATATATATATATATATATATATATAATATATATATATATATATATATATATATATATATATATATATATATATATATATATATATATATATATATATATATATATATATATATATATATATATATATATATATATATATATATATATATATATATATATATATATATATATATATATATATATATATATATATATATATATATATATAATATCATATTAATTACAACTATAAAATTTGTGATTAATATATAATCATTTTCTATGTCATTACGTAAAGATTAACGTCAAAATATATTTCTATATGAAATTAATTGGGACGCAAGTTGATGGCATAGAAAATAATTATATATTAATTTCAAATTTTATAAATATAATATATGAGATAAAGGAAAATAAGTTTCTCCCGAAGTTACGTTGATATTACAAAGAAAAATAATAAACACAAATAAGAAACACGTGATATTTGTTCACAAAATTGAGCGGGAAAATATCAAGAGTAAAAACAAAAAATCTCATGCATGATTGGTATAAAAATAGTTAATATATGAGACAACCAACTGTACGTAAGAAGAGGAAGAATAGCTCCCAGTTTGGATGCAATGGATTGGTAAACGTACTAGCCATGTTTACAAGTAGATAAAAGTGTAAACTACGTGCAAGCTAAAGTGTAATTTAGGAGTACATACATTTTTTTTAATAAACAAATAATATATTAAAGAAAAAGAATATAAGAAGTATTCTAACTTTTACAAAGTTGGGTAATGCCACTTACAAAAAAAACTATCTAAGCTTAATGGAAAGGACAACATTATCTACACAGAACTTTATTTCATTAAAGATAGAGTTGTTACTCCTCAACTAAATTGTCCAAACATTGCTATTTAAAGATAGAGTTTCTTTTTACCAAAGTTTTTCCGCAATTTCCCCCAAAAAGATATAAATGAAACACTATGACAAAGGTAACCAGCAAACACACATCCTAACCAGTCACTCAATCTCTTCCACAAAGAACAAACCACGGACAAGAAAAGAAGAGATGGAACAGGTTCTTTACAGGGATAGAACAAAAGACACATAAAAAATCAGTAAAGTTAATGACACCTCTAAGTAGCAAATTGAGCTTAGACGAAAAAAGCCTCTAAGTGAAAAGAAGAAAATTAGAAGGGACCGATGTATTCTAAAGGATGTCAAGGGCAGCCAATAAATCAGCATCAACCTCAATTGATTGGGAATCCTACAAAATTGCATAACATGTAGAAACTGAAAAACAAAAAAGACGCATATGGGATCCACTTAAATTCATCTCGAACAGATAATATAGGCTGACACAACTCCAATTTATACAATAATTCATCCTTCAAATAGTCTGAATCACTGGCTAAGTTCCGCTCATTCAAATGAAGATTCCACGACAATATTCCATCAGCCCATACCCCCATCCTTTCAACAATACTAACTTGCAAAGCAGAACACGTGTATAACTCGGGATACACCACCTTTATGCTCTGTGAGCACATTCATCTGCTAGAATAGAAATTGACGTCGGAATCGTTACCTAGAGTACACCTCACATTGTCACGGAAGCTATCTTTGTTGAATTCGTCGTCACACCCCACACTAGACAAATCTACCCACCAAATCGAGTTACAATTCCTACTTTTTCTAACACCTCTACTCAGAATAGGAATCCCGAAAGAACAATACATATACTCAACCAAGTTATACCATAAAGTCATTGGTTCATTTAAAATCCTCTACTTCCACTTCAAGAGGAGGGAAATATTGAACAAACCAATATCCTTGACACCAAGACCCCCCGTTGACTTTAGGTAAGCAGACCTTTTCCTAACTTACCCAATGAATGGTTCTCTTCTGAGAAAAACCTCCCACAAGAAGTTACTCTAAATTTGTGTAAGTTTTTTTAACACTTTCACAGAAAACTTATAAAACGAGAGCATGAAAGAAGGAGTTGCATTCATGACCGAGTTAATCATGACAACCCTGCCACCCATAGAAATACCCCTACCTTTCCACGAACACAACCTCCTCCTCACATTTTTGATCACCCCCTTCTAAAGACTCGCTCTTCTAGGAGAGACACCCACTAAAATGCCCAATAATTTAAACGGGAGACAATCAATGCAGCAGTTTATGAACATAGAAGCCGTATGCAAAAAATTGGAATTCAGGTTTACCCAATACAACTTGCTTTTGAAGAAGTAAACCTTTAGACACGACACAAGTTTGAATCTCCTTTGAATCGCTTTGATACACCAAATATTAGACCAGTAACCTTCCACCAATAAAATTGTGTTGTCCGCAAACTGAAGAATATTGAAAGAGACGTCTTATGTCACCTTGAAGCCTCTGAAAAAACCTTTGTGCACCGCCTTCTTCATGATTTCATTAAAGACATTCCACAAACAAAACAAAAAGGAAGGGGAAGAGAGGGTATCCTTGTCTCAGACCTTTGTTTAATGAAAAATCCCACGTCGTGCTTCCGTTAACCAACACTGAGCTCGATTCATGAAAAACAACAGCTTCCATCTAGGGCCTCCACTTAAAACCAAAATTTAGACGATTCAAAAGATACCTAAAAAAACCCCAGCTCACACAATCGTAGGTCCTCTCAAAATCAGTTCTTTTTAAACCTCTTTTCCACTTCCAACACTTCTTTCACAACTAACACATAATCGAAAATGATTCTCTTATGAGAAAAAGCAGTTTGTTCAATATAAGAGATACTACCAATGACGGGTTTTAATCTTCTAACATGAATTTTAGAGATGATCTTCTGAAAGTAGCTGACCAAGAAAATTGGCCTAGACTTGTTCAACTTTTAACGAGATGAACGATGTTTGCATTGATAACTTCCTAGAAACTTTGAAAGAAACAAAAGGAGAATAACATCCGGCCCAGGGCTCTTGTCACCACCATAACTCCACATCACTTCCTTTATTTTGAGCTCTGAGAAAGGAAGCTCCAAAGGCAAGCTATCTTCCAAAGACAAAGATTTCAACTTTATTCCGTCTATCACTGGTCTGACAAGGGAGCTTTCTGAGAAGTTGGCTTCGAAGAAATTTCTAACCATTTCCTTAATAACTAAAACATCTTCAGAAAACCCATCAATGGTATTGACAAAAGAAATGTGGTTTTTTCTTTGTCTCTCCCTCATTACATTATGAAAGAACCTAGAATTGCAATCCCCCTCTTTCAACCACTCAGCCTTAAATTTTGTCTAAGCAAGCTCTCCTTGAGAGAAAGATTCCTCCAAACTTCTTTGTTAGCCAATGCCCTTCTAACAAAACTGTAGTGGGGAAATTTGTGAGTGTAAGCTATTGATTAACTTAACTAAAAAATGTAGGAGTCTCCACCGCACTTTTATCTTATCCAAAAAGGAAACGAAAAAGAGCGAACAAAACCTAAACAAGTTCTAAAACAATAACAAATAAACAGAGACGGGGTAATGGGGTTGGTTACGCAAAGGGAAGGTGTTAGCACCCAAAACTTCTATAATACTCTATAGGAACCTCTTTGAAAAATCTAAGCTTTTTTGTCTGAAAATTTTTGTTTGAAATGAGATTGGGGAGATGAGAAGAGAATTATTTTTTAAGATTTTTGTGTTTGGAGAGACTTATCGCCTCATGCCTACATACCCACAAACTGCAATATAGGATCAAAACCCCCGTAGTTCTTGGTACAAATAGAAAAAGAATGGTTTGTTATGATTGATTTAAATGTAAAGATAAGTCATCATTTCTAAGTGAATAATTCCGCTTAAAGAGATGACTCATGTATAAACTTATGAAAAAGTGCACAAAGGCACAAAAAGAGGGGGTGAGTTTTTATATTTTTTATGTCGTTTTGAAATTGATCAAAGTATGATTAACATTAATTGACATTTATATAAGAAAACAAATTTTGAAAATCACTTGACCAAAGTCAAAGTTTTATTGTGAGAGCGGTTTAAGTTTTGGAAACAAGAAGGTTTTGAAAAAGGGAGAAGATTTTGAAAATTAAAGAAGGGGTGGAAAAGAAGGGACTATCCTATTGCATAAAGATAAAAGCTAAAGATAAGAACAATCTAACCACATAAGCAAGTTTCATAACATAAGCATTCATTCATTTAGATTAGGCCTTGATCAAAATAGGTCTTCAATGGAGAACTTCAAGTGCCCAAACATCCAAAGTTTACCGTCACAAACTTCCAAACATAGGTTAATATCCTAGTTCCAGGTCCAAAGTTCCATGTACAATGCAAAAGATAGTAACCATAGTCCACCATTAAGAGAACAAGTTTTTTAGGGGTTTAAGCCTTTATTAATGATTTTGGTCCAAATGGACAAAAGAAAAAGAAAATGCATAAACATAAACAAATGGTCCAAGTGGACAAAGGAAAAATGGAGGAAACATAAACAATAATATGATATGAGATGATAATTATGGAGCATAAAAATAAAAGAGAGATGGGGAGCGAGAAGGAAACATAAACAAAATTAGTACAATAATATTGTCAGTGAGTTAGTGATTAGTTAGAATAAATGATCAATGATGGTTAAATAGTGCATTTATGCCAAAGTTAATGAAGACTCATTAGAGGACTGATAAAATCAAAGCCTCATAACAACAAGTTTCATAAGTAATGGACCAAACCCAAATAATCAATCATACTTCGAATTTCAAACATAAGTTTGAGCCATAAATGATTCTGATACGAAACAATTTAGCATTATGTTAAGCAGTCGTAATCGGGTTTATGTAGAAACCATATTTATCTGAGGTCGGTCAATAACAATATTAGTGTTAATGCATGCTAGAGAAGTGATATGTAAATCACTCTCAAAAAGCAATACCGCACGAAAGGTAACAATCTCATCTTCAGCAAGAACTTAAAATAAGTTCCAATGATATTGAATATTTTCATCGATCAAAAGAAAAAAGAAAAAGGAGATGGGAGCCAAATTGAATCACAATTCTAAAATCCTTCCATCTTTAAGTTAAACCACTCATCGTGGTAGATTAAAACAGTAAACATATCATTAACTCAAAGCACCTAAAATGAGTTGAACAATTCAATTTAAAGATAGGTTTGAATTAGTGAATGTTTATCCAACTTTATCTACACCCTAAGTCCATTGAATTTAAAGTGGAATAGGAGCTTTGAAAGTGCAAAACAAGGCAAAACTCAAAAGAGAAAGGAAGAAGAAGATGAAAGAATCAAAACAGTCCCAAAAACAAGAAAAGAACACAACTCTACCACTGGTTAATCGATTAACCATTTGTCAGTGCAAATATGTTAATCGATTAACACTGCTAAGACAACAATTTTTTTTGAAAAAATTCAGCATCCATGATCCATCCATTTCTTCAAACACCTCATGATCATGAATAGAATTACCACGAAAATTCAAGTAAAACAACAACAAATCACACCAATAAAACACAATTTGCAAGATCCAAAGATCAAACAACAAGAATCAACAATAGATCACATTATGGAAGATGGATCAAGAACAACAATGGTGGAATGAGGTTTACCACTTCAAATCTAAAATTGCTTCAAATTAACTTCAAGAACCACACTCCAAAGCCTTAATCTACTGAAATTGATGATGAAAAAGTGATTGGATGAAGGTTTTAGCTCAAAGATTAGTAAGTTCTAATGATGAACTTACTAACTTTCAATGGAAGAAAGAGCTTTAGTGAATTTGGTAGTTGGAGAAAATTGAGAGAGTCAAGAAGAAATTTGACAAGGTGAATTTGGCTATCAAAAGCTTGAAGAATGAATGAAATGAGGCCTCTATTTATAGGATTTAGGCTTGGAAATTTTGGTGGTTTGGAACCAAAATTAGGCTTGAATTTGAATTTGGAAGCAAAATCAAAATCAAATGGTGATTAGTGAAGGTGTATAGTGGGAATTAATTGTGATGAGGTAGGGGAATTAAAATTAGGCGATCTAGAATATTCTCATGATAAAACATTTGAAAATTGGTGCCAAAATGCTGCAGAATTTGAATTTGGCTCATTTTCACAAAAAACGCATTGGTTAATCAATTAACCATTTGCATGTGTAAATGTTTTAATCGATTAACACATTGAAAATTGTGAAATTTTGCCTTTTGATGTGTTGTCTTGGTTCTGGGTCGATTTTTCTAACTTGTCAAAGAAGGCATGGAAATAAACACATGAACCTTGGAGTCTCTTGAATAAAAGTCAATTAAATCTTAGAAACCCTTGATCAGATGATTTTGAATTATTTGCATATTAACTTTGACTTCTTCAGTTGAATTCCATTCGAGTTGAGGGACTGTTGATTGGTATTCTTGACCCAAATTCTCTTCCTGAAAAAGAGTTAGTAAAGAAGAAGAAAACAAACATATTTTTTGGATTTTAATTAAGGTTAGTAAACATAAACATAAACAAACAAGAAAACAGAAGCGTCTGGTGATCTCTCTCAAGAATAAATATACAGGGGAAGGCAAGAGAACCAAAGCTTGTGATCTTGTTTGTGGAATGAGATGAAAATGATATATGGGATCTTAGGGGTAAAAATTAGGGTATTACAAAAAGCATCTTCAGTTATGACTCCATCAAGAACCGCACACTCTTCATCTAAATTATTCAAATCTGAAACAACTTTCTCTACCTTTAAATCCAGTTATCCGAGAACTTCTTTATTCCACCACTTAATTATCCTTTTCAATGCCTTCAACTTCTCTTAAGAATGTAATCACCTCTCCCATGCACCAAAATAGAATCACATTCAACTTTCACAAAACTCATAAAATCCTCATGCTTCACCCAACAATTGTTGAATCTAAATGGTTTCGGGTCCCAATATCATATACCAGCCTTAATCCATATTGGGCAATAATCTGAAATATATCTCTTCCCCATATGTTGACCCAAAATTCTCCATATATAAATCACACAGTCCGAAATCAAAAATATGTCAATTCTAATCATGGCTTTCCCCGACCCACTAAACTAAATGAAAATACCTCCAACTACTGGAATGCCTATCAAATCCATCCCTTTGATGAAGTAATTGAAATTAAACATATCCAAATTCCTACAGCATTCTCCATTCCCAACCTCTCCTTCCTATTTAAAATGGAGTTAAAGTCACCTTCAATAATCCAATCCCCCTTTCACCAATGCTCTTTTTACTATTCAGAGAACTCCATAGACTCCTCTTATTAGCAGTGTTACAAGGAGAACATACATTCACAAAGTTGTAAACATTGCCCCTTCACTCCGCATTAACACCCACAAAACCTTTCCCTCTGAAGCTAAAGTTAAGACTTAACAAAATTTTCCTCCACGAAATAATGACACCACCATATGCACTTACAACCCCAAGCTCGGACCATTCAACCTCCTTGTTACCCCAGAAATAAGAAGCTATATAATCATCAATCAAACACAACTTAGGTTCTTGAATGAAACACATATCAAACTCACCATTTTGAATAGTTTGATTGATCCTTCTCCTTTTTACCCTGTTGCCTCCACCTCTAATATTGATTGACAAAATATTCATTGAACAACATACTTGATTGACTCCTTCTTGCTCATCCCATATTTGTCTCTAACTTCCATAATTCTAATCTCCTCAACATATACCTCCTTGCTGATCTCCCTAGAAATACCCAATTTCAAAGCTAATTCCCAAACCTTCCTCAACACATCAGACTCTGACTCACCCTGAGAACGAAGATTGCCTTGAATAACATCTTAATCAATAACTGAGTTACAACATAAAATAGAGCTACCTGAGAATTGATCCTCTTTTGTCGATAAAGAAACACTTAGGATGACCTCGAAGATCGACTGATAGTGGCGGAAGGATCTAAAACAACACCCATCGAAACATGATTCTCGGTAAAAGGAGGAACAATATAAATTAGGGTAATTTTGTTAAGACACAAGAAGAAAGAAGGGCGAACAAATCCAATCATTTTATCTCCCTCCATCGATACATCATACAGGGGTTTGGTGAATCTAATTTTTCCTTTTTTTAAAAATTTTCTAGGTTTTTTACAAAGCCCTAAACCGACTAACTTGACACTCAAATCCTAACACTTTTTAACTAGGTCAACCAACGAAGGATTATGGGTCTCTTCCAACCTCTGGGATT
>OZ012737.1:41785374-41939226 GCA_963859935.3 Lathyrus sativus
AAGCTATCCCCCATACCTTCCTTGAAAACCTCATCACTAGCTGAATCGCCATTCCTTTTTGTAGCAAACACAACCTTCTTCCCCTTAACTTCACCTGAACCGATCGTAGAATTAACCACTCTACTAAAGCGAGAAAGGTTAGCATGCAACTTCCTCCCTTCTAAAAAAAGGTTGTCCAACTTGATAAAGAGGTTTCCCACTTTTGAAACCCTAAGGAATTTGACGAAGCTAAACTTTCTTCCCCTTTTGTCCCTCTTAAGAGGAATAACAAATTCATCAACCTCCCCAAACTCCTTAAATTGCTGGAAAACATCATTAACTATCATTATTTCCATAAACTCTGTGAAGAAGATGGTTTTTGTCTCTCCCTCCCCCCCTTTCGGATCCCTTAGCTCTTGAGCTAAAAGAGTCTCATTTTCTGAAGCTTCCTTCCCCTTTCCTATTGGTGACCTTCATCCAGCCCTCTTCTCTGACCATTTTCACTTCTTGAAAATTTTAGGAGTACATATATAAAACTCAATTTCAAAAAGTAAGAAACATGAAGGATGGTGAATTTGTGATGTACCTTGAAAATCAAACTCTAATGTAATATCCTGAAAAGTCAAAATATGTCAAAATATTAGAATCAACAAATAAAAAAAAGAAGATACTAAAACAAATAGAGAAGAAAACTAACAAATATATATTTACTTAAAACTTTAACAAATAAATAATATATTATATGATAAAGTTTTCATTTCGATTTTACAAAAGGTCAAAATGAAATTTTTAAAATTTGTTTCCCTTCTTTTTATTTATTTTTAAATTAAATGTTCATAAGATTTTTTCGATTGGAACTTCCAATCAAGGAGAAATGTTGCTTTAGTAATGTGTATGACTCTCAGCACCAATAAATTTATGTTTTATTTAGGTTAAATAAATTTTTCATCCCTTATCTATACATCAGAGTCCATTTTGATCCTTTAACTTTAAAAAAAATATTTTAATCTTTCAATTATACAAAATGTTCCATGTTAGTCCTTTCCGCTAACTCTGTTATTCAAACTCAATAAGATAGTCTATGCGGCATTGACGTGGAACCTAAAATGATTAGGTGTCATTTATTTTAGCAAGATGGAAGCCACGTGTATGCCACATAATAAATTAAATTAATTAAAAATGCAAAACAATTTATCTTTCTTTTCTGGGTTTCTTAAACCTAGGCTTCTTTTACCATTCATTCTTCATCGTCAACATAATCACTCTACTACGTAAAAAACCTATCATAACAGTTGGTAAAGGGATACCACCACACTCGTCCAACCGTTGTGAGGTAAGATGTGATTGTACATATGAATTTTTCCACCACTGACGTGTCACCGTGATTGTATCTTTGTAGTGCGCTATCTACCACAACGTGTAACAACCCAAATTTCATTAAATAATTAATTGTAGTAATTAATTGATTTAGTGGGATTTTTATTAATGTTGGAAATTAATTTTTATTAATTGGAATTAATAGAGAATTGAGAAGGAAATTGGAAGGAAGGAAAATAAAGGAAATATATAGGAGAGAAAGAAAAGAAAAGAAAGATAGAAAAACATTTGGAAAGAAAGAGGAAAGAAAGAAGAAAGAAGAGAAAGAGAGGAGGAGAAGAGGAAAAGTGGAAATCATCAAGAACCAACATCAAAGCTCCGATTAATCGAGGTAAGGGTGAGAAATGTTTCTATTTGATCATTGCATGATGTTATGTATGTTGGGTTGGGGTTTTGGTAGAGTTTTCATCACTTTCCAATTAGGGCAAATGTTGGATTAATCGGTAGATTGATGATTTAATCGGTTGAAACTGAGTAATAATGCCGTAGAATAGTCGGGTAACATGTATTGATGCTATTTGTACTGATTTGGATGTTTGAGGTTTGGTTGATGATGGATTGATGAAGGAGAGGCAGAATAGGGTTCTGTTCTGCGCAGGTTCGCTGGCTCTCGCCAGGCGAGCGAAGGCGAAGCTTCGCCAGGCGAAGCCCAGCGAATGCTGGCGAATAATTATGATTAAGTCCCAGTGGACTTCGCTGGCGAGTTCGCCAAGCAAAGTTGGATAGCGAAGGTTCGCCCAGCGAAGGTGCTGGCGAATGGTGGCGAATGAAGTCAGTAGCTACTGACTTGGGTTCGCTGGGAAGTCTCGCCAGGCGAAGCCTAGCGAGTGTTCGCTGAGAGAGTTCTCCAGGCGAAGGTTCGCTGCGAGGGTTCGCCAGGCGAATGAAGGCGAATTTGACAGCATTTCTCTTTTGCTGTGTTGCTCATGTGGTGATAGTTTGGTGGTTTCACATAGATTGATATTCTTATGATATGATATAGATATGATCTATTGTGATGATGTGTGGTGTGGGTAGCCTCCGGGCGTGAATCCTAGTTGATATGCGATGCGCATTAATTGTGATAAATAGAAATACACGTGAATACAATGATGAATGTATGTGTATTGTTTAATGAATTGTGAGTGCATATTTATATGCGATTGTTGTGGAAATGCATGGGAACATATGTGGTATGTGTGCATTGTTGTTGAGTATGATGATGATGTGTGAAATGAATACATTTATAAATGTTTGATATATGTTGTATGTGCAATCATGATGAAATTCTCGAAGGGGTGAATTATTCGAATGCATGGGATTAAGACGCGGGAACGGTCTTAAGTGCATTTATTGTGATTGGTTGATTGTACATGCATCATTCAGTCAAGAGGCAATGTCTGTTAGTTTCGTGGAAACTAGTGGCTTGTCCCAAACCTAGAAGGGTGGGTTTGAAGCCTAGGGGACGGGCTTGGTTGTTATCGGTCTAGAAGGGTGGACCCGGTTTAGAGGGAAAAACCGAAAAAAGATAACTAATGTCGGTACCGCATAGCATTGAGTTGTATTGGATATGTTGAGTCACATTGCATAATATTGTTGTCGTATAAATGTGCTTGTGAATGATTGTGAAATTAAGCATGAAGGGATGTGCTTGCGAATGTTCATAATGTTGATATATGTGAGCATGATATAATTATGATTATGGGAATGAAGTGTGGTGAGAAATGTGAATATGTGTTGCATGATTACCTATATATATAATCTTATGCCTTGATTATTATGGTTATATTTCTCACCCTTCTGCTGTTTTATAATGCTCTAT
Organism: Lathyrus sativus; assembly: GCA_963859935.3. Taxonomy (NCBI): domain Eukaryota; kingdom Viridiplantae; phylum Streptophyta; class Magnoliopsida; order Fabales; family Fabaceae; genus Lathyrus; species Lathyrus sativus. The sequence continues at coordinate 41,788,532 of OZ012737.1, forward strand.
GAGGCATTGCAAATTAGGATGCTGGAGTCCTTCTGTGAAGTATTCTTCATTCTTTTGAGTCTGCTGCTCTGATATGTAACACCGGGTAGTTAGACTAGTATAGTCATTCTTTTGTGATACATTGCGATGTATCAGTTGATGTGATTGTGTAATCTAACTGATATGATGTATTAATTTGGATTAACTTGTGTGTACGTGGATTAATATTTTGAAAACGATTAAATGATTTGATCTTCCGCTTAATTTTGAAAATGTTACATATCTTATGGAGAAAAATGTGAAAGTGTTTTATTTGGTGAAATTGTGGCATTCTTCTTTTATACCTTATTATAAAACCTTTTTACTCTGATAATTTGTATGTGCTTAATTGTTGTATATGCATTTATTTGGGGTATAGAAGGGGGTGTTACAATAGTGGTATCAGAGCAGGTCGGTCCGTCCGGCCAAGTTGTCAGAGTGTTTTTCCCTGTGTGTTATTGATATGCGTGTGATGCATTATCAATATTGGTTGTTCTTACGTGGTTCTGTTGTTGGAATTAGTAAGATGGTTGCAGGGAGGAACGAAGAAGCGATTGCGGAGGCATTGACGAGATTGGCGGGGGCAATTGGGCAGAACCCTCCGGCCAATGTGAATGTGAGGAATCATGCTGATGATGGATTCCGTGCTTTGGGGAAATTCCAAAAGAATAACCCTCCGGTCTTCAAGGGAACTCATGAACCGGACAAGGCACAAATTTGGTTGAAAGCTGTGGAAAAGATTTTTCGAGTTATGAATTGCTCGGATGCACAGAAGGTGCAGTTTGGGACTCATATGCTCGAAGAAGAAGCTGAAGATTGGTGGGGTAATACTCGCCAAAGATTTGAGGAAGATGATATTGTGATTACGTGGGATCTGTTTAGAGAAACCTTTCTGGAGAAGTATTTTCCAGAGGATGTGCGGGGGAAGAAAGAGATCGAATTTCTTGAGTTAAAGCAAGGTAATTCGTCGGTTGCTGAGTATGCGGCGAAATTTGAGGAGTTGATCAAATTTTGTCCTCACTATAATACTGGTAATGCTGAGAGGTCTAAGTGCCTCAAGTTTGTGAACGGTTTGAGACCCGAGATTAGACAAGCTATTGGGTACCAGGAAATCAGACGGTTTTCTGAGTTGGTTAACAAGAGCAGAATTTATGACGAAGACAGTAGGGCTAGGTCCAGCCACTACAAGAGCCTAAGTGATAAGAAAGGAAAAGGACAATTCAGAAGAAAACCTTACGTGACTCCTGATGATAAGGGGAAACAAAGGGTTGGTTTCGGTAAGAAACCAAGTGGGGGAGTTTCTACTCCGGTGAGATGTTATAGGTGCGGTGAAGAGGGACATCATGCTCTTGAATGCAAAAGTGTTGAGAAGACATGTTTTAAGTGTGGCAAGCCAGGCCACAAGGCTCTAGAGTGTAGAAGCGGTGCGGGTGTTACTTGCTATAACTGTGGTGAGCGAGGGCACATCAGTACCAAGTGCGATAAGCCGAAGAATAATCAAGGGAGCGGGAAAGTGTTCGCTCTATCTGGATCTGAGACTGCTAGCGACGATCGATTGATCCGAGGTACGTGCTTCATTAATGGTACACCTTTGATCGCTATAATTGATACCGGAGCTACGCATTCTTTTATTTCTTTGGATTGTGTTAGAAGGTTGAATCTTGAGTTGTCTGTGATTGGTGGCGGTATGGTTATTGATACTCCTGCTATGGGTTCGGTAACTACACCGTATGTTTGCTTGAATTGCCCGTTGAGTATTTTCGGTAGAGATTTTGGGATTGATTTAGTGTGTCTTCATTTAGATCAACTAGATGTCATTCTTGGAATGAATTGGTTAAAATTCAATCGTGTGTATATTAACTGTTTTGAAAAAACGGTTATTTTTCCCGATTCGGATGTTGAAAGGGAATTGTTTATGACGAGGAAACAAGTGAAGGAATCGGTACAAGATGGGGCTAAGGTATTTATGCTTATGGCAACTTTGAGGATTGGTGGAAGTGAGGAGATTGATGCTTTGCCCATTGTTAGAGATTTTCCGGAAGTATTCCCTGAAGAGATAAAGGATTTACCGCCGGAGCGAGAAGTGGAGTTTTCGATAGATTTGATTCCTGGAACTAGTCCGATATCGATGGCTCCATATCGTATGTCGGCCTCGGAGTTAAAAGAGTTGAAGAGTCAACTTGAGGATTTGCTTGAAAAGAGGTTTATTCGTCCGAGCGTGTCACCGTGGGGTGCACCGGTGTTGTTGGTTAAGAAGAAAGAGGGTTCTATGAGGCTCTGTGTGGATTACAGACAGTTGAGCAAGGTGACTATTAAGAATAAGTATCCACTTCCAAGGATTGATGATCTGATGGATCAGTTGGTTGGTGCAAGCGTGTTCAGCAAGATTGATTTGAGATCTGGGTATCATCAGATCCGTGTGAAAGCTGAGGATATTCAGAAGACGGCCTTTCGGACGAGGTATGGACACTATGAGTATTCCGTGATGCCATTTGGTGTGACTAATGCACCAGGTGTATTTATGGAGTACATGAATAGGATTTTCCATCCGTATTTGGATAAGTTTGTGGTGGTGTTTATTGACGACATCTTGGTTTATTCGAAGAGCGAAGAAGAGCATGCCGAGCATCTGAAGATTGTGTTATCTGTGTTGAGAGAGAAGCAGTTGTTTGCGAAGCTTTCTAAGTGTAAGTTTTGGTTGAAGGAAGTTAGTTTCCTTGGTCATGTGATTTCTAGTAATGGTATTGCGGTCGATCCGTCGAAGGTTGAAGCGGTGTCGCAATGGGAGACTCCGAAGTCAATTTTTGAGATTAGAAGTTTTCTTGGTTTAGCCGGTTATTATCGGAAGTTTATTGAAGGATTTGCTAAGTTGTCGTTGCCATTGACGCAGTTGACTAGGAAGGGTCAAGCCTTTGTTTGGGACGCCAAGTGTGAAGCGAGTTTTCAAGAACTTAAGCGAAGGTTGACGACAACTCCTGTTTTGATTCTGCCAAATCCGGAAGAACCATTCGTTGTGTATTGTGATGCTTCTTTGATGGGTTTAGGAGGTGTGTTGATGCAGAATAATCAAGTTGTAGCTTATGCTTCGAGGCAACTCAAAGTGCATGAGAAGGATTATCCGACGCATGACTTAGAGTTGGCCGCCGTTGTGTTCGTGTTGAAACTCTGGAGGCATTATTTATTTGGCGCAAGATTTGAAGTATTTAGTGACCACAAGAGTTTGAGATATCTTTTTGATCAAAAGGAATTGAATGCGAGACAAAGAAGATGGCTTGAACTTTTGAAGGATTTTGATTTTGGCTTGAACTACCATCCGGGTAAAGCGAATGTAGTAGCGGATGCATTGAGTCGGAAATCATTGCATATGTCGGCGTTGATGGTAAAAGAGTTAGAATTGGTCGAGCAATTTCGAGATTTGAGTTTGGTATGTGAGAGAACTTCTTTTGGATTTAAGTTGGGTATGTTAAAGCTTACAAGTGGTATTTTGGACGAAATTCGAGAAGGACAGAAATCGGATTTGAGCTTAGTTGATCGATTGACTTTAATCAACCAAGGCCAAGGTGGTGATTTTCGGATTGATGAGAATGGTATTATGAGATGTCGGGATCGAGTTTGTGTTCCGAACATGGTTGAGCTTAAGAAGAGCATCCTTGAGGAAGGACATCGTAGCGGATTGAGTATTCATCCGGGTGCTACTAAGATGTATCAGGATTTGAGGAAAGTATTTTGGTGGCCTAGTATGAAGAAGGATATCGCGGAATTTGTATATTTTTGTTTGACTTGCCAGAAGTCAAAGATTGAGCATCAGAAGCCATCGGGTTTGATGAAGCCGTTGTTTATTCCTGAGTGGAAATGGGATAGTATCTCCATGGATTTTGTATCGGGTTTGCCGAGGACGCCGAGTAATTTTGAGGCTATTTGGGTTATCGTGGATAGGTTGACTAAATCTGCTCACTTTATTCCTATGCGTATGGATTACCCTTTGGAGAAGTTGGCTAAGTTGTATATTGAGAGGATTGTGTGTCTGCATGGTATTCCGTTAAGTATTGTTTCGGATAGAGATCCGCGGTTTACTTCGAGATTTTGGAAGAGCCTGCAGAGTGTTTTGGGTACTAAGTTGCATTTGAGTTCAGCGTATCATCCTCAGACAGATGGTCAGACGGAGAGGACGATTCAGTCGCTTGAAGATATTTTGAGAGCTTGTGTATTGGAAAAAGGAGGAGCTTGGGATAACTACTTGCCTTTGATTGAGTTTACCTACAACAACAGTTTCCATTCGAGTATTGGTATGGCACCATTTGAGGCGTTGTATGGTAGGCGGTGTAGGACACCATTGTGTTGGTTCGAGTCCGGAGAGAGTTCTGTTGTTGGACCCGAGTTAGTTCAACAGACTACTGATAAGATCAAGATGATTCAAGAGAAGATGAGAATTACTCAGAGTCGTCAGAAGAGTTATTATGACAAAAGGAGGAAGGCACTTGAATTTCAAGAGGGAGATCATGTGTTTCTTCGAGTCACTCCGATGACAGGTGTTGGTAGGGCACTGAAGTCGCGCAAGTTGTCGCCGCGTTTCATTGGTCCTTATCAGATTTTGCAAAGGATAGGAGAAGTGGCCTATCGTGTGGATTTACCACCGTCGCTTTCTAATCTTCATGACGTATTCCATGTATCTCAGTTGAGGAAATACATTGCGGATCCGTCTCATGTAGTCAGAATAGATGATGTGCAGGTGAGAGATAACCTGACCGTTGAGACATCACCTATGCGGATTGAGGATCGGAAATTGAAACAACTTTGAGGTAAAGAGATTGCTTTAGTAAAGGTCGCTTGGGGAGGACCGGCTGGTGGAAATATTACTTGGGAGCTTGAGAGTCGGATGAAAGAGTCTTATCCAGAGCTGTTTGAATCAGGTAACATTTTCGAGGACGAAAATTCCTAAAGTGGGGGAGAGTTGTAACAGCCCAAATTTCATTAAATAATTAATTGTAGTAATTAATTGATTTAGGGGGATTTTTATTAATGTTGGAAATTAATTTTTATTAATTGGAATTAATAGAGAATTGAGAAGGAAATTGGAAGGAAGGAAAATAAAGGAAATATATAAGAGAGAAAGAAAATAAAAGAAAGATAGAAAAACATTTGGAAAGAAAGAGGAAAGAAAGAAGAAAGAAGAGAAAGAGAGGAGGAGAAGAGGAAAAGTGGAAATCATCAAGAACCAACATCAAAGCTCCGATTAATAGAGGTAAGGGTGAGAAATGTTTCTATTTGATCATTGCATGATGTTATGTATGTTGGGTTGGGGTTTTGGTAGAGTTTTCATCACTTTCCAATTAGGGCAAATGTTGGATTAATCGGTTGGAACTGAGTAATAATGCCGTAGAATAGTCGGATAACATGTATTGATGCTATTTGTACTGATTTGGATGTTTGAGGTTTGGTTGATGATGGATTGATGAAGGAGAGGCAGAATAGGGTTCTGTTCTGCGCAGGTTCGCTGGCTCTCGCCAGGCGAAGCCCAGCGAATGCTGGCGAATAATTATGATTAAGTCCCAGTGGACTTCGCTGGCGAGTTCGCCAAGCGAAGTTGGATAGCGAAGGTTTGCCCAACGAAGGTGATGGCGAATGGTGGCGAATGAAGTCAGTAGCTACTGACTTGGGCTCGCTGGGAAGTCTCTCCAGGCGAAGCCTAGCGAGTGTTCGCTGAGAGAGTTCGCCAGGCGAAGGCCAGGCGAAGGTTCGCTGCGAGGGTTCGCCAGGCGAATGAAGGCGAATTTGACAGCATTTCTCTTTTGCTGTGTTGCTCATGTGGTGATAGTTTGGTGGTTTCACATAGATTGATATTCTTATGATATGATATAGATATGATCTATTGTGATGATGTGTGGTGTGGGTAGCCTCCGGGCGTGAATCCTAGTTGATATGCGATGCGCATTAATTGTGATAAATAGAAATACATGTGAATACAATGATGAATGTATGTGTATTGTTTAATGAATTGTGAGTGCATATTTATATGCGATTGTTGTGGAAATGCATGGGAACATATGTGGTATGTGTGCATTGTTGTTGAGTATGATGATGATGATGTGTGAAATGAATACATTGATAAATGTTTGATATATGTTGTATGTGCAATCATGATGAAATTCTCGAAGGGGTGAATTATTCGAATGCATGGGATTAAGACGCGGGAACGGTCTTAAGTGCATTTATTGTGATTGGTTGATTGTACATGCATCATTCAGTCAAGAGGCAATGTCTGTTAGTTTCGTGGAAACTAGTGGCTTGTCCCAAACCTAGAAGGGCGGGTTTGAAGCCTAGGGGACGGGCTTGGTTGTTATCGGTCTAGAAGGGTGGACCCGGTTTAGAGGGAAAAACCGAAAAAAGATAACTAATGTTGGTACCGCATAGCATTGAGTTGTATTGGATATTTTGAGTCACATTGCATAATATTGTTGTCGTATAAATGTGCTTGTGAATGATTGTGAAATTAAGCATGAAGGGATGTGCTTGCGAATGTTCATAATGTTGATATATGTGAGCATGATATAATTATGATTATGGGAATGAAGTGTGGTGAGAAATGTGAATATGTGTTGCATGATTACCTATATATATAATCTTATGCCTTGATTATTATGGTTATATTTCTCACCCTTCTGCTGTTTTATAATACTCTATGAGGCATTGCAGATTAGGATGCTGGAGTCCTTCTGTGAAGTATTCTTCATTCTTTTGAGTCTGCTGCTCTGATATGTAACACCGGGTAGTTAGACTAGTATAGTCATTCTTTTGTGATACATTGCGATGTATCAGTTGATGTGATTGTGTAATCTAACTGATATGATGTATTAATTTGGATTAACTTGTGTGTACGTGGATTAATATTTTGAAAATGATTAAATGATTTGATCTTCCGCTTAATTTTGAAAATGTTACATATCTTATGGAGAAAAATGTGAAAGTGTTTTATTTGGTGAAATTGTGGCATTCTTCTTTTATACCTTATTATAAAACCTTTTTACTCTGATAATTTGTATGTGCTTAATTGTTTTATATGCATTTATTTGGGGTATAGAAGGGGGTGTTACACAACGGTTACTTTAAACAACCGTTGTTATATTCTTTAATACATAATATTTAACAACGGTTGGTCTAAACAACTGTTGTGGTACATACACCTGAGTTTATTATAAATTATGTGGAATGCTTATTTCGATAATGCTGACTAAATATATAACTTTTCAATCTGAACTTGAACATTATAATATGACAAATTATGTTATATTATAAGAACAAGTTCACGTTCAATGCTTGATAAGATTTCTTCAACTCCTTATCTACATTTTTCTCTTTAACAATTAGAACTTTGTTTACTTATCCTAGGTGTTCAACTACCCCTGCTTTCACCTCTACATTTTGCAAAAAATTTATTTACTTTGCAAGAAAAATTAGAGATGGAGAGAGGGGTGGTTGAAGACCTACAATCATTAAACCAAGTTCTAACTATCAAAGAATAAAATTCATATAACATATTGAAAAATTCTTGTCAAGAATTGCACGTGTACTTGTTTTCTAATACAACTTCATCTATCATATTATAATTTTCTAATGTAGTTTAAAAATTTATATATTCGGTAAGGGATTGGAAAAATACCCAAACCACATAATATATAATAAACTCAACTTTTAAACAAACATTAACAAAAAAATTCATCAAAAACATTCATCAACAATAAACCATAAACAACATACACGATACAACAAGCATATCAAGTCATATAATGCTTCAGAAACGTACCATACATGTCCCATAATGGCGTGTCCACAATGAAAGAAGGATGAAGCTAAAGTTAAAGCTGCAAACTTGTTTCTATCTTGAATGAATGTCACTCTGGATCTTTAACACAAGTTTGCAACGCTAAATTTTGCTTCGTCCTCTTTATTGAAACAAGAATTCCTACTGTAATACCCCAAAATTTGCCCTAAGATTTGTCGTCGCATTTCATTGCATTTTTATTGCATTTAATCAATTACTAACAAATTTGTGTAGTCGTTTGACTTTTTGCAGGTAAATATCATATGGCATGCATTTTTTTCTAAAAAGTAAAAATGGCATAATTGGCAAGAGGACATGTGTAAGGAGTTGTGAGTGTGAGAGGTTGAGAGTTCGAAGAGTTCGAATCTCACCTTTGTCACTTTTTGTTTTTATTATTTTTACTCTAAATTTTTCTATCTTTCATTAAAAAATAACAAAAATAGTTTTTTATTATTATTTAATTATTATTTTCGTATTTTTATTAAATCATTTTTTTAAAATATTATTTTTTTCACCTTTTTCTAAATTATTCATAAAAATATCCAAAAAATCATAAAATAAAAAATATTGGAAAAAATTTTGTTCTTTTTATAATATTTTTGATTTTAGGAATCAATAGGATTATTAGTTTTTATTTTAAGTTTATTTTAATTATTTTAAATTATTTAAATTATATTTTTTCTTAACTAATTATTTAGTTTGGGCTTTAAAATGGGCTTTAGGGACATTATTGACAATTTGGTGTTAACCCTAATTTGTTCCCTATATATACATGTGTTGCCTTGTTGAAAAGGGGACAGAAGGTTTTCTTCAGAAAAGAGGAGAGAGAAAGGGAGAAACAAAGGAGATCCCCAGAGAAGAAAGGCGGTCGTTCCCACACTCGTCAGAAGGATTGGAGCTCTCCAGTGTTCCCTTATTCAAACCTTTTTCACATTTACCGAAGCAAACCTCCGCTTTGTAGGTTAAATTACTAAACCTTTTGCCTTTTCATGTTTATGTGCATATTTTGCCATGTTAATGTGTTTAGGTCCGTTAAATTACTAAACCTTTTGCTTTTCATGTTTATGTGCATATTTTGCCATGTTAATGTGTTTATGTCCGTTAAATTATTAAACCTTTTGCTTTTTAATGTTTATGTGCATATTTTGCCATGTTAATCTCCATGTGGGTTTAGGTCCGTAGATTTTAATATCAAAACCCTTTTTTATCAAAACCTTTTTTTAAAATCAAAACCTTTTTTTTATTTATTATTAAAATCTTTTTTTTAGTAAGACCTTTTTTAAAAACTGAAAAGCCTTTTGTTCCCAAGAAGAAAAAAAAACCTTTTGTTCCCAAAAATCTTTTCCCAAAAAACTGAAAAGCCTTTTTTTGTTCTAAAAAACTGAAAAGACTTTTCCCCCCAAAACTTTTTTTTTATAATTTAAGCTTAATTTTTTTTATAATTTTAACTTAAATATTTTTTTATTAAAAAAATTAAAACCTTTTTTTATAATTAAAATATTAAAAAAATTAAAACCTTTTTTTATAATTAAAATATTAAAAAATTAAAACCTTTTCGTAAGGAACTCCTGATGTTTGATGTTTGTCGTGTCATTTTATGTACCTTTTATTACTTTTCTTTCTTTTGGCATTTCATGTGCATGCTCGAGGTTGAGATGTGTTTGTGGTGGCCACAGCCCCACACTATTTTCCTCCCTCACTTCATTCTAAGTGTCATTACATATTTTCATATTCTTCATGTTTTCAGAAATGTTTCTTTGTTTCTTTATACCCTCTGCCTTTATTACTTTTCTTATTTCTGTACCTTAATTATTCCTCCATATAATGATTTGTCATATTTTCACATTTTTTTACAGTTTTATCCTTCCGAAGGATTAGGTCCAGCTTTTTGGCCGCCGAGTCAATAGCCTTACCCCTTTAATGGATCAAACCCTGTTTAGCCTAGGTGTCCCGCCGTGGGCAAAATTGCTTTTATCCTAGTGTTAGGCCAAAAGAGTCGCCGTACTCTGTTTTAAGGTTTTCCGCCGTGGAATCCCTAATTTAACCCTATTTTAATTTTAATTAACATTTTTTTAACATAGAGATTGGAGTCTCTGAACAAACCTTGGCCACAGTCAAGACGTTTCTAACCTCCCTTTTGAGGGGAACTACAGTTACTCTGATTCCATTCCCGTAAGGATATGTAGGCACAAGATGCGATGTCTTGCCGAGTAAACTTAGAATTAACCCCTAGGTCTTTTTTAATTTTCAATCCTTTGTATATACCCTAAAGCAAAATAATTAATGAAATAAATAAATAAAAATAAACAAAAGGTTCCCGTAGAGTACTACGGAAGTTTAGGGTGCTAATACCTTCCCTAAATTTAACCAACCCCCGAACCTTATATCTCTCCCTTTTAGGTTTTTCCTTTCTTTAACCTTTCCTTCGGATAAATCAAAGACCGGTTGTAAATGAATTAAGATTCAAGTTAATCAATAGCTTGACATCCAAATTTCACCGCAACAGAAAATGGCGACTTCACTGGGGAGTCCTAACTATTGGGGGTTATCCCTATTTTGTTTATTTTTCTTTATATATTTGTTTTATTATATATTTTGCTCACTTGTATGTATATGTTGGGGTACCTTACTTGGAGTTACTGTGTTGTGAGATAAGTCCTACACCCGGACTTGAGTGACATTATTATAGGATGGTGATATATTCGACGAGGCTTATAGGGAGTGAGTCCCGACTAAGTTAAATCGAGAATCACTGCTCAGTTAAGACACTTTCGAAAATGGTTCGGTTGATTGAGTGTAATCGTGAAAACTTTTACCATTATCGATTGGAGTCTGTGATACTGGGAACCGTAGTACCTTTACACCATCTTGGCCTTATATAGGATGTAGTGTGGGAACTATGTGGGAGTAGTCCTACAATGGTTGCTACGCGATACTACACTCAAAAGAGGTTCTCTTGAGAATATTATCGACCCTCAATTCAGTTGGGAAGTTGATAATATCCGAAGGATGGACTGATGATTTTGGGCACTGATTTAGAACCCTTGTTCTGCAGGTACAATTAACCTATAGTACACACCACTTTGGGAAGGGTAGACCTTGACTCCATTCATTGTTCCTCTAACTTAGGACCTTTTGTTTGCTTATGTCTATTTGTGCTTCGCATCCATAAAGCATCATATTATTTCTAGTTTCAAGGAATTCAGCAGTCCTTTGCAAATTCGAAAAGCCTTACATTTTAAAGTCTAAAATTTTTTCCAACTTTTTTAAAAAGCAATATTCGCAATCGACCGTTGAAATTCTTGAAACCATTGCATGGCATCAGCATCACATTTTTGCATTGCATTTTCCCCCGGTTTCTCATTCTCGGTTCTCTCGTCTTCCAGTGTACCTTTGAGTCGTCAAGCTGATTCCTCGACACAGATATCAGACCAGAAACGGAACAGGAGTCACTTTGATCCTATTCTCATGACTTACACAGAGCTGTATCCTGACTTAGTTCGACAAGGGCTGATCACTACAAAGGCTTTACCACCTCCTCTTAATCCTCCAGTTGGATTTAAGGCTGATCTAAAGTGTGCTTTTCATGAGGGTGCCCAGACCATGACTTGGAGCATTGTTTTGCATTGAAGGCTAGAGTATGTGAATTGGTTAGAACTGGAATACTTGATTTTACAGACAGTCATCCGGATGTTCAGAAAAATCCCTTGCCAGTACATCAGAAATAAAGTTTTGTCACTAGGCCTTTTGTTTCTCGTTGTTTGCACTTTCCTTATTTTGTTTAAGTTGTTTGCTTTTAATTATGTTTGTACTTTCATTAATGAAATAAGCATTGCGACTTTTGATTCAATTCATTTCCGTCCAGTTATTTGCATCTTTATGCTTTATTTTTCAAATGTTTACTTCTTGTCCAAAATTTTGATATGCTAAGATTGGAGGGAGGATGATGAAAACGTTATACCCATAATTACTGTCAGTATGCTTTCAATCAAACCTTGTTGACGATGTAAGGCATTGTTTCAATTCCCAAACACTGGAGAAACAAGGAAGTTAATCCCTCGTTACCCCCTTCGAGCCTAGAAGTTGGAGTTTCTTTCGTTACAAAAAAACCACAATTTTAACCTTGGGATGGGTAGTTCTCAGTTAATTTGGTTGTGTGTTCATACGATACACCTTTCATTAACAAATTTTCCTTCGCACACGTCAAACAAGTGTCGAAGATGTTTTCTAATCAAAAGGTCGATGATGGTTCACCGTAATCATTAAAATCAAACAGTCACTTTCCTTCACGCAAAAAAATAATATAAAAAAAATCAAAAGAAGCCCGCTAAGTCAAAACCTATGAAGGAGACTTAGGCAAAACTGGGGCATCCCGCTGACTGTAAACTCTAAAATAAACAGTTCAGGAAAAATTTAGGGATAATACAAAGAGATTTTTAAATCCTTATCTTGAAAATCCTCAATGTCAAAACAATCAAATGTTATAGGGGAGTAGTGGCTGCCTTTTCATAGGTCCCTTTGACTTCTGAATCATCACTGCGATGATCAATGAAATCCCTAACTTATGGGAACCTGAATGCATAGTATGAGTTAACTGAGCATTAGGATTGAAGATCATCACGTAGATTGGGTGGGTACAAATAACTTTTGAGCCTTTATCTTTTGTTTCATAAACCGTGAACCAGACCACATTACAACCCTCAAAAGACCTAATTGAAGCAAGGTTATTTTGAAAGTATACTACAGCAAGGTTGCGTAACTTGACTCCTAAAGATCTTTGTGAATCATTTATTTTGGCAGTACACCTTTGTTTTAAACTTTGAGCGTCTTGAACCGTTGTGTTCTGACTAACGACTCATGTATTTTCCATCTTTCAAAAATAATTTTTCAAAAATCGCATGAACTTTGCATTACCATGTTTGTATGAATATTTTTGTTTGCAAACTGGCTTTCCTCTAAGGAATTTTCAAACAATGAGAAACTTGGTCAAGTGATCTTATCAGGGGCAAGTTCCTTTTACATCCTGTCAAAGAATTAGTTCAAGATTTGTTCAAGGCAATATCTTCTCAGATTTGGTTTATCCAGAGAATTGTTCAAGACCCAGACTAGGGCAAGCCCTCCGAGGATACAGCAAAACAGTCGATTCCACGAATCAGACAGCTGAAGCAATTATCAGTTCATTTGACCTGGGGCAGTTTACTTGCATAATCCCTAAGCAGTTATTCATCATTCCTACAGTGACTATCAACTTGATACAGTTTAACAGAATGACAGTGATCTCCGTGTTGAGGAATCAGTCCTCCAGTTTTGTCATCTCACCGAAAGAGTCGAGCCTTGTCGTCGACGTCTGCATTTGCATTTGATCATATGTCATAGCATAATTCCTATACATGTGCATATCTTGGGTGCTTTATTCCCCATTTACATTTCTATCTTGGGTGCTTTACTCCCCATTTACATTTTTATCTTGGGTGCTTTACTCCCCATTTACATTTTTATCTTGGGTGCTTTACTCCCCATTTACATTTCTAGCTTGGGTGCTTTACTCCCCATTTACATTTCTATCCTGGGTGTTTTACTCCCCATTTACATTTTTATCTTGGGTGTTTTACTCCCCATTTACATTTCTATCTTGGGTGCTTTACTCCCCATTTACATTTCTATCTTGGGTGCTTTACTCCTCATTTACCTCTCTATCTTGGGTGCTTTACTCCCCATTTACATTTCTAGCTTGGGTGCTTTACTCCCCATTTACATTTCTATCCTGGGTGTTTTACTCCCCATTTACATTTTTATCTTGAGTGCTTTACTCCCCATTTACATTTCTATCCTGGGTGCTTTACTCCCCATTTACATTTCTATCTTGGGTGCTTTACTCCCCATTTACCTTCTATCCTTGGGTGTTTTATCCCCCATGTACCTTTATCCCGGGTGTTTTATTCCCCGTTTACCAGATATTCCTGGGTTTACCTAACATCATGGTGTTTTACCCCCATTTACTTTTTTTTCCCTGAGGTCGTGTTTTACTCGTGTCTTACCTTGTGGGCAAAATTTATTTACTTGTCATCATGGGTGTTTTATCCCCATTTGCGTTTTTCTCCTGAGCTCGTGTTTTACCCGCGTCTTACCTTGCAGACAATTTCTAATTTACTTGGCACCTATCAACAATTCTGTGTCGTGTCTATCCGACGTTCTTCCAGATATGACATGTCTTCTTCCCTAGTGCAATTCCTCGATGGGTCGTCCCCTGTGACGTTGTTTCGTCTGTATCGGTGCATTTGTCATTTTCATCATACGCATCATATCAGATTCATATCATATTTAGCATTATAGTTCGTTTTGTTTTGTCCATATCATTGCATAGCACTGCGTCTAAAGGCAAAATTTTCGGTTATCTGTATTTAAATCCCTCCACCACGATTTCTCGAGTCTCCTTTGCTCGAATCACCCGGTGAAGTTATTTAAATAGGGGCAACTATAATACCCCAAATTTTGCCCTAAGATTTGTCGTCGCATTTCATTGCATTTTTATTGCATTTAATCAATTACTAACAAATTTGTGTAGTCGTTTGACTTTTTGCAGGTAAATATCATATGGCATGCATTTTTTTCTAAAAAGTAAAAATGGCATAATTGGCAAGAGGACATGTGTAAGGAGTTGTGAGTGTGAGAGGTTGAGAGTTCGAAGAGTTCGAATCTCACCTTTGTCACTTTTTGTTTTTATTATTTTTACTCTAAATTTTTCTATCTTTCATTAAAAAATAACAAAAATAGTTTTTTATTATTATTTAATTATTATTTTCGTATTTTTATTAAATCATTTTTTTAAAATATTATTTTTTTCACCTTTTTCTAAATTATTCATAAAAATATCCAAAAAATCATAAAATAAAAAATATTGGAAAAAATTTTGTTCTTTTTATAATATTTTTGATTTTAGGAATCAATAGGATTATTAGTTTTTATTTTAAGTTTATTTTAATTATTTTAAATTATTTAAATTATATTTTTTCTTAACTAATTATTTAGTTTGGGCTTTAAAATGGGCTTTAGGGACATTATTGACAATTTGGTGTTAACCCTAATTTGTTCCCTATATATACATGTGTTGCCTTGTTGAAAAGGGGACAGAAGGTTTTCTTCAGAAAAGAGGAGAGAGAAAGGGAGAAACAAAGGAGATCCCCAGAGAAGAAAGGCGGTCGTTCCCACACTCGTCAGAAGGATTGGAGCTCTCCAGTGTTCCCTTATTCAAACCTTTTTCACATTTACCGAAGCAAACCTCCGCTTTGTAGGTTAAATTACTAAACCTTTTGCCTTTTCATGTTTATGTGCATATTTTGCCATGTTAATGTGTTTAGGTCCGTTAAATTACTAAACCTTTTGCTTTTCATGTTTATGTGCATATTTTGCCATGTTAATGTGTTTATGTCCGTTAAATTATTAAACCTTTTGCTTTTTAATGTTTATGTGCATATTTTGCCATGTTAATCTCCATGTGGGTTTAGGTCCGTAGATTTTAATATCAAAACCCTTTTTTATCAAAACCTTTTTTTAAAATCAAAACCTTTTTTTTATTTATTATTAAAATCTTTTTTTTAGTAAGACCTTTTTTAAAAACTGAAAAGCCTTTTGTTCCCAAGAAGAAAAAAAAACCTTTTGTTCCCAAAAATCTTTTCCCAAAAAACTGAAAAGCCTTTTTTTGTTCTAAAAAACTGAAAAGACTTTTCCCCCCAAAACTTTTTTTTTATAATTTAAGCTTAATTTTTTTTATAATTTTAACTTAAATATTTTTTTATTAAAAAAATTAAAACCTTTTTTTATAATTAAAATATTAAAAAAATTAAAACCTTTTTTTATAATTAAAATATTAAAAAATTAAAACCTTTTCGTAAGGAACTCCTGATGTTTGATGTTTGTCGTGTCATTTTATGTACCTTTTATTACTTTTCTTTCTTTTGGCATTTCATGTGCATGCTCGAGGTTGAGATGTGTTTGTGGTGGCCACAGCCCCACACTATTTTCCTCCCTCACTTCATTCTAAGTGTCATTACATATTTTCATATTCTTCATGTTTTCAGAAATGTTTCTTTGTTTCTTTATACCCTCTGCCTTTATTACTTTTCTTATTTCTGTACCTTAATTATTCCTCCATATAATGATTTGTCATATTTTCACATTTTTTTACAGTTTTATCCTTCCGAAGGATTAGGTCCAGCTTTTTGGCCGCCGAGTCAATAGCCTTACCCCTTTAATGGATCAAACCCTGTTTAGCCTAGGTGTCCCGCCGTGGGCAAAATTGCTTTTATCCTAGTGTTAGGCCAAAAGAGTCGCCGTACTCTGTTTTAAGGTTTTCCGCCGTGGAATCCCTAATTTAACCCTATTTTAATTTTAATTAACATTTTTTTAACATAGAGATTGGAGTCTCTGAACAAACCTTGGCCACAGTCAAGACGTTTCTAACCTCCCTTTTGAGGGGAACTACAGTTACTCTGATTCCATTCCCGTAAGGATATGTAGGCACAAGATGCGATGTCTTGCCGAGTAAACTTAGAATTAACCCCTAGGTCTTTTTTAATTTTCAATCCTTTGTATATACCCTAAAGCAAAATAATTAATGAAATAAATAAAAAAAAATAAACAAAAGGTTCCCGTAGAGTACTACGGAAGTTTAGGGTGCTAATACCTTCCCTAAATTTAACCAACCCCCGAACCTTAGATCTCTCCCTTTTAGAATTTTCCTTTCTTTAACCTTTCCTTCGGATAAATCAAAGACCGGTTGTAAATGAATTAAGATTCAAGTTAATCAATAGCTTGACATCCAAATGTCACCGCAATACCTACCTACAAGTCAAAACAAGTTAAAAGTTCAAACATTATGAAACAAGCTATTCAAACATAAACCATAACACATAAATAGATTTTAAAACAAAAACTATAGTGAAAACAAACCTTTGAATACCCATTGGCTATGATTTGAAGTTAAGGTTTCGTTTTGGGGTTTCCATATGAGACAGACGAGTGACAGAGTTATTAGGGTTTCATTTTGAGAGAGACGATTGAAAGAGTTGTTAGGGTGTTATTTTGAGAGAGATGGCTATTATGTACTGAAGCGAGAGATAATTTTGCTTATATATAAATAAGTAGCATCTTTCACCACGATTGAAAACAAATATTATGATGATATACAAGTTCAATCACATTATATATCACGATAAATGGAAATTTATTGGTGTTGGGATTCGAAGCATTTCACTCCATGTACATTTCACCACTATTGTTACATATTACTGTTGTGGCGTGTCCTTTAGTAAATACCAAAAAATTGATGTTACGAAAGGTCTATTTTGTAGTAGTGTCATCGTCAAAATCTCTCTTAATCTCCAAAGCTCGATCCACAATCTCACTCTGCCATGTCTTAGAAGAAACCACCAACGAAGACTTTCGCTTCTTCCTAAGACTCCTCTATCACTCCACAACCATTTCCTCAATCAACTTCTTTTTCATATTCTCTTCACCTTCATCAACATCCACTTTCTCTCCCATTATTCAAGAAAAGAATCATTCTTTCACAACACTCATTCACTCTAACAACAACAACAACAACAACACATTTTTCAATACTTCTCAGTTTTACCACAAAGGAAATAATCACATTGGAAAACTATTATGGGGTAATAAATTAAAAATATTGAATAATGTTACTGCTACTTCACTCAGTTATGGATCAACACTCTTCGACACCGACATGGGTGATTTCAACAACAGCATTTTTGGATTTGATGTTTTGGGTTTTGATTTCGATTTCGATTAAGATTTTAGTTTTAGTCTGTAGGCAAGGTTTCAATTTAGGTTTGTGGAATGATTTCTAGATTTTTATTTTGATTAAGAATTCAATTTCGATTTTACCACAAACGAAATAATCACATTGGAGAACTATTATGGGGTAATAAATTAAAAATACTGAATAATGTTACTGCTACTTCACTCAGTTATGGATCAACACTCTTCAACATCGGCATGGGTGATTTCAACAACAACATTTCTGGATTTGATGTTTTGGGTTTTGATTTCGATTTCGATTAAGATTTTAGTTCTAGTCTGTATGCAAGGTTTCAATTTAGGTTTGTGGAAGATTTGTGGAATAATTTCTAGATTTTGATTTTGATTAAGAATTCAATTTCGGTTTGTACATACGATTTCGACTTTGATTTGTGAAAGATTTGTGGAATAATTTTTGGGTTTCGATTTCAATTTTGACTAAGGTTTTGATTTTGATTAATAAGTGATGGACAAATGTAGCAGATGATGAGATCTTTATGCTATTTTGCTTCAAATATTGTTCGACTTCAATTTCAGTTTTGATTTGTTGTTTCTTTGTATATTCATGATTGTTGCTTTTCTGAATATAAATCAGTAGGAACATTGTTAAATGAACAAATGTTTAATGGGTAAAGGTTGTTAAATCTACAGAAACATTGTTATCCATCAAGATGAATATAAGAGATATTTTTTACCCCGTCACATCATCTTCCCTCATTTCTATAACATTCACATGAATTCTATTTTCAACAATCATGTTTCTGTGGCATTTCTTTGACAAAATCACTTAATATTTTGATAAAATAATCAATTAGAATTCCTTAGGGGTTTTTATGGGTTGGGTTTTTCTTGGTTGATGAACGTGAATTTTTAGGTTTTATTTGGGTTTGGAAATTTTGATTTTTCTTGGGTTTAGAAAAAATGAAGAAGTGATGACTAGATGCCAACTAGATGCCACATATGTAAAAATAAACAATGTTGGTTAGAAAAACATGAAAAAGACGTATATGACATAGTTTGAAGAAATAAGGGATCAACTTGGTCTTTTTAAAAGTTAAGGAAGAAAAATGGACCTCGAGGTATAAATAAGGAAAAAAAAATACTATTTAGCCTTTTATTTATTATAAAAGTGGTGTCTTCCTTTTTTTTTTTAAATTCAAAACAAATTACATTTCTCCTCTATTTGACAAACAACCGAGCAGAAAAAGGCATTGGTTATGGATTCGACTTTTAGTTCTAGCAAATATGTGATTTATTTATAAAAAATGTGGCATTTTTTATTTTTAAATTAAAATAAAATTATATTTTCCACCGAGGAAAAGTGGATCAACTAAACAAAATGGTGCATAACTTTAATTTTTAATTTTAAATTAAAATTAATAGGATTTCCCCTAAGTTGGGAGGTTTCAACCAAGGAAAAAAATATTGTTCTTTTGCCTTCTTCAAAATAGAGCTATAGGTTGTTTCTTCAGTTCTCCCTTACAAATACCATTGACCCCTAGCGAAATATATCATCTCCTCGAAACACCATGTCTATTAACAAACGAAGTACCATTTCTTCACAAAGTCAAACTTAAAAAGATTATTTCTTCACTTAACCACAACCATGTCTTCCTTAACTCTTACAAAGCAAGTAAATGATGAAGGAAACTCGAAGAAAGAAACTTGAATGAAACTTGCCAGAAGGAAATACAAAACTCAAATGAATCTCATTTCTTTGACTTCTTAATCACGTTTCAGGTACATAAAACATCTCCACCATGCATGTAAAATAATGTTGTTGTTTTTGAGATATTTTAGGCTTAATGTTGTTGTTGTTTCTATTGAGACCTTAAATCCTAAATCTTTAATGTTGTTGTTGTTGTTGTTGTTGTTTTTGTTGTTTTTACGTTATTGTTGTTTATGTTTAGATAAGTAAAAAGTTTAGTATTATTGTTGTTATTGAGATTGAAGGTTTTATGTTGTTGTTGTTGTTGTTGAGAATTAGATTGAAGGTTTTATGTTGTTCGTTTTATTGAGATAAGTAAAAAGTTTATTGTTTTTGTTTTTATTGAGATTGAAGGTTTTATGTTGTTGTTTTTGTTGAGATAAGCCAAAAGTGTAATGTTGTTGTTGTTATTAAGATGGAAGGTGTGTTGTTGTTATTGTTATTGTTGTTGTTGAGATTGAAGGTTTAATGTTTTTGTGAGATTGAAGGTTTAATGTTTTTGTGAGATTAAAATATTTAATGTGGTTGTTGTTGTGTCAACTTATCAAAGTCTTGACGTCTCTTAAAAATGTGGAGAAATTTAATTTGAATCTTTGTTGTTAAAATATGTAGTTTATAAATTTAACTTAGTAACATGTGTCTAATTTAAATATATGTGTAGATTCATTACAATGTGACTTAGCAATGTTTTGGTTTTACAATGTGACTTAGCAAGGTATTGAACTTAGAAAACTTTTTATTTAAAAAGCATAATTTTGTAAGGATTTTGATTTTACTTTTAGAAATTAGTCTTAGATCATAGTTGGATGAAAGCTAATTGATTATATGCGGAGTATGAGAATGGTGTAGATGGAGTTGTTGAATTCGCAGAAAGAAAATATCTTAAAAGTAATATAATATTTTATTGTCCTTTTGTTTTAGATGAGAATGCATTTTTTTTTGAAAAGGAAGTAATATTAAATCATTTATATTGTGATGGAACTAGTCAACATTATTCAACATGGACGTGGTGTGGTAAAGTGGAAAAAAATCAACTGCATCATAAAGAGATGAAGTTTATGTAGATATAGATGATCAACTAGAAGATATGATCTGTGATATTGAAGAAGATTCTTTTAGGAAAACTCATGTATGTGATACTTTATGTAGTGATAAGGAAGAGTTGTTATATCCGAGGTGCACAAATTTTACATGATTGTCACCATGTTAAGAATGTTTAATTAGAAGGAAAAAAGTGGGTGGACTAATAAAAGTTTCACTGAATTACTTGAATTGTTGAAAAACATGTTTATAAAAGGTAACACATTGTCGAATCATAATTATGAGGCCAAGATGATATTGTGTCCAATGGGTTTGGACTATATCAAAATACATGCATGTCATAATGATTGCATATTATACACAAAATAGTATGAAAATTTGAATCAGTGCTCGAAGTGTGGAGAGTTGTGCTATATGTTGAATGATAGTGGTGAAGATGAATCCATGTACTTCTATAGTTCCAAAAATTAAAACCCTCTAATGGAATTTAGATCGTACTTTAGGATCATTTGAGAGATCGATTTTGTTATATTTAAGGTGTCTTTACTTAAATGTAAGTGGATTAACACTGATATAAAAACCGATGAGAGATTCACGCAGGTTGGCCTTCGTAAGGCATCCAATATATCTTATATGAAAAAACATTTCATCATGGCATCCCAATAAAACAAGTGTTTTATGTGACTGGTCCTTCTAACAATAGATGTTCAAGTTTTCTCCAGTGAAATCATATTCTTTCTTGTGATGATAATTAAGATTTAACTCTTGATATTTATGAGACCCCTTCTTTTGTAACACACGTGCTTACTTTATATGAAGAAAATGATTCAAATGATATGCTTGATATTCGTTATGATCATCAAGAAAGGATGTGATAAAACTAACAAGTAAATATCTTTTATTGTTTATCAATAATTTATTGTTTGTTATTGTTTCTAAGTGTTATTACATGTGTGCCAACAAGTGTTATTATTTCAACTTATAGGTGTTTTGCGACTAGGAACCACTCACGGAAGAAGAAATAAAAGATGATTGTTTGCATTGTGGATTATGCTTCCATGAGGTTGTTAGTCAAGTTCACACTTACTTTTTTCCATTGGTTGTTTCCTTGTTTGGCATAACATGTGTGCCATTTGGTTTTGATGAAAATAATGTATTTTTTTTGTTCATAATGTGTGGCATTTTTGTATGATGTAAATAATGTATATTTTTGGTATAAGATGTTGGTTGGGAATATAAATAAGAAAAGGTCTAGAAGGGGAGTAAATAGACTGATCCCCTTTAAAATACAATTTCAAAAGTTTTTAACACGAAATCAAAGTTTTATGGGAAGAAGCGAAAACAAAATAAGATGAAAGCTTAGAAGCTCATCAATATGATTTCTAACCAAGATATTTTAATGTTATCACTAAAATCATAATCCTTACAAAGACATAAACAAAATAAGATAATTTAATTTGCTTGATCCAAGCAATTTAATATCCCAACATAGACATGATTTTTTATCATAATTGACTTAAAGACGATTTAATAAGTTTAATACAACATAGGCTTATGCTTACGCAATAAACCGCTATAAACATGATCTAGCCTAAATGACATAAAAACTATGCTATGATATAACATTTAAATAAAAAATGTAGAAAATTAAAGAAAGATAAGAGAAAAGGAGAATACGTACTCCTCGCAGAGATATATACTGGTTTGGTGTGATCCTCCTCGCAGGAACTTACTCCAGTCTTTAATGTTTTAAAACCATTGGGAAAATAATCACGTCTTCCACTATTTTTAAGAGTTAATGTATAATTATTTTGATACAAGAAATTATCAACAGTATGAACACTAATAACCATATTGCATTAGCCTACACACATACCAAATGAAAATTCCTTCTGTTGATGCATATACTCAACTGCTACATTCAAGATCTTTAATAATCTCGATCCAATAATATTGGTATCCATAATAACCTACTCCAAGATTCATTTCTACAATATTCTTTCCTCGAATATAATGAAGACTTTTCTAAGTGATTACCATTGGTCTCGAATAATTAGATAACTCCCAACATTATTATGTGACAACCTTCATATGATTTCACCAAAGTCTTCAATGGAGTATAAAGGAACTTTTTTCTCTTTTTGAACAACACACAACCAAAATCCATATCCAAAAAATGATTTTTCCACCTAATATACAAAAACATACCTTCAAAGAAAAATGTTAGATACCCTAATGTACCTTTAGTATGCCTTTCAAACTCAATCTTTAGATTTGGAGATACACAATAATGATTCTTGACAAATATTTAAGATGATGAATATTATCTGAAGAATCTCACATAGCTAATTTGCACAAGATCCTCATTCTAGGAGGTTAATCGCAAGGTATCAACAAGGAAATAGGTGGTTGAGAATGAAGAACAAACACTTGGTTCTATCAAGATTCTTGGGAAAAATGGGTTTCTGGGTTCTTGGTGCTTATTCAGATATTGATCAATTCCATCAATTGATTGATTAACTTACTTGCTTCCTCTTTTGTCATGCAACCGATAATCTTTTCTTTTTAAAAATGTAATTTTGGCATACGTCTACAAGATATTTGTAGACCAGCTTGTTCATGTGGTCCATGTGGATGTGTGTTATTCTCCTCCATCATTGAGATTCATTCTCGTTGCATAGGAGACATACATCACTTGAAGATATTTTACTTAAATTCAATGTGAAGGTATTTCCACTTCTTGAGCTAGTGAATAGATTCTCATTTTATTTTGATTTTATGACCATGCAACTAGAATAATCAAATGTTACATTGTTACCTTTGTCACAAAGTTAACTTATGCTGAGAAAATTATGCTTAAGTCCTTTTATCAAAAGGACTTCCCCAGTCCTGGGATTTTTGGACTTACCGATGGTGCCAAAACATAGAATTTTTCCCTTATTATTATCTCCATATTAGACAAATTATCCTTCTTTGGGAAAGAAGGTAGAGAATAAGGTTTTGTCTCTAGTCATATACTTTGAAAAATGGCTATCAAGATACCATTTAGTGTCTGAGACTATAAATCATTCCTGTAAGAAAAAGGCTAGTTTTTAACTTTAGGTACCCATATCATTTTTGGTCCTTATTTGCTAGTTTCACAATTAGTTTTGTTCCTTGTCCCAAGAATGTGTGTCTTCTCATATTTAGCTGATATTTTGGCTTTGTGTTCACTTTTTTTTATAGAAGTACGAAGGGGGATGTCCTTCTTTGCTTTCATGGCTTTTTTTAATGAAACAAAACACGGCAATATGGCCTTCTTTCTTGCAATAGTTGTATTTTAATATATTGCAGTGAGATGTATTCTTAGTCTTACATATTGTTGTAAATGTGCCTTAAAACTTTTGTTGATGAAGAGAAAGAAAACATATTTTGGAGATTGCATTTACCGCAAAAGTCGAAAGTCTTAGAAAGTCAGACGAAAAGTCGGAAAAAAAGAAAAAAAATTGGTTGATGAATAGTGTTATCCGTATGAATGAATAGTAACGTTTGTATGGATGAATAGTGTGTCAGTATGATGAATAGTGTTTTCGAGTTTTCAGGCTTTTTCGATTCGGTCCATGGATCCATGTAATTTTGGGCTTTTTTGATTCGGTCCATGGATCCATGTGATTTTGGGATTTGTTTGTTGGGTATTTTCTATTATAAATATGTATCTCTTATATGTTTGGTGTGTGATAATCTAAGAGTTTTCACCAATAAGGGAGACCAAGGGTTTAAAGGTATATCATAGGGTTTCAGCTATACATAAAGAAAACCTTGGATTACACCTTGAGTTTGAGTGATTCATATATTGAGAGTTGGAGAGATTGGGAGACACTTGGGTAGAAAATAGGGTTGTTCTTGGGCACCTTCAGGGTTGTTCTTGGGAACTTGAAGGCGAAGGTTATTTTCTTGTAACTCATCTGTAATCTCTTGTAACAACTTTCTGAGTGTAGTAAATTAGAGAGTTGTTCTCTTCCTCAGAGTAGATTGTTTGATCAAACTAGGTAAACAAACCTTTGGTTTTTCTTGCCTTATTCTGTTATATTATCTGTGTATGGATTATTATTGCTGAAGACCATTTATTTTTGTTGCTATTGTTCTTTCCTCACA
The DNA here is from genome assembly GCA_963859935.3 of Lathyrus sativus. NCBI lineage: Eukaryota > Viridiplantae > Streptophyta > Magnoliopsida > Fabales > Fabaceae > Lathyrus > Lathyrus sativus. Next base: position 41,813,071 of record OZ012737.1, read on the forward strand.
AATTGATATTGAATTTTGTCTTAATTCACAACAAGATTCACAACAACTGGTGCGGTGAGTGTGGAGCAAAGAGATATTGTTGACAAGTGAGCACCATGGTTAGTAGATGGCAGATCGAGAAATTTTCTGGTAACAACGACTTCGAGTTGTGGAAAATTAAGATGCGAGCAATTTTAATTCAAGAGAAGTGGATTGATGCTTTGAATAGTGAAGCATTTATGCCTACAGGGCTTACACAGGTACAGAAGACCGAGATGATGGATATGGCTAGGAGTGTCATTATCTTGTTCCTCAGGGATAAAGTTCTAAGAGAAGTCTCCAGGGAGCAAACTACGGTTGGAGGGAAAAACTTGAATAATTATATATGACAAAGTCTTTGGCTCATAGGTTGTATCTCAAATAACAACTCTATTCATTCCGAATGGTGGAGAACAAATCCATAGTTGAGCATCTCATAGAATTTCACAAGATTATCGATGATCTTGAGAATATTGAAGTGAAGATTAATGATAAGGACAAGGCTTTTCTCCTGTTGAGTTCATTACCCAGATCCTTTGAGCACTTTAAGGATTCCCTTTTTATAGTAAGGAAGGTACTATTACTTTGGATGAAGTCCAGACGGAAGTGAAATCCAAAGAATTCCCGAAGTCGAAAGATTTGAAGATTAAAGATAGTGGTGAAGGCTTAAATATGTCAAGAGGAGGAGGTGAGCAAAAAGGGATGTCCAAATCAAAGAGGTATGACAAGTCAAAGTTAAAATGTTTTAATTATCTGAAAATTGGTCACTTTAAAAGGGATTGTCCTGAAAGAAAGGTCAATGAAGATTATGTTCAAGTTGTAGTTGTATTGGGTGAGGAAAGTTATGAGATGCCGAAGCACTAGTTGTATCGAGTTTGGAAACTGAAGATAGTTGGGTTATTGACCTAGGTTGCTCTTATCACATGTGTCTAAGAATAGAATGCTTTGAAACTTTGAAGATGGTGCAAGGCAGAGTAGTTCACCTTGGCAATAATAAGGCATGCAAGGTTCATGGTATTGGTACAGTCAGATTTAAAATGTTTAATGATCACGAACTTCTTATTCACAATGTAAGGTATGTTCCAGAACTCAAGTGAAATTTTTTATCTATAAGTATGTTTGATGATCTAGGCTATTGTACTAGAGTTGAACGTGGAGTGTTAAAGATTTCGCGTGATGAATTGGTTATTTCTAAAGGGTCTAAAATATATGGTCTATATACTTTAGAAGGTTCAAATTTTATTATTCATTCATCGTTAACTAGTGGAGGCTTTCATGACAAGGAAGAGCTATGGGATTTGAGTTTAAGGCGTTATGAATGCCTTGAGAAACTTTTAGAGAAGTACAATGAATTTTGTAGAAATCAAGGGATAAAAATGCATGTTACCTCTGAGTTGTTATTGAGTTTTTGGGGAAGAGTTGAGGTTAAAACAACTTACTTGGTTGGTAGAGAATTTCTTCAGAAGAAGAATAGTGAAAACAAAGGGAGAAACCTAGGAGAAACTATAATAGAGAAAACTCAGTTTGAGGTGGAGTTTCCTACTATGGATGCTAGTAGTAGTGAGGGAGCAGTTACAAAGATCTCTGATTATCATTTGAATCATGATAAGGTAAGAAGGGTTATTGTAGCATCTCAAAGGGACGATTATGCTAGCCTTGGATATTATGTTTTTAATGTGGCTGAAGGACTGCAAAATAAAAAAAGAAAAACCTCCAGGGAGGCATTTGAAAACAGGTGGAGTAAATGGTGGTTGAAAAATTATACTTATAGGCTTGTTAAATTACCTAGGCATAAAAGGGTAATTGGGAACAAGTGGATGCAAGTTGTGAGATCAAGATTCAAGGGTTGCTTGAATTTGATCAAAGTTGTTGATTAAAGTTTCAACTTGATAGAGAGCAGCAATGTTGTTGATTGGTATCAACACGGTTTAAAGTCAAGGTGAAGATTGTTGTAAATGTGCCTTAAAACCTTTGTTGATGAAGAGAAAGAAAACATATTTTGGGAATTGCATTTACCGCGAAAATCGGAAGTCTTAGAAAGTCAGACGAAAAGTCGGAAAAAAAAGAAAAAAATCGACCGGTGAATAGTGCTATTCGTACGAATGAATAGTGATGTCACGTAAGAATGAATAGTGTATTCGTATGATGATTAGTGTTTTCGAGTTTTCGGGCTTTTTTGATTCGGTCCATGGGTCCATGTGATTTTGGGTTTTGTTTGTTGGGTATTTTCTATTATAAATATGTAACTCTTATATGTTTGGTGTGTGACAATCTTAGAGTTTTCACCAACAAGGGAGACCAAGGGTTTAAAGGTATAGCATTAGATTTCAGCTATGCACAAAGAAAACCTTGGATTACACCTTAGGTTTGAGTGATTCACATATTGAGAGTTGGAGAGGTAGGGAAACACTTGGGTAGAAAATATGGCTGTTCTTGGGCGCCTTGAGGGTTATTCTTGGGAACCTGAAGGCGAAGGCTATTTTCTTGTAACTCATCTGTAATCTCTTGTAACAACTTTTTGAGTATAGTGAATTGGAGAGCTACTCTCTCCCCCAAAGTAGATCGTTTGATCGAATTGTGTAAACAAACCTTTGGTTTTTTCTCGCCTTATTCTATTATATTATTTATGTACGGATTATTATTGTTGAAGACCATTTATTTTGGTTGATATTGTTCTTTACCTCACAAATTGACATTAAATTTTGTCGTAGTTCACAACAAGATTCACAACACATATGTTCTCAAAGTTCTTACAATTATTCTTTAGCTCATAACCTAATTAGAATTTGTTGGAGTCTCTTTGATTTCCTAACAAGATTTTTAAGTTGTCTATCTCTTTGAGAATCTTGGCAAGTGTTTTCTGAAGATCGCGAACTTCATTTTTTTTAAGTTGTTGCAGCTATCACAAATGCCAGGTTCATTATTTGATGTGGAAGAGTTTTGATTTAAGTTTTATTCTGTAAGACGTTGTATTTCTTTTTCAAGGGTTTCAGTTTTAGATTAAAGAGAGGAGATAGTATCCTTAGATGCAGAAACAACTTATTCTAATTTATTTGTTTCCTACATAGTCTAAATAAATCATGATAGGAAAATTGATAGGTTACCTCATCATCTTGATGCTTTGTCATTAGACATATGTTGTCTTTTTATTCTTCATCATTTGAGGATTCCATATCATTATCTTCCCATGCGACATAAGCTATCTTATTTTTATATTTTTTTGTTTGAATTTTTTATTAGCCTTCTTGAACAAAGGGTAATATAGTTTTATATGTCCTTTCTTTCCATATTTATAGCATGTTGGAATGGATGGTTTCTCCTCTTCATATTTTCCTTGCTCTTCTATTTGATTTTTCTAATTATTCATAAATCTCTTGAAGTTTTTTACTACGAGAGCCATGTAGCCATCTAAGTGAGATTCTTCAGCTTTGAGTGCCAGGATCTTGCTTTTTTTCTCTCCTTCTTCGTCTATGGTGAGTCTTTTGAGTTCCATTTCATGTTCCTACAATTTACCAAATAGAGTGTGTGTGTGTGTGTGTGTGTGCGCGTACATGTGTGTGTGTGTATGTGTGTGTGTGTGTGCGCGTACGTGTGTGTGTCGATAGTCTCCAGATCCTTAGATTCACAAATCATAGTGACTTTGGGTTTCCAACTTCGTTTTAGGCATATAAGAATCTTTATGAATAATTTCTCATTTGATAATATTTTCCCCAGAGTTCTCATATGACTCATGATGTGCGTAAATCGTGTTTGCATTTGAGTTATGTTCATTTTCAGGTTTAATTATGAAGAGTTCACACATTATGAAGAGTCCACACTCACCCTCTTTACCTCAATAGTACCTTCATGGATAATTTGGAGGATGTCCCACATTTCTTTATCAGTTTCGCAATGAGAAACTCATAGGAACTCATCAGTACCGAGTATGGTGGCGATAATGTTCTTAGCTTTCAAACCATATTGCACATTCTCTTTATCCTCTTTGGACCAATCCTTTTTAGGCTTGCCTACTACAACACCATTAACTTTATATGTAAGGATAACTAGTTTTTCTCTCACAACCTTCCAAATACCATGATCCCTCCCTTCTATGAAAAATTTCATTTTCTCTTTCCATAAAATGTACCCTCCTCCATTGAAAGATGGAGGTTTGTTTAGTGAATAGCTTGAAGAGATTCTTCCTCGTGAGACGATTAGTCCTTAACATGAGTTAGGCTTTGATGTCACTTATTAGACATGTGACTTCAAGCATAAGAGGAGAAGGGGTGAATTGTGGTATTTAAAATTTGTGATTAATTTTAAACCTTTCTCGATTAAGATCGTATTAGTAAATTTAAATGAGTAATTTACAACAGAGATAAAGTAGTGAAAGTAAATTTTATAAAATAAAAGGATAGGTTGAGAAAGATTGCACCAGAGATTTATACAGGTTTGGCTGAACGTTGGCCTAGTTTTGTCCCTAAGAGGTCTTCTTGAGAGTTATGAGTATAAATTTTGGAGTTTTTGAAAGTTATGCCCACAAACCTTAATACAACCTGTTCTTGATATTTTTCCAATCTTATCCCCAACCAGCAACTTCTTTTACCTTGGGATAAGCTACTAAACTTTTAGAGATTTATGGCTTATCTTAGTAACCAAAACAAAGCTTTTTCCTACAAATCTTAAGAAACCAAATACAAATATTTTATGACACGTTTATCTCAAGAACCAAACTCGATCTCTCAAGCTTATCACACCCATAAGAATATAAACGACCAACACAACCACTTACAAAGTATTCATTCCTCACTTACTAGCACTTAGGCAATATAAGATGAGAAGAATGTTTTTAGAGAGATAGAGAAGGAGGTTAGTGTGAGTTCGCTTTCCTTTTAGAAATGTTTTGAATAATGTTAAAACTAGGGCACTTAGTATTTTTGTATATTGGACCTTATATTATATGTATAGATGTGCATTTTCATCTTAGGACACTTAAAATCATGTTAGAAACATCTTTATAAGTTAAAATTGAGTTTTTATGTGAAAAATTAGGTTAGAGGTCGACACATCCAAGACATAGATCGACATATACTGAAGGATTTTCAAAATCAAAGTTGCTGACAAGATTTCTTTAAGGGATTCATTAATAAAAACCAGTTAAGGTTTTCCCTGCAAGATCAAGGGTAACTTGGGGGGTTTTGCACAAGATTTCGCAATGAGGATTCAACCGAGTGAAAGATTTGAAGAAAGGGGTTTATGTCAAAGGAGTAGCGTAACTTGAGGGTCGAATTGGAAATCTTAGGACACTTGATCTTACTTAAGATCAAGGGAAGAGAAGAAGATAAAACCAACAACAAAGTTTGGATTTAGGGGATTTGAGTTCTTGTTTCTCTCTTGTGTTAAAATTTTACAAAGTTAATTGAATATCTAAATTCCATTTGGAACTGGGGGTAGACGTACTCGTAATGAGGAATTGGGGAACTTCCTAAATAAATCCATTTGTTATCTCTCTCTCTCACTCTATCGACCTCTTTCTCTCTCTCTCTCTCTCTCTCTCTCTCTCTCTCTCTCTCTCTCTCTCTCTCTCTCTCTCTCTCTCTCTCTCTCTCTCTCTCTCTCTCTCTCCTCTCTCCCCCAATTTGTGAATTCAATTTGTATGCAATTTACTAGATTGATAATTATTTTTGTATTGAAACATTTCAAACTGTTTTCTAGTAAGATAATTGCAATCTAAAAAATCACATTGGGTTTTCATATCATCAACATAAAGGAAAATTAGCTTGATATTTATTGCACACCAAGTGTTTGTCAAATTGTCTAGTTTCATTAGAAATTTATCATCAAAATGTGACATTGTTCAAACACGAGTGTTTGAATGATGAAGAAAATGGGTTGTTTGTTAAAATGCACCATAAGTATATCAAGAAAAATGGAGTATAGCATGAAGGTGAGAAAAATACACAAGAATGGGGGGTTGAATTTTGTTCTCTAATTTTCGTTGCTTTAGAACAAATGAATACAAGCAAGTAAATAACAAATGAACAGACAGAGGTTTATCTTGGTTTCTCCTGAACTGAGAGTAGTTCGGTCCTCTTGCAACACAAGAGATTTTTCACTATAATCAAACCATGATTACAATTGCTTATGCCCTCGAGTATAAGACTTTTCTTTGCTCAAACATACAGCCTAAGACTTTTTTTCTCAATATGCATCTGATGAAGACTTCCTGCTTAGATCCTCAGATCCTAATACTTTTCTACTTATACCCTCAAGTACAAGACTTCTTGCTCAGACTCACAGCCTGAGACTTTTCTTCTTAGATTCCACAGATTCAAGACTTTCTGCTTATACCCTCGAGTACAAGACTTTCTTGCTCAGATTCCCCAAATCCAAGACTTCCTGCTTAAATCCCATGGATTCAAGACTTCCTTCCTATACCCTTGAGTACAAGACTTCCTTTCTCAGATTCCACAAATCCAATACTTTCTTGCTTAGGCCTACTGTCCACGACTTCCTTGCTTAGTCAATAATTTGATCAAGGCTTCAATGCTCAAGCACATAGAAAGAGACTTACTTGGCTCAAGCTCACAACAAGAGACTTTGATGATCAAGCACATAGCAAGTGACTTTCTTTCTAAATTACTAAACAACCTATTTAGCAGGATAGGCAACAAGGTATACTTGATATAAAACCAGAGGTGCAGGGAAATAATTATAACAAAGATCATATCACTCAAGATTTCTAAGATATTCATTGTTTAATAAATTTTAAAGCTTTGTACAATTTACAATAAATAACAGAAACTCTGCATACTCGATGTTATTGTTGATCTTGTTATTCATCCATTTTGATAGAAGCGTGAAACGCTCCTTTTTCTGCTTGGCCCTATTTCTTTTTGCTCCTTGTTGATTCTCCAGATTGAATCTTCAGCTACTTAAATAACAGATATAAAAGAATAGCCATTGGAAGAGATAACTTGCACAAGTGTCTTTGTTACTCCATAATACTAAGAGACGTTGAAGATAGATACACAAAAAGATATTTATCCATTGTGTAACTTATTTAACTGTAGCGTATTCCTTATGAGTTATACTATAGATCCATTGAGAGTGGATATTCATAAAGCATTTCAACTCTCCTTGAGCCATGTGAATACAAAATCTAGCTGACAAACTAATTTGACAATGTAGCTTACTTTATGCAGTACAGATCACCAGAAGTCGATACATTCAATAATTATAGAGATGACATATTTCTCTTATGATGTTGATACATTCAGCTTCAGAGTCTATGCAATCCTATATCATTAAACTTCACTTAAGAACGTTCTTCAGTTCTGGACCATCAGAAGCCAAGAACTCAACTTCTCTCAAATGTGTTCTCTTAACATATTCTGAGTAGATTCTCTTTAAGCTTTAGAATCTGCATACACAGAACATACATTCGATAACACTGTTGTTCTTTCAATACTTTGTTATCATCAAAACCTAAAGGATATATGTTATGAGCAAATCTTGTTCTAACAATCTCCCCCTTTTTGATGATGACAAACATAAGTATTTAAGAACAATGCTGGACTATTTTAATTTACTTGACAATATTTGAGTCTGAGGTTTGTAAGCCCCCCCTGAGTCTAATGGTTCAAATGTTTAGGTTTATAACCTCCCTCTAAGTTCTATATTCAAGAAAAATAAAATATATCTCTCGGGTAAACAAATAATTGTAACAACAGAATTTTAAAATATTTAAAATAAGCAACATATAAAATATGAAGGGTTTAGATTCTCTTTAAATACTTCTATATATTTCTCCCTCTTTTGTCACATAAAAAAATTAAAATAAAATTTTAAGATAGAGAGAAGAAAACAAAATGAAATATATATAAATGCAAAACAAATTATCAATACTCGAGCAATTACCATAGAAGAGAAACGATTCGAAGAATAGAGAGCATTAAAAGCGTGTACAACACATTCTTAATAGTTATTGGTCGTAGCACTTCCAAAGATCAAGAAAAGGATTTAATCTAACTGTTTATTCTGCCCAGACTCCACTATAAAAACAACCAAAAATCCTAAGTCTTTTTCATCAACATCTTTTAGAACACTATGGAATCCACAACTCAAAGTACCAACATCTCTATAATAACAGAGATCTCATAAGAAATCACATGTTTGAAGACACTGAGTCCATAGACTCCAGATGGTTCTGAAGCTTCTGAAGCAAGTTCTTCAACAACTGCATTGAAACCTAAGAAGGTGGAAATGAAGAAAAAGAAAAAGAAAACCAGAGAGAGAAGGGTGTTTCAGATTGTAAATTCGGATTCTGAAGATGAAGACGAGGCAGATTATACATGGGAAAACTTCATGGGTCTTAAGGATTTAGAAGAATTATATTAATGTTACTATATTCATCCTTTGTATCCTTTTTCTTATGATTAATGAAAGCTTTTGTTCACCACTATTATTTTACACGAGTACAATCTTTTACTTTCCCTTTTTTTTCCTGACATTTACATAAATAAAGTAAAAATAAAATAGATTATTAAAAAGAAAGCAAGTAGTTTTTAAATGACATTTACAGTTGTTTAAGATAATCTTTATTAGGACTAGATACTAGACATCACTTCCCAAGAGTCAAGAGTTAAAAGATTGATTTGACTAATCAACATAGAGACAACAAGGACTCAAGGTAACAGGTGAATAAACTCTATAAAATGACTAGCATACTGTCTATCCAAATCACTTAATCTTTAAAACTCAAAAATGTATAAATAGAAACAAATCTAGGTTTCAAAGCTAGATTTTAGAAAGGCAACATTACTAAGAGAAACAACTTAGGCAAACGAGAAGAATGTAGCAACTAAAGAGTCTTTAAACAAGCAGAGTTCTTCAGAGGCATATACAACAACAACAACAACCTTTGTTGAGACACGTAAAAGGAAAGGAACTTCTAGGTCAAAATGCAAAAATCTCCAGAAGAATGAGACTATAGAGTTTGCAAAGGAATATTGGGAGGACTACTTGAACAATCTAGATATGTCAGATGATCCTAGGAAATATCTTAAAACATATCCAAATGTCTGGAAAGTTCTTAATAGAGATGTAACAACTACCAATATTTTAATAAGAATGTTTCTTGTTTCTAGTGTTTAATCCTAATTTTATGATTCTCTGAACAACACAAGATATGCACATATAACAGTTAAAATAACCCAAGAAAATAAACAATTTTTATTTTAAAAAAAGATAGTTTAATACAAGATGATAACAGTTATAAGGAATATATTACATATAACCAACATTAGAACCTCTCATAGATATCTTCAAACTTGTCTCTTTAAATTTTAAAAGAATCGTCCTCTAATATTATGACAACTCCTTGTTGGATTAACAGTTTAGAAAGAACTTGTCCATAAGAAATAAAGAATGTCTTTCTCTTGTGAAAGGATGAAAGATTCTTTTTCAGATGGTCAAACAGAATTTGAGGTAAATAAATATGTATGTCTGAATTGAGAAGAAGTAGCAAATATTTTTCAATAGAATCCACAAGGTCTAGATCCTTGTCCTTATGTAGGAAATTTGAGTTTAGAATCAGGTTCCAAAAAATTGCATCAGGATGTAGATTTGAGACCTAATAAAGGTTTGATGGATCTACAAAAGTACGCCAAATAGGAAGATAGTATTCCCAAACAAGAGTACCTAGGATTTCTCCTATCTCCTCATAGTGGATTACATTAGCAATCGTCTTAGAGGTTACTGTTATAGAAACACCAGAAACCCTGGAAAGGACAAAATACTCAGGATTTAGCTCAACAATGGATGTATTAAGCCAAAATTCTTTGACAAGATTTGGATAAGTAAAACCGTAGATAATTTCAAAGTATCTATTCCAACTTTGTTCAGAAATAGTCTTCGAAAACTTAAAACCTAGCTTAAACAGCTCTTCAAAATCTACAAACTTTTCATTGATGACAACTAGTTGATTCAGTGAAGAACTGACTTGAGAATTCATCTCAGATTTGGTTTGATCAACACAAATGAAAAGAATATAAAGAAAGAATTGAACAATATTCTAGACACAGAGGGATAAGAATCTTGTCAGAAGGACATAAAAGGTGACAAGAAATGATGTTACACAAAGACAAGGGATAGAGACCATAGATGTAAATAAAAAGAAAACATCATTACCCAAGAGTTCTTACCCAACAAATTTCTTGATCACACTAGATGATTCTCAACTTTATGGAATTTAAGTAAGACAAGGATTTAAAAGATTTTTACTTAAACTTCTTATCAGAAGAACATATTTCTTTTATGAATCTCAGAGACTGAAAATTTTCAGAAGCTATATGTCATCAGAGTCTAATAGGATTAGACTTTGAGTAAGGCATCTTCTGTTAGTCATCAATCTTTGATATTCCATTCAGAGTTAAGCATTTTCTCTTGAAACTAAATTTTAGTTTTTCAAATAGATGTGCTTGATTCATGAATGTTGAATTGTTTTTTTTTACTACTAGTTAGCAGTAATATTATCACAAAAGGTGAGAATATTGTTTCCATAAGCATGATCGTCTTCTAGTTAATGACTTATTCAATATAGTCAATTACAACATAGTTTCTTTTTAAATATTTTTGAAGATTATCTTGTTATCAACAAAAAGAACTTCTCTAGAGATATAACAGAGACTTTGTATTCACTCATACTAAAATATTTCATTAAGCCAATGAGATTGCAAAGTAAAGAATTGAACATACCTTTTTTTTTTGTTTTTCTTGGTCAAGCTTCAGGCGAGTATTCAGATTTGACCATGGAATCTGAATTTTGACTTAAGTGGATCTTGAGTCAATGGTACTTATATCAGTGATTCCACTTTCTTCTCCAAACTCGACACTTTTCACATCTTTCAGCTTTTGAGTTTGGTATGTAGGCTTTTCTTCCATCAAATGTTGTAAGAAACCATTGATCATGTATCATGGAAGATGCCTTGCTCCTTTCTTTTGTGATATGTGCAGCAAATACAATTTTTAATATTGCTTGTAAATTGTTAGTTTTAACATACTTTATTTTACTTCATGCCTTGGTCTGATAGTAGTGCCTTGATTCATTCCAGAATTTAAGTCTAGGATTAGTTTTAGCTCTAACAAAACCTGTTCTTAGTAGAGTATTTGATTTCATTATATTGGATCCATCTATTATCAATTATTTTGAATTTATAATCCGTGATTTTGAAATCTTTGACGAGCATAGATTTAAATGGTGTTTTCTATCAGAGGTTAGCTTAAAATAAGTTTTCATCATTGTCTGAGTATTTCCAAAATAAAAAAGAATTGAAAGGTTTCTCAAGGAATTGTTCTTTAACACAAATTCAATGATAGCCTCCAACTTCCTTAGGAGCCACTGAGTTACTTAAGATTTGATATTAAGAAGTAGAATCCTTATTATGAAAACAAAATTTTCAAGAGACTTGATTTTATCTTGAGAGATATTTAGATCTTCTTTTAGATGATCAATCTCTAGCTTCATGATTCCAGCTTGTAAAATAGCTTGAGAGATCATAAGCTCATATAAAAATATTGAAGCAAGATATATTTAGAAGTTACCTCTTTTTCTTCAACATTTGATTTATTCCTGGATCCATATTCTTCTTCAGAAAATATAATGGCCAGTAGTGCCAGATTACTCTTTTCAACTCTTTCTGAATCCTCAACTTTGTCAGCTTCATCAGGATATGCTTTGAAGCTCTTGTTTTTATTTGGCAGCTTTTCTCCTTGCTCTGAAGATTGGGATAATCAGTTTAAATGTGATTATTTATGAAGCTTCTAAATTTACTTTTTCCATCAACAAATTTTTCATTCCTTTTAACCAGCTGATAGAATCTTTTGATAAGGAAGGCCATTTCGTCTTCATCAGACATTCCATAGAAATTTTCTTTAACATGCTCGAGGAAAGTTGATTTCTTTGACAACTCATCTTCATCTAATTCAATTTCATTTCTTTGAAGATTGCTAATAAAAATTTCAAGACTCAGCATATTCAAATGTTTGGCTTCTTGAATAGTTGTGACTTTTGGTTTGAATTTAGTAGGCAGACTTTTCAGAATTTTCTTGGAAAGATTAGATGAAGTGTAACTTGTTAAGAACTTGTTGGTTCCCTTCATATTTATAATACAAGGATTGAAAGATAGTCTTAGCAGTAGACTTATAAATGATTTTTCTATACTCAAGAGAAGGTAGAGCATCAACTAGAATGCTTCTAACTCAAAGATGATTTATCTAAAGCTTCTTCTGAGTTGGTATGAGAGGTTTTCTATCTTTGATCATCCCAACACCATTAAATTCTATAATGATACCTTCTTCAAGGATATCCCATAGTTCTTCATCAAAACCCTTTTATCAAGACTAATGATAAATGAGTAAGTTTTTCTTTTCCATCATTCAAATTCAACAAAGTCATCACTGAAGATGAGAGGATTAGCAGAGCAATTTTTTTCATATGGTACTTGATTCCTTCTTGAAAAATCTTCAGAAAACATATTTTTCTCTTTGAATCATTATCTGCACCATTGTTAAGTGCTATGCACATACCATGTTTTGATGTCAACTAGAGGTGAGAAAAATACTCAAGAAGGGGGGTTGAATTGTTTTCTCCAATTTGTGTTGCTTTTGAACAGAGTTCAGATTCTGATAACAAGTTGCAATTAAATAATAACAAAAGTAAGTAAATAACAAATGAACATATAAAGACTTATCTCGGTTCCTTCCAAACTGAGAGTAGTGTAGTCCCCTTGCAGCACAAGAGATTTTTCGCTATAATCAAACCATAATTACAATTGCTTATACCCTCGAGCATAAGACTTTTATTTACTCTGACCTATAGCCTAAGACTTGTCTGCTCAATCAGCACCTGATCAAGACTTCCTGCTTAGATCCTCGGATCCTATGACTTTCCTGCTTATACCCTCAAGTACAATACTTCTTGCTCAGACTCACAGCCTAAGACTTTCCTGCTTAGATTCAACGAATCCATGACTTCCTTCTTAAATCCCACAAATTCAAGACTTCCTGCTTATACCCTCGAGTACAAGACTTCCTTGCTCATATTCCATGAATCTAAGACTTCCTGCTTAAATCCCACATATTCAAGACTTCCTGCTTATACCCTCGAGTATAAGACTTCCTTGATCAGATTCTATGAATCCAAGATTTTCTTGCTTATACCTACTATCGCAGCCTGTAAAATGATAGAGTCTCCATCATCCTTTATTCGTCCTAAGAGACAGGAAAATAATGAAACAACCTAAAAACTAAGGGTGAGACGCTAAGTTCGAGAGTCAGTTAAGTGAGTAGGAGGTGTTAGGCACCCTTCACCTCCATTATACTCAATGGGATCTTCCTTAAGTTCTAGGATATGTTTGCTTGTCTAAGATATATTTGCGTGAGTATTTACACGGTTGTTTATTTGCAAAGAATATTTAATTTAATTTACAAAGAAAACAGAAAACCTAAAGATATTTTTTTATTATTGTACTCGCTAGGGTTTACAACCTTATGCCTACGTACCCTCAAGTTTGAAGGATCAGAGTTTTGTAGTTCGTATTCCTTATTTTGTTGGTTGGTTTTCTTTATCCCTTGAAAAGTTCTCACGCATCAGAGGCTGAGAGATGTTTAATTTTGCAAAAGACCTCAATGTACAAGGGCATAGGACTTATATTTTTAGGTGAGATGAAAGTCTTTTATCTTTTATCCCCTTATTTAATTTGTAAAAATATCTCATTTAATTTTATTGTGAAAATAATATAATTATATAATTATATTATATAACTCCCTAACCCTTATCCCTTATCCCAATCTTATTTATCCCAAAAAAACCTTAGATTTATCTCAAAATATTCCCAAATTTTTATCTCATTTTCATTTATGAAAATATCCCTATTTAATTTATCTTAGAAAAATAAATCAATTATATAAGTTATTTAAAATTATATAAATAAAACCTTAGGTTTTTATCCCTTATCCGTAGTCCTATGTTTATACTCTTGGATCTTAAGAATTCTATCCCAAAATATTTATCCCAATTTTATCCCTAATATCTCATAAAATTGTCCCATATGATCAATTATATAGTGAACCCTTAATTGAATTATTAACATAATTAATTACCGAAATATTAAAACCCTAATTATATTTAAGCTAAATAGAGATTAATTAACAAAAGCCTAGTTTAATATCCATCAATTAAAATTATAAATAAATGAAACCTAATTAATTAAATATATGAAGAAACGAATCATAATTATATACTTAATCAATTAAAATTATTAATAGAAGAAAACTCAATTATTAATTAAACTTATTAATAAATTAAACCCAATTATATATTAATAAAAATTATAAAATCCCAATTAAAAGTTAGGCAACCCAGAAAGCGGATCATATATAGGAAACCCAGAAAAGTTCAGCAATATCTTGATACTTAAGAGCCTCTCCAAACCAGAAAATGGGACTCGGTCAGAGATAGGCAACCCAAGTAGACCAGAATACTCCTCAAATGTATGCATGAGTTGGTAATCAGGAAATGTAAAACAGTGGTACACTGAATCATAGTACTGAATCAAAATAACCACAACCCCATTTACCATATCGATCTTCAAAAGAGACAGTACACTATCATATCTATCTTTGAAAGCCTCAGGATCAGCAACCAAAGACACTAGCTCTCGTAGACCTTCCAACTTAGTACTCTTGAAAGTGTACTTTTGAGTTTTCCTTCTTCCAAAATCCATGGTGAAAAATCCCTACAATGTTTGCAACAAACATCTTTAAGTTCCTTGAAGACTTTGTCAAAATAATTCTTATGAATGTATGAATGCATGAATGAAACACCCACAAGTAAGATCACACAAAGCACACGGGTTCCAAGGTCTGGTGCGAGTAGGAGCCAAGGGACAAGAACCAGCCCACAATGTGAAGGTGAGATAATACTTAGAAGGGGGGTTGAATAAGTATGAAAGATTAAAACTTAGAAATAAAAACACAATTATTTTTATCCTGGTTCGTTGAACTCAACTACTTCAGTCCACCCTTCCTAGAGTGATTTGCCTTTCTCAACAAGGACTTAATCCACTATTTAATCAAACAGATTACAATAGTAACACCTAAGAACAACTGTTCTTAGTCTTCTCAAGAGCTACTGATTCCAACTGAATCCTCTTAAGGAAAACCTTTACAATCAATGTAAATCTAATACAAGAGTATGAATGCTTCTAAAAAGCTTTTATCACAACAGTGATATTTCTCTTAAGTTTAAGTACAAATAATTCTAAGAATGAATATGAAAGAATGAGAGCTTGAATGTTATAATTTTTTTCAGCAAAATGTCTAACTGAAGAATTTGGTGGAGTCTTCCTTTTATAGGCAGCTGATCCAAGGAAGCTGAACGTTGAGAAGAGTGTCCCAAAAAGGTCTGAGCCTTTTTGTCTTCACATCAAGTGACCTTTCCTAGAAGTAGAAAGCACAGAAAAAAAACCTTTTTGTCTGTGTTCTTGTGTCTAGCACCAATGAGGAAAGAGACGTTTGATTTACTCCAACGGATATAATCTTTGAATATTTCTTCTTCAGTTTTCAGCAAGTTCATCAGAATCTGATTGAGTCAGAGTCTTCTAATGATGTTTGGAACTTTGTTGTATCAGAGTCTTGTGCAGCATGTGTGCTTTCAGCGTGTTGATCATCAGAGCATATTTAACACAGAACTTCAGTACTTGGCAGCTTTAGTACTTTCAGAAACTTCTGTAGAAACTATGCTTTGAGAAACTCTTCATACAATATTCTTCTTAGCTTCAGATGCTTCTGTCTTGCTTCAGATTCTTCTGGAGCTTCTGATTCAGAATCTTCTAGAGCTTCTTGCTTCAGATCCTTCAGGAGAGTATGCTCAGGATATTCTATAATCAGCAATCAGAATCTTCTAATGAGTGCATTTGGCGCTTTAGAGTCTAGATAACTTCTTGTATACAATTCAGATTTGCTTCTGGAGTGTTAATTTCATTTCAATCTGCAGTAAAACTCTCAAGCAAATTTTGGAGTATATAATTCTTAACTACAAAATTTCCTAATAGTTATCATCAAAGCAAAGAGATATTATTAAGAACCAATCTGTGTTCTAACAATCTCCCCCTTTTTGATGATGACAAAAAGCATCAGAAATTTTGTTTAATTGAAAATATTTGAATTATAGCTCCCCCTGAGATGATGAATCTCCCCCTGAGTTAAATACAAATAAGGAATAGAAACTTCCCTTTTGTCTTTGAGTAATCTTCAGAGTTAGATCTTGTTTGTTCTTATAACATTTGAAGGTCAGAATGTCTTGCAGAATTAAGATTCAGAGTTTGATAATAGACAAATGATCTGAGAGACTCAGAGTTTCTTTTATAGAATGTACTTATCAAATGTTCTGAAATAGTCAGATTAAATGTTAGATAGAATAGATATGTCTGAAGTTTCATTCTGGTGAAGTTATATTAAACAGTTCAGATCTATATTTTCTCCCCTTTTTTTGTCATAAGCAAAAAGTAAAAACTTTAAAAGGACAAATAAAAGGAAACAATAAATCAGATAATATAATGGAGAAAACTTTGATTCATTCAAAAGATCAGATCAAGAGTACAAAGGCAAACATCAGAAGATATAGCAATAAAGTACAAATGCAAACAACAGATGCAAAAACATTAGAATGAAAAAATATAAGAGTGTTTGGACAAAAGCATCTTCAATAGATTTGTAATCTCAGAGGATGATTGCTCTTGCTTGGACATCCATTTAGCCATAGTTTCATTCTTTTCATCTTGCTTTGACATCCATTATGTCATATCCTCAGACTTCTTATCCTGTTTAGCCATCCAGGATTTAATCTCCGACTGTCCAACTTCCAGAGCAGCAATCTTATCTTCAAAATCTGGATGTTCTTTCTTTATCTCAGATGAAGAAGTATGATGAGGTTCTGTAGCCTGAACATAGTCAATTTCCATTTGGTCTGTAGATTTTGGAGCATTGGAATTAGAAGGAGGGTCTACCAGAGTCATAGCCAACGGATTTTCCTCAGATGCAATGTCAGTAGATTCTGTTGATGGTGGAGGAGCATCTAAAAGAAGCAGAGGTTCAGATTTGTTGACAGTCCAGAATAGAGTTCGAGCAGCCTCAGCAAATCTGAGCTTTGCATCATCAGAACAGACGTTCTTCAGATTTGAAGCTACAGAGTTGAATCTGTTTATGAATCCATTCCAAATGATGTCAGATTCTTTGGCATCCATTGTTGCTGAGCATTTCTTCTGAACAGTACCTAAATACATCTGTATTTATTGCAAAAAAGTTTGAAATAAATGATTAACATTAAGTTTGGGCTTTGGACGTAACAAAGTTTCGAGAGTTACAGGTTTAGGTTGGGGAGTTGGTGGAAAAAGAGATTTCTGAATAGAGATCAGAAGAGGAGGATAATATGGAATGAAGGGTATCTCAGGAGCTTTTTCTTTTGATCTGATTAAAGCATTTAGCAAATGAGGCAATACATGAAATAGAGCTGTTCATTATTGACATAGTCTGGAGAATTAGTTGACTTCCTATGGTGGATGCATCCCATGAAGATCTTGGCCCAGATCTTGTAGTCAGGCTTCAGATCCTTGAATTTGTTAGAAGCTTGACCAGCAGTCATTACTTCTTCATATACCTCATCCATGTCCACACGCCCAGCTGGCAAGTGGGAAACACCATTTGTTTCTTCATATCCAATTAGTTTTCTTATCAGATCTTCTGTGATAATAATTTCTTTTCCCAGCACAGAAGATAAGATGAACTTGGGGTAAACTGATGCATGGATCCAGAATTCTTTCACAAGGAGGGGGTAAACTGGTCCAAAGAGCCTATCAAAATATTTAACCCATCCTTGAGCTCCAATGATGGAACGAAACTCAAAACCATTTTCTGCAAGAGAGTCAAACTCAACCATAAATTCACATAGAACTTCCAATTTATCAACAGGGGTTAGAAGAGTTCTTTTGGGAAGAGAATAGGGAGCAACACCCATGTTTTCTGAAGTTACAGCAGCCATAGAAGATTGAAATTGAGCAGCTGTTGATGATGAAGTTGCCATTGAAGAATGCTTTGTCAAACGCTTAGGTTTAGGGTTTTTATGCAGAGCAAAGAGAAGATGAAAACGCATATAATTTTTCTGAGAGTGTGAAAAGTGTGAAAGTGAATACAAGTCATGTATTTATACTAAAACACTTAGACATATCAACAGTCAGAAATTTGCACGTTTTAACAAGCATTAAATGAAAAGGAATAATAATAAATTCAAACATTATATGCTTCTGACAATTTGGGGGGAAAATCAAGATTTTTACTATTCAAACTTCACCTCAAATGTCTCTTCAGTTATGTACACGCCACCTCTTCAGATTTGGTGTGACACGTGTTTGCTTGCATGTGTTCTGAATTCTCTTAAGAAATGAAACGTTAGCCAACATTCAGATCTTCTAAAGATTGTTAGTTCAGATTTTCACAAAAGAAATATTGAACAGAATAAAATAAGCAATCAGAAGAAATACTTCAGAGCATTAGGCATATTTGCATCTGTAAAAATTTGCTTCTGATAAATATCATTCTGGACAAAAATCCATACCAATATTTTTCAGAATAAATTTGAATCTATCTTCAACAAGGGGTTTTGTAAAAATATCTGCCCATTGATGATCTGTATCAACAAAGGCTAAATTTATGATTCCCTTCTGAACATAGTCTCTGATGAAATGATGCTTAATTTCTATATGTTTTGCCTTAGAATGTAAAATGGGATTCTTGGACAAACATATAGCAGAAGTATTATCACAAAAGATAGAAATGTTACTTTCAAAAATTTGATAATCTTCTAGTTGACTCTTCATCCAGAGCATCTGCATGCTACATCCAGCAGCAGCAATGTATTCTGCCTCTGTGGTTGAAAGTGCAATTGTGGGTTGCTTCTTGCTGTACCGGGAGATTAGATTTCTTCCTAGAAATTGACAACTTCCAGAAGTACTTTTTCTTTCCACTCTGTCTCCAGCGTAGTCAGCATCACAGAATCCAACTAATTTGAAATCATCAGATTTTCTGTAACACAAACCCACATTAGAAGTACCTTTCAGATATCTTAGAATCCTCTTGATAGCTGTCAAGTGTGATTCTCTAGGATATGATTGGAATCTAGCACACAGGAAAACACTGAACAATATGTCAGGTCTAGAAGCAGTAAGATAAAGAAGAGAGCCAATCATACCTCTGTAGAGCTTCTGGTTTACTTTCTTACTTACCTTTTCCTTGCCAAGTGAGCTAGTAGGATGCATTGGAGTCTTTGCCAGCTTACTATCAGACATGTTAAATTTCTTCAGAAGTTCTTTAACATATTTTGTCTGATGTATGTAAGTGCAATATGGAGTTTGATTAACTTGGATTCCTAGAAAGAATCTGAGTTCTCCCATCATGCTCATTTCAAATTCTGCCTGCATACATGTAGCAAACTCCTTTCCAAGCATAATATTTGTTGATCCAAAAATAATATCATCTACATAAATTTGGCAAATTAGAAGATCTTTCTTAATTGATTTACAAAAGAGTGTTGTATCCACTTTGCCTCTGATGAAATTCTTCTCCAGAAGAAAATTGCTCAATCTCTCATACCAAGCTCTGGGAGCTTGTTTTAAACCATATAGAGATTTATTTAATTTGAAAACATGATCTGGAAATTTTTCATTTTCAAAACCAGGAGGTTGGTGGACATAAACTTCTTCTTCTATAATACCATTAAGAAAGGCACTTTTAACATCCATCTGATACAGAGTGATGTTATTTTGTGCAGCAAATGAAATAAGAAGGCGTATAGATTCTAACCTTGCCACTGGAGCATATGTCTCAGTGTAATCAGTACCTTCTTGTTGACTGTACCCTTGAGCAACCAGCCTTGCCTTATTCCTTTCAACTTCTCCTTTCTCATTTAGCTTATTTTTGAAGACCCATTTTGTACCAATTATATTGAATCCTTGAGGTCTTTGAACTAGATCCCATACATCATTTCTGTTGAATTGATTTAGCTCTTCTTGCATGGCAATAATCCAATCATTGTCTTGCAGAGCTTCATCTACAGAAGATGGTTCAATTTCTGACACTAGTCCAAATAGTGATGCTTCAGATGATCTTAGAAAGGATCTTGTTCTGATGGGATCATCCTTCTTTCCAATAATAACATCCTCTGGATGAGAAGCTTTAATTCTGGATGATGATCCTTTAAAAGTTGATTCTTCAGAAATGTTTAGATTATTCATCTGAGAAGTTAAAGGAGTAGCATCTGGAGTTGCTTCTGGTTCCTTCACTTGAATTTTATCTGCTTCTAGAACTTCAGAGTCAATGAAGACTACTTCCCTATCTGCAGAGTTATCAAACTGCTTTGGCTTTTCAGAGCCAAGCTTATCATCAAATCTGACATGAATGGATTCTTCCACAATCTGTGTATCAGTGTTGTATACTTTGTAGCCTTTAGAGCATTCAGAATATCCAAGCATGAGACACTTCTGTGCTTTGGAATCAAACTTGTTCAGATTATCCTTAGTATTCAACATATAGCAAATACATCCAAAAGGATGAAAATATGAAATGTTAGGCTTTTTGTTCTTCCACAGTTCATAAGGAGTCTTCTTCAGAAGAGGTCTAACAGACACTCTGTTCTGAATGTAACAGGCTGTGTTGATTGCTTCTGCCCAAAAGTGTTTTGCCAGATTTGTCTCATTGATCATGGTTCTGGCCATTTCTTGCAGAGTTCTGTTTTTCCTCTCTACAACCCCATTTTGTTGTGGAGTTCTAGGATAGGAAAAATCATGAGCAATGCCATTTTCAGAAAAATATTTTTCAAAATATTTATTTTCAAATTCACCACCATGATCACTTCTGACTTTTATAATTTTGAAATCCTTTTCATTCTGGACTTGCTTGCAGAAGTCAAAGAATACAGAATGTGACTCATCCTTGTGTTTTAAGAACTTTACCCATGTCCATCTACTATAGTCATCAACAATGACTAATCCATACTTCTTGCCTCTGATGGATGCAGTTTTCACTGGTCCAAACAGATCAATATGAAGTAGTTCTAGTGGTTTGGAAGTAGAAACAACATTTTTTGATTTAAAAGATGTTTTTGAAAACTTCCCTTTTTGGCATGCTTCACAAAGAGCATCTGAAGTGAACTTCAGATTAGGGAGTCCTCTGACAAGATTAAGTTTATTAATCTGAGATATACGTCTCATATTAATATGGCCCAATCTTCTGCGCCAGACCCATTGCTCTTCATTAACAGACAAGAGGCATTTAACATTTTGAACTTTAAGTTCTGAAAGATTTATTTTATAAATGTTGTTTTTCCTCTTACCACTAAATAGGATAGAGCCATCCTTTTGACTAATAGCTTTACAACATTTTTGATTAAAGGTAATATCATAACCATTGTCACTTAATTGACTTATGGACAATAAGTTATGCTTTAACCCTTCAACAAGTAAAACATTAGTAATAGAGGGAAGTTTACCATTTTCAATAGTGCCAGATCCAATGATCTTGCCCTTCTGGTTCCCTCCAAACTTCACATCACCTCCAGATCTAAGTTCCAGGCTTTGGAACATAGACTTTTCTCCTGTCATGTGTCGTGAGCATCCAGAGTCCAGGTACCATGATTGGCGTCCTGACCTTGCTGCTAAGAACATCTGCAACAGGAATTATTTTGTTTTTAGGTACCCAGATCTTCTTGGGTCCTTTGGGGTTAGTTAGTTTGTAGGTTTGTCTAAACTTCTGTTTTTCAACATAATGTTTATTCTGACTTGCCTTGGGTTTAAACACATAAGTATTCTTCTCAGAGCTTATGTGTTTAATGTCATTTAAGTGACCAAATTTAAATTGAGAATACAGAGGTGTCTTCTTGATGAAAATTTTGTCAACAGATTTTGGATTACTTCCAGATGAAGATTCATATCCAATACCTCTTCTGTTGTTCCCACTAACACCATACATCATAAAAGCTATCTTGCTTCTGTCTATGCTCTTAGTAAGAAATCTCTGAAAGCTAGAGTCATATTTTTCTAAAATTTTTTCACATGACTTAGTCTCAGATTCAGATTCTTGTTGAGTTATTTCAAAGTCATTTTTGATTTTCAGATTAATTTCTTTTTGCTCAACAAGTTCTGTCTTCAGAAGATCAATCTCAGATTCAAGATTGCTTTTCAGCTTCTTGTATTTGAGTTTGATATTGTTATAACTTTTAAGAACTTCTGTTAAAACTTTTTTAAGTTCTTCTTTGATAAGTTTAGCCATTACATCTTCAGCGTCATCATCAGATTCAAAATCTGATTCATATCCTGAGGTTCCTTCCTCTTGATCCTCTGTGCTGGCCATCAGTGCAACATTAGCACATTCTTCTTCTGATTCAGAAGATGATTCAGATTCATCTGAGTCATCCCATGTTTCCATCAGAACCTTCTTCTTTTTGTTAAACTTCTTATTGGGTTTTTCTTTTTGAAGTTTGGGGCAATCATTCTTGTAATGCCCAGGTTCTTTGCACTCATAGCACACAACTTCTTTCTTTCCAGATCTTCTGTGCCCAGAAGATTCCTTTCTATTATCAGATCTTCTGAAGTTGTTGAACTTCTTTCCCTTGTGCTTCCAGAGTCTGTTGATCCTTCTAGACATCATGGATAATTCATCTTCTTCTTCAGAAGAAGATTCTTCAGAGCTTTCTTCAATAACCTGCAAAGCTTTAGCAGATTTGTTAGATTTTAAGGCAACAGATTTACCTTTTTCTTTCTTCTGAGGTTCATCTTCCTCAAGCTCAATTTCATGGCTCCTCAGTGAGCTGATGAGTTCTTCTAAGGAGATCTTGTTCAGATCTTTAGCCATCTTCAAGACAGTCACCATTGGTCTCCATCTGGTAGGTAGACTTATGATGATTTTCTTTACATGATCTGATGTAGAGTATCCCTTGTCCAGAACTTTTAGCCCAGCTGTGAGGATCTGAAATCTGGAGAACATGGCTTCAACAGATTCAGAGTCTTCCATCTTGAAGGCCTCATACTTATGGATCAGAGCCAGGGCTTTTGTCTTCTTGACTTGAGAGTTTCCCTCATGAGTCATTTTTAAGGATTCAAACATATCAAACGCAGTTTCCCTGTTTGTAATTTTTTCATACTCAGTATGGGAAATTGCATTCAATAATATAGTTCTGGCTTTGTGATGATTTATAAAATCTTTCTTCTAAGCATCTGTCATAGATTTTTTGTCTATCTTCTTGCCATTCCCATCTGTGGGATGGACATATCCATCTATGACTAGATCCCATAGATCAGCATCATATCCTAGGAAAAAACTCTCAATTCGGTCTTTCCAGTAATCAAATTTCTACCCATCAAACATAGGGGGTTTGGTGCTGATCCTGTCCCTTTCTTCATATTTATTGTTAATGTTGGATATTGTATTATCAGCCATTGTAACAAATAAATATATATCAAAGTATTTCTCTCTGGATCTTTATTGTCACTGTTAAGTGGTAGCACACACAGAACCGGAGCTCTGATGCCAACTGAAGGTGAGATAATACTTAGAAGGGGGTTGAATAAGTATGAAAGATTAAAACTTAGAAATAAAAACACAATTATTTTTATCCTGGTTCGTTGAACTCAACTACTCCAGTCCACCCTTCCTAGAGTGATTTGCCTTTCTCAACAAGGACTTAATCCACTATTTAATCAAACAGATTACAATAGTAACACCTAAGAACAACTGTTCTTAGTCTTCTCAAGGAAAACCTCTTAAGGAAAACCTTTTACTGATTCCAACTGAATCCTCTTAAGGAAAACCTTTACAATCAATGTAAATCTAATACAAGAGTATGAATGCTTCTAAAAAGCTTTTATCACAACAGTGATATTTCTCTTAAGTTTAAGTACAAATAATTCTAAGAATGAATATGAAAGAATGAGAGCTTGAATGTTATAATTTCTTTTCAGCAAAATGTCTAACTGAAGAATTTGGTGGAGTCTTCCTTTTATAGGCAGCTGATCCAAGGAAGCTGAACGTTGAGAAGAGTGTCCCAAAAAGGTCTGAGCCTTTTTGTCTTCACAATAAGTGACCTTTCCTAGAAGTAGAAAGCACAAAAAAAAAACCTTTTTGTCTGTGTTCTTGTGTCTAGCACCAATGAGGAAAGAGACGTTTGATTTACTCCAACGGATATAATCTTTGAATATTTCTTCTTCAGTTTTCAGCAAGTTCATCAGAATCTGATTGAGTCAGAGTCTTCTAATGATGTTCAGAACTTTGTTGTATCAGAGTCTTGTGCAGCATGCATGCTTTCAGCATGTTGATCATCAGAGCATATTTAACACAGAACTTCAGTACTTGGCAGCTTTAGTACTTTCAGAAACTTCTGTAGAAACTATGCTTTGAGAAACTCTTCATACAATATTCTTCTTAGCTTCAGATGCTTCTGTCTTGCTTCAGATTCTTCTGGAGCTTCTGCTTCAAAATCTTCTGGAGCTTCTTGCTTCAGATCCTTCTGGAGACTACGCTTAGGATCTTCTATAATCAGCAATCAGAATCTTCTAATGAGTGCATCTGGAGCTTCAGAGTCTAGATAAGTTCTTGTATACAATTCAGATTTGCTTCTGGAGTGTTAATTTCATTTCAATCTGCAGTAAAACTCTCAAGCAAATTTTAGAGTATATAATTCTTAACTACAAAATTTCCTAATGGTTATCATCAAAACAAAGAGATATTACTAAGAACCAATCTGTGTTCTAACAATCTCCCCCTTTTTGATGATGACAAAAAGCATCAGAAATTTTGTTTAATTGAAAATATTTGAATTATAGCTCCCCCTGAGATGATGAATCTCCCCCTGAGTTAAATACAAATAAGGAATAGAAACTTCCCTTTTGTTTTTGAGTAATCTTCAGAGTTAGATCTTGTTTGTTCTTATAACATTTGAAGGTCAGAATGTCTTGCAGAATTAAGATTCAGAGTTTGATAATAGACAAATGATCTGAGAGACTCAGAGTTTCTTTTATAGAATGTACTTATCAAATGTTCTGAAATAGTCAGGTTAAATGTTAGATAGAATAGATATGTATGAAGTTTCATTCTGGTGAAGTTATATTAAACAGTTCAGATCTATATTTTCTCCCCTTTTTTTGTCATAAGCAAAAAGTAAAAACTTTAAAAGGACAAATAAAAGGAAACAGTAAATCAGATAATATAATGGAGAAAACTTTGATTCATTCAAAAGATCAGATCAAGAGTACAAAGGCAAACATCAGAAGATGTAGCAATAAAGTACAAATGCAAACAACAGATGCAAAAACATTAGAATGAAAAAAATCTAAGAGTGTTTGGACAAAAGCATCTTCAATAGATCTGTAATCTCAGAGGACGATTGCTCTTGCTTGGACATCCATTTAGCCATAGTTTCATTCTTTTCATCTTGCTTTGACATCCATTATGTCATATCCTCAGACTTTTTATTTTGTTTAGCCATCCAGGATTTAATCTCCGACTGTCCAGCTTCCAGAGCAGCAATCTTATCTTCAAAATCTGGATGTTCTTTCTTTATCTCAGATGAAGAAGTATGATGAGGTTCTGTAGCCTGAACATAGTTAATTTCCATTTGGTCTGTAGATTTTGGAGCATTGGAATTAGAAGGAGGGTCTACCAGAGTCATAGCCAACGGATTTTCCTCAGATGCAATGTCAGTAGATTCTGTTGATGGTGGAGGAGCATCTAAAAGAAGCAGAGGTTCAGATTTGTTGACAGTCCAGAATAGAGTTCGAGCAGCCTCAGCAAATCTGAGCTTTGCATCATCAGAACAGACGTTCTTCAGATTTGAAGCTACAGAGTTGAATCTGTTTATGAATCCATTCCAAATGATGTCAGATTCTTTGGCATCCATTGTTGCTGAGCATTTCTTCTGAACAGTACCTAAATACATCTGTATTTCTTGCAAAAAAGTTTGAAATAAATGATTAACATTAAGTTTGGGCTTTGGACGTAACAAAGTTTCGAGAGTTACAGGTTTAGGTTGGGGAGTTGGTGGAAAAAGAGATTTCTGAATAGAGATCAGAGGAGGAGGATAATATGGAATGAAGGGTATCTCAGGAGCTTTTTCTTTTGATCTGATTAAAGCATTTAACAAATGAGGCAATACATGAAATAGAGCTGTTCATTATTGACATAGTCTGGAGAATTAGTTGACTTCCTATGGTGGATGCATCCCATGAAGATCTTGGCCCAGATCTTGTAGTCAGGCTTCAGATCCTTGAATTTGTTAGAAGCTTGACCAGCAGTCATTACTTCTTCATATACCTCATCCATGTCCACACGCCCAGCTGGCAAGTGGGAAACACCATCTGTTTCTTCATATCCAATTAGTTTTCTTATCAGATCTTCTGTGATAATAATTTCTTTTCCCAGCACAGAAGATAAGATGAACTTGGGGTAAACTGATGCATGGATCCAGAATTCTTTCACAAGGAGGGGGTAAACTGGTCCAAAGAGCCTATCAAAATATTTAACCCATCCTTGAGCTCCAATGATGGAACGAAACTCAAAACCATTTTCTGCAAGAGAGTCAAACTCAACCATAAATTCACATAGAACTTTTAATTTATCAACAGGGGTTAGAAGAGTTCTTTTTGGAGGAGAATAGGGAGCAACACCCATGTTTTCTGAAGTTACAGCAGCCATAGAAGATTGAAATTGAGCAGCTGTTGATGATGAAGTTGCCATTGAAAAATGCTTTGTCAAACGCTTAGGTTTAGGGTTTTTATGCAGAGCAAAGAGAAGATGAAAACGCATATAATTTTTCTGAGAGTATGAAAAGTGTGAAAGTGAATACAAGTCATGTATTTATACTAAAACACTTAGACATATCAACAGTCAGAAATTTGCACGTTTTAACAAGCATTAAATGAAAAGGAATAATAATAAATTCAAACATTATATGCTTCTGACAATTTGGGGGGAAAATCAAGATTTTTACTATTCAAACTTCACCTCAAATGTCTCTTCAGTTATGTACACGCCACCTCTTCAGATTTGGTGTGACACGTGTTTGCTTGCATGTGTTCTGAATTCTCTTAAGAAATGAAACGTTAGCCAACATTCAGATCTTCTAAAGATTGTTAGTTCAGATTTTCACAAAAGAAATATTGAACAGAATAAAATAAGCAATCAGAAGAAATACTTCAGAGCATTAGGCATATTTGCATCTGTAAAAATTTGCTTCTGATAAATATCATTCTGGACAAAAATCCATACCAATATTTTTCAGAATAAATTTGAATCTATCTTCAACAAGGGGTTTTGTAAAAATATCTGCCCATTGATGATCTGTATCAACAAAGGCTAAATTTATGATTCCCTTCTGAACATAGTCTCTGATGAAATGATGCTTAATTTCTATATGTTTTGCCTTAGAATGTAAAATGGGATTCTTGGACAAACATATAGCAGAAGTATTATCACAAAAGATAGAAATGTTACTTTCAAAAATTTGATAATCTTCTAGTTGACTCTTCATCCAGAGCATCTGCGTGCTACATCCAGCAGCAGCAATGTATTCTGCCTCTGTGGTTGAAAGTGCAATTGTGGGTTGCTTCTTGCTGTACCGGGAGATTAGATTTCTTCCTAGAAATTGACAACTTCCAGAAGTACTTTTTCTTTCCACTCTGTCTCCAGCGTAGTCAGCATCACAGAATCCAACTAATTTGAAATCATCAGATTTTCTGTAACACAAACCCACATTAGAAGTACCTTTCAGATACCTTAGAATCCTCTTGATAGCTGTCAAGTGTGATTCTCTAGGATATGATTGGAATCTAGCACACAGGAAAACACTGAACAATATGTCAGGTCTAGAAGCAGTAAGATAAAGAAGAGAGCCAATCATACCTCTGTAGAGCTTCTGGTTTACTTTCTTACTTACCTTTTCCTTGCCAAGTGAGCTAGTAGGATGCATTGGAGTCTTTGCCAGCTTACTATCAGACATGTTAAATTTCTTCAGAAGTTCTTTAACATATTTTGTCTGATGTATGTAAGTGCAATATGGAGTTTGATTAACTTGGATTCCTAGAAAGAATCTGAGTTCTCCCATCATGCTCATTTCAAATTCTGCCTGCATACATGTAGCAAACTCCTTTCCAAGCATAATATTTGTTGATCCAAAAATAATATCATCTACATAAATTTGGCAAATTAGAAGATCTTTCTTAATTGATTTACAAAAGAGTGTTGTATCCACTTTGCCTCTGATGAAATTCTTCTCCAGAAGAAAATTGCTCAATCTCTCATACCAAGCTCTGGGAGCTTGTTTTAAACCATATAGAGATTTATTTAATTTGAAAACATGATCTGGAAATTTTTCATTTTCAAAACCAGGAGGTTGGTGGACATAAACTTCTTCTTCTATAATACCATTAAGAAAGGCACTTTTAACATCCATCTGATACAGAGTGATGTTATTTTGTGCAGCAAATGAAATAAGAAGGCGTATAGATTCTAACCTTGCCACTGGAGCATATGTCTCAGTGTAATCAGTACCTTCTTGTTGACTGTACCCTTGAGCAACCAGCCTTGCCTTATTCCTTTCAACTTCTCCTTTCTCATTTAGCTTATTTCTGAAGACCCATTTTGTACCAATTATATTGAATCCTTGAGGTCTTTGAACTAGATCCCATACATCATTTCTGTTGAATTGATTTAGCTCTTCTTGCATGGCAATAATCCAATCATTGTCTTGCAGAGCTTCATCTACAGAAGATGGTTCAATTTCTGACACTAGTCCAAATAGTGATGCTTCAGATGATCTTAGAAAGGATCTTGTTCTGATGGGATCATCCTTCTTTCCAATAATAACATCCTCTGGATGAGAAGCTTTAATTCTGGATGATGATCCTTTAAAAGTTGATTCTTCAGAAATGTTTAGATTATTCATCTGAGAAGTTAAAGGAGTAGCATCTGGAGTTGCTTCTGGTTCCTTCACTTGAATTTTATCTGCTTCTAGAACTTCAGAGTCAATGAAGACTACTTCCCTATCTGCAGAGTTATCAAACTGCTTTGGCTTTTCAGAGCCAAGCTTATCATCAAATCTGACATGAATGGATTCTTCCACAATCTGTGTATCAGTGTTGTATACTTTGTAGCCTTTAGAGCATTCAGAATATCCAAGCATGAGACACTTCTGTGCTTTGGAATCAAACTTGTTCAGATTATCCTTAGTATTCAACATATAGCAAATACATCCAAAAGGATGAAAATATGAAATATTGGGCTTTTTGTTCTTCCACAGTTCATAAGGAGTCTTCTTTAGAAGAGGTCTAACAGACACTTTGTTCTGAATGTAACAGGCTGTGTTGATTGCTTCTGCCCAAAAGTGTTTTGCCAGATTTGTCTCATTGATCATGGTTCTGGCCATTTCTTGCAGAGTTCTATTTTTCCTCTCTACAACCCCATTTTGTTGTGGAGTTCTAGGATAGGAAAAATCATGAGCAATGCCATTTTCAGAAAAATATTTTTCAAAATATTTATTTTCAAATTCACCACCATGATCACTTCTGACTTTTATAATTTTGAAATCCTTTTCATTCTGGACTTGCTTGCAGAAGTCAAAGAATACAGAATGTGACTCATCCTTGTGTTTTAAGAACTTTACCCATGTCCATCTACTATAGTCATCAACAATGACTAATCCATACTTCTTGCCTCTGATGGATGCAGTTTTCACTGGTCCAAACAGATCAATATGAAGTAGTTCTAGTGGTTTGGAAGTAGAAACAACATTTTTTGATTTAAAAGATGTTTTTGAAAACTTCCCTTTTTGGCATGCTTCACAAAGAGCATCTGAAGTGAACTTCAGATTAGGGAGTCCTCTGATAAGATTAAGTTTATTAATCTGAGATATACGTCTCATATTAATATGGCCCAATCTTCTGTGCCAGACCCATTGCTCTTCATTAACAGACAAGAGGCATTTAACATTTTGAACTTTAAGTTCTGAAAGATTTATTTTATAAATGTTGTTTTTCCTCTTACCACTAAATAGGATAGAGCCATCCTTTTGACTAATAGCTTTACAACATTTTTGATTAAAGGTAATATCATAACCATTGTCATTTAATTGACTTATGTGTTGCGGTGAGAATCGTGATACCAAGCTATTGATTAACTTGAATCTTAATTCTTAAATTCACAACCGGACTTTAATTTATCCAAAGGAAAGGTCTAAAGAGAGAAAGAACCCTTTTTCGCGATGTAACAACAACGCTAAGAGATTCGGGGATCGGGGGTTGGTTATGCATAGGATAGGTATTTCACATCCTAAACATCTGTAGTACTCTACAGGAACCTTTTGTTTGTTTGCATGCTAAGTCGGTAAATGTTTGCTAAGGTTTAAGGATTGGGAATTAAAATAAATAAAAGGGCCTAAGTAGTTTTCTAAGTTTGCTCGTAAAGGCATCGCACCTTCTGCCTACGTATCCTGACTAGGATAGAATCAGAGCAATCGTAGTTCACCTTACAAGGGAAGAGAACACTTGATGATGATCAAGGTTCAAAGGGGGACAAACATGGCAATGTTTGTGTGGAGTTTGACAAAACTCCCTAAGCTAAGTTGAAGGGGAAGTAAGAAGTCATGACGATGATTCTTACACAGAGTTGACGAACTCTTTCCTAGGGTTCTAGTTGAAGAACACTCCTAGTATGGGTGGGTTTCTTAGACTTCAAGCAAAGTCTAAAGGTTTCTAAACTAGGGTTGAAGTGGCTTAACAAAGTCAAAAGGGTTAAGATTTTGGTCCAAGACATTGACAGTCAAGTGGACAAACCTTCCTTTGGAGGGAGAGATAGTGGGCAACTGGATGAAAGCTAACAAACTTCATCACTTGGGGATAAAATAAACATTATACTAAGGCATTCATAGTGACAACCAATGAAAAATATTTAAGGATGAAAAAGCAATGGTGACAATCAAAGCAGATGATTAGTACGAAAAAACTGTGATGACAGATCGCACCTGGAGTACAATTAACAAACAGATGAGATAGGCATGATAATAATTCAAAGTAAAAATCCTAGCATGTTGGAAATCATGTATAGGAATGAGAACAATCCATTTTTACAAAGAAAAACAAGTGGAACCCTTTAAACTTTCATCTGCAACAGCTAGGGTTAGTACTGTCAATATGACAAGTTGCATAGTCAAACATGGTGAAAAATTAATCAAACATGGAAAATAAAATTATGACATGAAAGTACTCATTAAAACAAACACAATGAAAAAAGAATGGGTGAAAAATGATAAAAAAAAATGAGAGAGTTATGATTTTTTGAACAAAAGGGTTATCACAGAGGATCGAACCCTGGTTATGTATGGTGAAAGGCACATGTTCTTACCACTGGGGTGGCTGTTACATCCATTAATTGAATGGAAACCATAAGTATACATAGCTTGTTTGGCAGGTTTTCTGGGCAAATCAAAGGCATTCAACATGTTTGCAAAACACCTCTAACTTTCTCAAATTTTATCCGATTTTAACAAACCTTATATGTATCTCACCCAGAAAATCATGAGGAATCTGATGGTGATATTAGTTTTCTAAGATTCTTAATTAGATGAAAAATTCGAATGCTTATGCTTGTTATGTCATATGATGCAATTTGCAAGTTAATGATCAAAACTGATGAGTTTGAAATCCAACAGAAGCCTGCACAAGCTTGAAATATAATACTCATGAATTAAGTTCAAAAGATAACCTCAGTTTCCTACTAAATCCACAGATGACCATCAATTTGCAAAAATGTGAAAATGGTTTAAAGTGCAATTTCAATGTTGTAGTTCCAAATTGACATGCTCTTAAATACAAGGATATCTCAATTCCTCACCGATTCAAGACATGACCCCTCATGTTGCAGGATGTTGAAATTGCAAATGGTTGAAGGTGAGGTACTGTTAAAGAAGATTGTTCATATAGTGTGTTTTTGAATCAAGCATCAGAGGTCTTAAAATGCAGCTCAAACAGCAATGCCTTAGTACCTTATCCATCTTGCAATGTTAGAACCAAGAATGTCGTGCTAGCTATTTTGACCTCAGTGTGTGAGTCATGTTCAATGATTTTAAACCACCTTCAATGCAACAGGACTTTTGGCCAAAACCTAGACTACCAGCCACATCCTAACATGATCACTTAGTCCACATTGCCTTCTAGCACCTTAACAGATTTTGCTAAGTCAAGACTGATATAAAAAACACAACAAAACTAAAAGCAGATCAAAGTGATTTGGAGGATGCTGTTCAGCCCTTGACAGCAAGATTTAAACAAAATCATGATTCAAAAACATGTACTGGGATGTTAGCTGGCTGGTAACAGAAAAATACAAACATGATGCTAGAATCAAAACTCAAATCTAGTCTTACTTCACACAACAAGCATTAATAACACAAAATGGAAGATGATGAGACATGTTAAATAGCCTTTAAGGTAATCAAAAGCAAATCAAAACTGATACAGCTGTAACAAGCTCAAGTTAGTCTTCATGTGGTTTTATGTTTATAACCTGTCCTAAAACAAATTCCAACAGAATGAGTTCACATGATTCAACTCAAATGACTTGCAACCATACTTGAAACTTGGCAATACAGTTTTGACAGATTTCAACAATTGATAAACCTAAAGCAGAATTCAACACCCTTAACATAAACACACAGCACTGAGGTACAGCTTTCCAAGACAAGAATATAATCAAGTGAGTCTTTTTTAGAAACAAAACTAGCAGCCAAAATTCATGATCACAATCATTAATTCAAACATATTACAAATGACACAAACTGCACAATACTCAACTCAAAAAAACAAACCTAACAGCTATGCAAAACCAAAGTAACAGTAACAAAAAGAAGGAGGGGCCTACAAGTATCATGGTGTGGTATTGATAATTTGGTTCTTTTTTGTTTTGAATGGTTCTTGTCTTTTGGTAAACAGGTTGTGTACATACCCTATGTTATACTTACTAGGACAGTAACAACAGCATCACATTTTATATGGCACTCAAACCCAACAAATGCCAAGATGGCTCTATAATATAAGCAATTTTGAATTCATCTTAGCTAAGTGCTCTACCAGTCCAAATTTATTCTCACTGCAACTTACCAATTGTTGAACCTAATCCCCTACCCAAAAAGCCAGCATGACAGGCTTCTTATCTTAACCACACACACCCTAAGTGTCAGGTCAAGAACCAACTCCCTAACTCAATTTGCTGCCACAGCATAATTCTGGTGACACAGCATTTCTTTATGTAAAACACAACCAAAGCAATTCGTTTAAAAAGTGAGAAACAATCTGCTTGTTAAAACTGCCAGCAATAATGCCAAGGATTGTAACTGTGGCAAGTCTCAAATGCTAAGGTATAAAACAATCTTGAGAGGGTGTTCACCAAATTAATCATAACAAAAACACAGACATCACCTGCTTCAGCAGCGTAACTTCACCCTTTTAAGGCCAGCACACCAAACAAAACTGCCCTCCTAACAGGCCTAGGCAGAACTGAGATATAGCAGCCTCCCATAATATTTCAAGTAATCAAGAATATAGTATGCACAACAACACATACCAAGCATCAATAGCTTTGAATGAATTATTTCAAACAGGCCCATGATTTCAAGCATAACATATCAAACCAACAGCATCAATATTAACACCCTGGCTGCAGCTAGTATCAAAACTAATCTACTTCCCTAAGTGATTTGGTGTAGCCTAATGATTGAGTCAATATATTACCATGACAAACAGGTCAAAACATGTAGGCTAATGTTTATGAGAAGCCCTTCCATTCATTGAGACATACATTGTGAAAATTAACATGGTGTGCATAGTTCAAATCCTACCAAAGCACTTAAAAAGGTGATTTCATGAAGAGTGATGCTAAAGTTAATGAGAAACAAATACATACCTTTTGTAGATCCTTATGAGCAGGCTATATCAGTTGAGAAAACTAGAGATGGCTTGCTTCAATTGTTGGCCTTTGAGCTTTCTTCCACTTTAAGCAACAATGCACTTCCAATGCCAAATGAAGAGATGTGACTTTCTAGTGATTGATAAGTGCTTGGAAAGTTGAGATATGTTGTTTATGAGGTGTCTAAATGATCACAACCTCAAGGAAAGGTTTAGAACTCACTTTGGTGTTTTTTGTAGCTTTGGTCAAAGTATGGTGGAATGAGAGTTGACTTTTTGATTTTTTTTGTGGTTCTTGATGTTTTAATGAGTCATACACCTTCTATATGTCATTTAGGAGATGTGTGGATGGTTGTGAGAGTGTTGGAAATATTAGAAATGAAAATGGTGTGAAAGTTGCAAAATGACCATTTTTGGTGCTTTTGAACTTTTCTTCACTTATAAGTAAAAAGAGAATGAGAGGGAGAGTTGTGATGCTTTGATCTTATGAGCAGCTCTGGTGTGAAAAACAAATGAGGGTGAGGCCTCTATTTATAGGAGAAAGAAGGATGAGGGCAGCTTTGTATTTTCCATTTTTGGAGGGAGTTTCATGATGTTTCTTCCAAAATCTTGCCAAGATCTTCATATCAGCTCCTACACATCAATTCCTTGGCTCAAGGTATGCAAATATCAGCTGACATGAGGGACTTGAGATGACTAGAGAGAGCTATGAAGGTAGGGGCCTGCAGCTGCCATTTCCTTGTAAAGTTTCTCTTTCTTCTTTTAAATGAATATAAAATTGTCAACTTGCTTCAACTTGCCAAATCCCTCAAACTATCCCATCTTCTGGTTTTCTCTTCATTCATACCTCATATTATCAGTTTGTAACATGATCCAGGGGTGGAGAATGACTCAAGTTGTGAAAATCCCTCAAACTATCCCATCTTCTGGTTTTCTCTTCATTCATACCTCATATTATCAGTTTGTAACATGATCCAGGGGTGGAGAATGACTCAAGTTGAAGCAAGTGAACTTTTAGTGTGACAGACCCAACTTCAAGACACCATAACTTCCAGCTCACAACTCCTCTTGGGGAGTTCTTGTTCTTTTTGGAAAGCCCTCATATAGCCCTACAACATTCATGTTTGTCAAAAGTTCCAAATCTATGTGCATCTTGGTTGAAAAGTCCCTTAAAGTTAGCAAAAAACAAGTTTTGATGCAGCCAAATTTTGAGAAATTCACTAAGTGTTTTGTACTAAAAAATGACTTTGATGATAACTCCAATTCCATGCATTTTATGAGTGTGGACTAGTATAGGACTTTTTTAGGACTTGTTAAGAGCTTTCCGACGAGCTTTGAACCACCTCGTTTGGGTGTGTGGTTAGGGAGTTAGGGTTTAGCCCCTTTCGAAACCCTAACTTCCTGATTTTTCGATTACTCTCACGTCCTTGATCCGATGATCATGAAAATTGATATGTAGGTCCCTCATGACATAAGGAACAACTTTGATTCACAACTTGAAGTCCAATTCCTAAAATTTGAGGGGGTTGACTTTTCGGTCAACCGTACGATCGATCGGCGATTACCGAATCGTCCGTTCATGTTTCGGAGCTTCCAAGACTTTGAAACTCTTTGAGGGGACTTCACTAAGCCATATGAACTTTTTAAACCATACTTTTATCCTTGAATTATTTCCCAAATCTAAAGTCAAACTACAGTTGACTTTTTCAACCCGAAAAACCCTAATCGGGTGCCTTGAACTGCACTGCACCCCATCTGTGGGTGATTACCTCAAATTGAACTCACACATGACCCAATATGGTAATCTTGATCTCATTTCATAAATGATTCAACCCAAAACATTGGCTGACCAATCCTCGAAACTTCGATTTTATCAGTGCGGAGCCCCGTTTCATCTGTATCTTGACAAAAACACACTTCGAAACTTGTTAAGGTTAGATAAATAAATGCATATGATATGAAGAGGATATAAGGGGTCAAAATTTGGGGTGCAACAGATGCCCCTATTTAAATATCTTCACTAGATGGTAATGAGAGATGACAATCCTCATAGAATCGTAGTGAAAGGTATTTAAATATAGCAAACCAGAAATTTTGTCCCTTAGATCCAATGGTATGCAAAAGGACAAATGCGAAAATGCCATGAATCTAAATGATGCTATATGATGTTTGAATGCCAGACAGGCGCAAACACACGAACGAATATGAAAGAATGGCAGAACGACGAGTAACCACTCATGGGAACCCAACACACTGGGGAAAGATTCCTAGCGAGGTAAACAAGATGATTCAAATATGACTAAGGATGCTTGTTCAAAGAAATCTTTCATGCAGGGGACACAAATTCCACCAGGAAGACACCTCTTCATTGGGAAAAGGAGATACGAACCTCACTGGAGATAACCAGATTGAGAAAGCCCGCCGAGGAAGATGACAATTCTTCACTGGGGAAACGAAAGAAAAGAAAAGCAAACCAATACTGGGGGAAAGAAAAACCAATGGGGAAAACTTTGCTGGGGAACAAAATCCACTGGGGAAGCACAGCTTCATCGGGGAAAAGACGGAACAAAGACACGAATCTCACTGGGGAAAACCAGATTGAGAAAGGTTTCCTATAACGAAGAGTTCAAACGGGATCTTCAGGAAGAGGTTAGAAATAAGACCGGACACGCCGGGGAGGCCAGTATCCACTAGTTCTCCGAGACTCGTCTGGGAAAGCAGAAAGCTTCAATAAGAAAACCGGCGACGACCAGAACAACAAATAGTTTTAACCAGTGTTAGTTTCCACTAGACTTACTGGGAATATGGTAACGACCAAAACAAAACGGTTTCCAAGAAGTGTTAAGTATCCTTAGACTCCCTGGGGATATGGTGACGACCAAATCGAATGTCCAATTACGCTTGGGAAATTCCAAGCAATGTTGTCAAAACAACAGGCCCCTGGTTGGGGAAGTTGGTAACAATCAACTTTCGGTACTAATAACAATTAATTTTCAAGCAATGCCAGTAACCACTGGTCTTAGAGGGGACTGGTGATGACCAAATCAAGATATACCAATAACAATTGGTTCTGGACAATGCTAGTAACCACTAGTCTTAACTGGAGAATTTGGTAACGACCGAGTCCAAGGAGACCAATGACCATTGGATTTTCAAAGAGTTCGGTAACAACCAGACCAAAGCGATGATAACAATCTGCCTTAAGCGATGCCAATAACTATTGGACTTAGGCCTATTGGTGACGACCAGACTAGGGGTATACCAATAACAACCGATACTGGATACTGCCAGTGAAAACTAGATTTTCCAAACAAAGCTAGTGACCACTAGACTTAGAAAAATTGGTAATAACCGAATCCAAAGGTATCAATAACAATTGGATCTGAAGGTAATACTAATAACTACTAGATTCAGAAAGACTGGTAATAACCAAATCAAATAGGTACCAATAAACATTGGATTCCGGCGACGCCAATAATTATTAGACTTTTTAGGGAATTTTGGTGACGACCACTCAAGTACCAATGACCATTGGTTTTTTTTTAGAGGGTAATACTAGTAACCACTAGATTTTTAGCCAAATTTTGGTGAAAACCGAATCAGAGGGACTCCAATAACAATTGGTTTGCTTTATAACAGAATCAGTATCAACTGGGTTTAAAAAAATAGTTGGTGACGACCGAACTACTGTACCGAACGTAGTTAGTTCTGAACGCGTGCTAGTGACCACTAGTCTTTCAAAGTTTGTTGGTGATAACCAAATCGAAGGTGAAAATTGGTAATAACCCCTTGTTTGTATAAATTAGATATTGCTAGTCACCACTAGCTTCCCAAAGCAGATAAGGAAACCCCAAGATGTCAACTTTGAAGCGAACTTGTAACAACAAAACAAAGATAAAGGTAACGACCAAAAGATCTCGACGGTGGGAATGCAAACAAATGCGTATGCTGGCATGATGCTGTATGAAAGACGCAGAACAACCCGTAGGGACAGAGGAAAACCAGATAAAGAGAGAACTCGTCACGATGAGCTTCAAAATGCCTCAAGTCAGGCGACACTTCCTTCTTTGGTGCAGATAACGATCTTTTCTCAGTAATATCCCCGTAATTTTGCAAGGAAGAAGTCTTAGCTTAATAATAGCTAGAACTGCTGTCGGACACATCTATCTCGGTCAAAGGTAACAGCGATTTCCACAACTTCAAGAACTGTGTAATATCATCATATTACCTTTAGAACTTTTCAATCCTTTTGTCAAATTGTGCTTTCTTTTTAAAACAAGATTTAAGTTTTTTCAAAACACTTTGCTTTCATGAAGATTCTTATTAACAAATAAGTGAAATTGCATAACAAAAATAGCAGATCATAACAATGGTTTGGTCAAAAAAAGAACTGATTTTATTGATAGACAAGAACTTTACAAAAGGCAAAGCCTTGGGGATTTTAAAAGTTTTGAAAAATGGCAACAGAAAAGATTACAGAATCCCATAATAATTTGGTCCTTCCGACTGCCAGTTCACTTGCTTTGCTGCATCTGACGAGAACAACGGGCGTTGGCCTTTCTTCTAATATTCCGCACATGATTCTGCCCCAGCGTCTGTCAGCTTTCCAACCATGGGCTTTCATCTGGTCGGGGAAACCAGAATACTCCTTCTATGTATTTCGTTTCAAGCGTAGTATTTTCTTACTACGTCTGAGTTGATGGGATACTTAAGTGGTTCGCCATCCATAGTCTCGAGAATCAGAGATCCTCCGGAGAAAACAGTCTTCATAACGAAGGGGCCGTCATAGTTGGGCATCCACTTGCCACGCATATCTTTTTGTGTAGGTAGGATTTTTCTAAGCACAAGCTCTCCTTCCCTATACTCTTTGGGACGAACCTTCTTGTTGAACGCCCGGGCCATCCTTTGTTGATAGATTTGACTGTGACACATGGCTGTCATTCTTTTCTCGTCGATGAGATTCAACGAATCGAATCTTTCTTTTATCCACTCGTCTTCATCCAGCTTTGCTTCCGTCAAGATCTTCAAGGAAGGTATTTTGACTTCAATGGGTAGCACAGCGTCCATCCCGTACACTAAAGAAAAGGGAGTTGCCCCTGTCGAAGTGCGTACTGATGTTCGGTATCCGTGCAAAGCAAATGGTAACATCTCATGCCAATCTTTGTAAGTTACGACCATTTTTTGTATTATCTTTTTGATGTTTTTGTTTGCAGCTTCAACTGCACCATTCATCTTAGGTCTGTAAGGAGACGAGTTGTGATGTTTGATCTTAAAATCGTCACAAAGTTCCTTCATTGTTTTGTTGTTCAGGTTCGACCCGTTGTCATTGATGATCTGGTTAGGGATGCCATATCGGCAGACGATCTCCTTCTTAATGAAGCGTGCGACCACTTGTTTCGTCACATTTGCATATGACGCTGCTTCCACCCATTTGGTGAAATAATCGATTGCGACAAGGATGAAGCGATGGCCATTAGAAGCTTTTGGCTCTATTGCCCCGATCATGTCTATGCCCCACATTGCAAAAGGCCAAGGTGACGTCATCACATTGAGAGGATGCGGAGGGACATGCACTTTATCAGCATAAACTTGACATTTATGACACTTTCGAGCGAAGAGTATGCAATCCGTCTCCAAAGTTAACCAGAAGTAACCCGCTCTTAAGATTTTCTTAGCCATGGTGTGGCCATTTGCATGGGTGCCGAAGGTTCCTTCGTGTAATTCAGTCATTATGAGATTCGCCTCATTCTCATCGACACATCGGAGTAAGACCATATCATGGTTTCTTTTGTA
The DNA here is from genome assembly GCA_963859935.3 of Lathyrus sativus. Classification (NCBI taxonomy): domain Eukaryota; kingdom Viridiplantae; phylum Streptophyta; class Magnoliopsida; order Fabales; family Fabaceae; genus Lathyrus; species Lathyrus sativus. The sequence goes on from OZ012737.1 coordinate 41,852,916, forward strand.
CAAGATGCCGTTGCTGATGAAGAATTTAGATGACAACCTTCGTATTGCTCTTCTGTCAATTGTGGACGCGTTAGCGGGATACTCTTGGTTTTGAAGGAAATTCTTAATATCATGAAACCATGGCTTCTCCCCAGATTCTTCGTCTATTGCCATGACGTATGCGGGTACTGTCCTTCTTTCGATGTGAATCAGAGGTGCCTCGTTGACAAACTGGACTTTCCACATGGATGCCATCATGGCCAACGCATCAGCAATGTGATTTTCTGCTCTTGGTACGTGCTTGAAGGTAATTTCATCAAAATATTCAGCCATCTCTAAGATGTGGGTCTTATAAGGAATCAATTTTTCATCCCTGGTTTCCCATTCTTCTTTGAGTTGGTATATCACCAAAGCAGAATCACCAATTACTTCCAAGATTTTGATACGGAGGTCAATGGCAGCCTCCAATCCTAGGATGCAGGCTTCATACTCTGCTATGTTTTTTGTACAGGAGAAACAAAGTCGGGCTGTGACCGCAGTGTACCCTCCAGTTGGATTTTTTAGAACAGCTCCGATGCCATGTCCATTTTTGTTTGACGCTCCGTCGAACATCATCTCCCAACGGGATCCCGGCTCGGGACCTTCCTCTGGACCAGGCTCTGGTTTCGTGCGCTGAATATACATCACATCTTCATCAGGAAAATCGAACTTGAGCGGTTGATAATCCTCCATAGGATGCTCTGCAAGGTGTTCTGACAAGATGCTCCCCTTGATGGATTTTTGAGCGACATACTGGATATCGTATTCTGATAGGAGCATATGCCATCGGGCTAATCTTCCTGTTTGAGCTGGCTTCTCAAAGATGTATTTGATGGGGTCCATCTTAGAAATCAGTATCGTAGTGTGACAAATCATGTACTGCCTCAGACGTTTGGCAGCCCATGCTAACGCACAACAAACTTTTTCCAAGGGAGAGTAACGACTCTCGCAATCAGTGAACTTCTTGCTTAGGTAATAGATTGCATGTTCTTTCTTCCCTGACTCATCAGTCTGGCCCAAGACACAGCCCATCGAATTTTCTAACACGGTCATATACATGAACAAAGGCCTTCCAGGTACCGGAGGAATCAACACTGGAGGTTCTTGCAAATACTGCTTGATTTTCTCGAACGCCGCCTGACAGTTTTCATTCCATACCACCGTTTGATCTTTTCGTAACAACTTGAAGATCGGTGTGCAGGTAGGAGTCAGATTGGAGATTAACCTGGAGATGTAATTCAAACGTCCAAGGAAGCCTCTAACTTGTTTCTCAGTTTTGGGAGCAGGCATCTCCTGGATTGCTTTAACCTTGTCAGGGTCTACTTCAATTCCTCGCTGACTAACGATGAAACCAAGTAACTTGCCTGAGCGAACTCCGAAGGTGCATTTGGCTGGATTTAGTCTCAATTGATACTTTCGGAGTCTCTCGAATAGCTTCAGTAGATGATCCAAGTGGTCTTCTTCACTTTGGGATTTTGCAATCATATCATCCATGTACACCTCGATTTCTTTGTGCATCATATCATGAAAGAGTGTGACCATAGCTCTCTGATACGTTGCCCCTGCGTTCTTCAAACCAAAAGGCATTACCTTATAACAATAGGTGCCCCATGGTGTGATGAAAGTTGTTTTCTCCATGTCATCTGGATCCATTTTTATCTGGTTATAACCCGAAAATCCATCCATAAACGAGAACACTGCAAAGCTTGCTGTGTTATCCACCAAAATGTCAATATGTGGTAGCGGGAAATCATCCTTCGGACTTGCTTTATTTAGATCCCTGTAGTCGACGCACATCCTGACCTTGCCATCCTTCTTCGGGACCGGTACAATGTTTGCCACCCATTCTGGATACTTGGATACTGCTAGAAAGCCGGCATCTATTTGCTTTTTAACCTCATCTCGGATTTTAAGCGCCATGTCTGGTCTCGACCTGCGAAGCTTTTGTTTGACCGGAGGACATTCTGGTTTCAGGGGGAGCTTGTGCATGACAATGTCAGTATCCAACCCTGGCATATCTTGGTAGGACCAAGCAAATACGTTAACAAAATCTCTGAGGATTGTTATCAGCTTGTCTTTGATTTCTGGCCTTAATGATACCCCAATCTTGACTTCTCTTTTGTCCCCCTCTGACCCCAAGTTGATGACTTCCGTCTGCTCTTTATGGGGTTGGATATAATCATCTTCGTATTCAGCCATTCTCTTTAACTCTTCTGGGACTTCCAACTCTCCTCTGTTCTCTTCTTCAGCTTGAAAGACAAATGAACCGCTAGTAGAATGAACCGAATGATCATAGGATTCTGTGGTTGATGGGGGTATTCTGCATGTTTTATTTAGGAACAATCAGGCACTCACACACAGACATGCAGATGAAGGGTGGTTTTTATCATTATTTTTTTCAAAAGAGATTGCCATTTTTTTTCAAAAAGAGTGAAAGTGATGCGCAAACAAATAACAAGAGTTTTAACAAAAACACTTTTTCATTAATGATTTTCAATTTTTGCAAAGTGGCCCAATACAAAATAATTCGCAGGTCTTGGGCAAGACCAGGAAATTTTTAAAGAAAAACACAAAGCTAACAGGCAGAATGAATTACTCTAAAGGTAAAAAGATGGGAACTTCCACAGCCTCCCAATTGCGCAATGCTCCTCCTCCTCTAGTTATTAGATGATCCAGATTACCGTCCTCATCTTCAGCAATAATGGCATTGACTTGCACACCGCCGCTGGTGAATATCTCTTTTAAGGACTTCTTCTTCATGGTGTTTTCTTCTGGATCGCCTTCTGGAGTTGGTTTGTAACCCAACCCTTGTCGATCGTTCTTGGCTCGAGTATTGACTTTGATGACCTCTCCCCATCCCAGTGGGATTCCGGCCTTCAGTGCTACCTTAATACTTTGAGCAGAGGTAAATGATGGCCCTTGGGTTATGTCTGATTCATCAACTAGAACAGTGTGGGCTATTTCTAGTGCTTGGAAGGCTGTCTCGAGAGAGTCTTCATCAGCCTCAATATACCGGAAAGATGACAAGTTTCTCACCATTAAGTCTTCTTCTCCATGGTCAATGACTAGCTGGTCATTCACAACAAACTTCATTTTTTGGTGGAGCGTGGAAGTGACAGCGCCAGCTGTATGAATCCAGGGTCTTCCCAATAGGCAGCTGTAAACCGTATTTATGTCCATCACCTGGAAGGTGACTTCAAAGATTTGTCGTCCAATTAGAATAGGAAGATCAACTTCTCCTATCACGGTTCTCCTGGATCCGTCGAATGCCTTGACTATAAGAGAGGTTGGTATCATGGTAGCGCCTTGATATGCCAGCTTGGCCAAAGTCCTTTTGGGCATTACATTGAGTGCTGATCCAGTATCAACAAGAACTCGGGACATTGTATCCTCTTCACACTTGACTGATACATGCAAGGCACGATTGTGCTTACGCTTCTCAGCTGTCAGGTCATTATCGTCAAAGCTCAAAGTGTTACAGGCAGTGATATTTGCTACAACGGAGTCAAATTGCCCCACTGTAATATCTTTAGTGACGTGGGCCTGTGTCAGGATTTTGAGCAATGCCTGGCGGTGTGCTGGAGAACTTAAGAGCAAAGCCATGACCGAGATCTTGGAGGGTGTTTGATTCAATTGGTCCACCACCCTATAATCGCTTCGTCGAATGATTCTCAAGAATTCTTCTTCATCGTTCTTGAGACTTTCTTTTCCTCTAACTAAAGGTTCCTTGGCGGTGGTTGTCTCCGGAACAGGCTTCTGGGGAACAGGCGTCTTTTGAACAGAAACTGCTGGTGGAGGAGCCTCGTTGTACGTTCGAGGTTGATAGACACGACCACTCCGGGTCATTTTGCTTCCACCGGCAATGTTGGCCACACTTACTGGTTTTTTTTCTTTGAAAATCCCTTCACACCACGAATAGTCTTGTTTTGGTGTCACGGCTCTTGGGCGAGGCTGGAATCCTCCCTTTGGCTCAAACCTAGTCTGTCCTCTCCCGAATTTCGGGGGTGCATCATCACGAAATACTGGCCGAATATTCTTGTAGTTTTTGTTACTGTTATTATCTCTGAGTACGGCTCCTTTGTTGGGTTCTCCTGGTATGTTAAACACAGGCTCGATGACTGCCACATCTTCTTCCTTTTTTCGGTGGGCAATTTCTATCATTCCCTGTTCAATCATAGCTCGAATGTCCTTTTTCACAGCGTCACAACCCTCAGGATTTAGCATACATTCTTTGCAATCCTCGTGAGATGTCTTGAGTGACCACGCCTGAGCGAGGCGTTTGTGTAGGTCTGCTAGTGGCACTTTGATCTCACCAACAGTAGTAACTTTCTTGTCTTCTGACCCCTCCCCTTCTTCAGTAATGGCATTGACTCCATCGTGATTTGGAAGAGGGTTGCTCTTAACGTTAGGCGAATTATCTTCGAAGGATAGAATTCCCTTTTCAATAAGTTCACGAACTAGGTGCTGAAGGGCGAAGCAACCTTCGAGATTGTGGCCTGGAGCATTCTCATGAAATGGGCAGCGAGCATTTGCATCATAATAGAACGGGAGTGGATTAGGTGGAGCACCTAATTTTCTTGTTTTAACCAACCCTCTTTCTACTAGCATGGGAAACAGGTCGGTGTAACTCATTGGAATAGGATGTATCTTTGGCCTATTTGCTGGATAATTTGCCCTCGGGGCCCTGTTCTGAGGTTGTTGACCCTGCGGCTGCTGGTATTATTGTTGATTATTGGTGTGATACTGTTGCTGACTGCCAGGCTGATACTGGTGTTGATTGTTGAATGCCCCAGGTTGGGGACCATGCTGTGGAGAAGGTTGAAAAACCAGGGTCACTGCTGCTATATATGATGGTTGGTACTGTTGGTGGTTGCTTCGTGAATTTTGTACTTTCTTTCCATATGTGATTACGCTCACCTCTCCCTCTTTTTTTTTGTGGAACGTGCTGACTGGCTTTTTTGCTGTGCTGGCGCTTGAGGTAACATTTGGAGTGGTTACCTTTCCACTCTTTAAACCTGCTTCCACCTTGACCCCCACTGCCACAATATCAGAGAAGTTTGTTGTAACGCTGCTGATCAAACGTTCATAGAACTCTGGTCGAACTGTATCCACAAACCAGTCTGCCAACTCCTTCTCAGTAAGGGGAGGCTCTACTTGTGCTGCAGTTCCGCGCCATCTTTGCGCATACTCCTTGAAGGTTTCGGTATTCTTCTGCGTCATGCTGAGAAGCTGACGGCGGTCGGGAGCTAGGTCCATGTTGTACTTGTACTGTTGAATAAAAGCATCTGAAAGGTCTTGAAAACTGTGAATCTTAGCTTGGTCTAAACCAAGATACCACTTGGCCGAAGCCCCTTTTAGACTATCTTGGAAACAATGTACTAACAGTTTATCATTTTCAATATGCGGAGCCATCTGCCTACAATACATGATTAAGTGTTCTTTAGGACAAGCGGTCCCTTCATATTTGTTGAAGATTGGCGTTTTAAATTTCTGAGGAAACACCAATCCAGATACCAAACATAAATCCTTGGCATCAGATCCAAAGACATGATTTCCTTCAATGGCCCTCATCCTTTTGGCCATGATGTCCATCTCTACTCTTAACTTTTCGTGTTTTTCGTCCTCAGCTTCGGATCCATCGGGTATATCAAAGATTGGCTGTTGATTGGCGAAGACCGGTCGTGTTGTGGTAGGTCCACCTGCTGGAGTGAAAATGGGGTTTCTGATTGTTGAGTCGAACAATGGATTGAGACCTGAAGACTGCATGTTGTTGAAAGGTGGCACAAAATCCCGGGACATGCCATAGGGAAACTCCGCTGAAGTAACAGGAGCCATTGTGACATTGGCTGCTGCTGTGGCAACTTCGGAGATCACCGTAGGTTGTGTATCCATTTTTGCTTTGATCATGTTGAGGGCTTCTAGGATCTGGTTGACGTCCCCTTTGATCCCTTCAATGTCATTATCCATTCGATCAAACCTTTGGTCGTTATCTGCCATCTTCTTTTGAGCTTGGGACCGTGTGTTGTATCTGTGGGTACTCAGCGTGACTCCTTATCTCCTCTTTCTGCACAAGAACAAAGGATGAGCTGCGGAACCCCAAATGCAGGATTGATGTAGGATGACATGCAAATGCGGATGCATAAACCATTCAAGGAAACTCAAAATTTTCGTTTACAAACAAAAAAGTTAGGCCAACACGTAACGACATGCTTAAAAAGCGTTTTTCATTTGATAGCTGGAAATCTATTACAAAAGAGTGGCCTTTGCTAAAAAGCAAGACTTTTCTTACAATGAAATTAAATGCAACAAGCAGGATATCAATCCTTTTTTAGGGAAAGCAGGGAAATGGTGAAACAAAGATCAATCTAACAAGACGACCCTTCTCCTTCTTGGGCTCTGACATGAACTTGATCCTGGCGAATAATCTCCCACAGGTCTTCGTTTTCTCTTTGCGCTTTAATCAAAGCATATTTCAGCTCTTCCCTAGTCGCGGGGACCTCAGGTTCCATAGTTATCTCATAGTCGTGAGTGTAGAACATGATTAAGGCAATTTCCTTTGACCATAGCAGGTACCCCCTGGTGGTTAAACAACTCGCATTCTCCATTGGGGTTGGGCCCATGAGGTGTGGATCTCTTTGAGCATATTGAGCATCTTCTTCTAGTTCCTGGTTGCGACCTGTTTCACAGAAGCGAGGCCTTAACAGTTCTGGTTCAGGCTCGGGCCCGGTGGGATACCCATGTTGACGCCGAGCGAGAATAGGATTATAAGTGATCACCCCTTCTATCCCAATGAGAGGCACATTGGGGAAATCTCCGTAGCTGGAAATCATGACTTGGTCACCGATGATAGTGTCATACCAGGTGATATCATGGTGTCTGAGAGTGACAAGTTTAGAAACCCATGCGCTTTTGGTAGGAAGCCTCCAAAGGATATGGGTCCTTGGCAGATGAGAAGTAAACCATCGGTCGAGTAGTGCAAGACAGCATGAGAATCGCCCACAATCATACAAGGCAAAACGGTGGATGACTACATAAGTATCAGCCAGTATTGTGTTGACCGGATTTTTGAGGATGAAAAGGAGGATTGCCTCTTCGCTGATGAAGTCGTAACTGCTTGGGAACAAATACAGTCCATATATTAGTAGCGCCAAAATTGCCTCAAAAATGCCTAGGTTTCTGCTTTCATAGTGATACTCGGCCATTTCCATTAGAGGCCCGGCATCCATTCCATACCACCCTCCTTTCGCCCTCATTGGTGGTAAGTCTTCCAGCTTGATATGCAGGGCTTTAGCTAAGTCCTTCTTCTTTGGCTTTCCATAAGGGAGCGTAAAAGTCCATGGGATCTTCAAGTAAGCATTATACTCTTCGAGGGTCGGGAGTAACTGAAAATCTGGGAACACAAAACAGTGGTAAGTTGTATGATAGAATTCCACCAAGGCTTGCAACATGGGCTCATTGATCGGAGCGCTTATTAATGGCAATAGGTCCCCATATTTGGCTATGAAAGCAGCAGGATTTCGGACAAGTCTGGTTAACATTCTTAGACGGCCCAATCTCAGATCCGGGACTCGAAGCATGTCTCTTCTTACCATGTTGTTGCCTGCAAAGAAAAAAGTTGAATTTCCTTGAATGGTTAGAAGAAGTGCAAATGCAAATGCACATGATTGTCATGGAACTCAGATATTTTCGAACATCAGAAATCGTCATTTCATTAACAAACAAAACGGATTACAAAACATCATTTCCTCTTACAAGAGTTTTAACTAAACAACTTGGTGAATCCTATCAAGGTTCTCCTAACAGCCTGAGGTTGAGCTTCTCGATCTTTCTTTCCATCTGAGTCTTCTCAATGATGAGTCTGTCCACAATTATTTTCCATGGATTAGACTGAGGCTCATAAGTTTCTTCTAGTGCTTTCCTCTTCTTACAAGAGAGGATTTCTTCATCTTTCGACTGGAGTTGTCTCTGGAGCTCCGCATTTTCTTCAATGACTATCTGATACTTGTGCTTCCAAGCTTCTTCAGTTTGTTGTGCTTTGACCAAAGCAATTTTCAACTTTTCTTCTTCAGACATGAAGACCAACGGGCGTTCTTCCTTTAAGGCCATAGGCTCTTGTTTAGGATACGGCATCCTTAGTGTGACGGCTCTTTTCCGAACCCATTGAAGGTAGGGTTCCAAAGAAACACAGTTGAGTCTTCCAAGATCTTTCTTTCCTTTCTTGTGTAGATGCTTCCAAGCTTCTAGAATTTTCTTTTTTAATCCTTGACTATCTTCCCCTTCTTTGAAGAAGATGCTTTCTACTTGAACACTTTTAGGTTTGTCCTTTAGAGGGTATCCCAATTGTCGACGGGCGAGTATTGGATTGTAGCTGATCCCTCCATTAATGCTGAGGAGAGGTACATTGCCAAATTCCCCACAACTGTCAATAATCATTATCCCATCATAATCACGACTATACCAATCAATATCGGAATGGGTAAGAGCCATGATCTTTTGTGACCACCATCCTTTCTTTGGATCCCAAAAAGCGTTGGCTTTGGGTAAGTGTGAAGTGAACCATTTGTACAATAAAGGAGCGCAACAAGTGATCATTCCTCCATTATGGAAGTTCCTCAGATGAACAGAATGGTACGTGTCTGCTAACAAGGTAGGCACAGGATTCTTCTTCAAGAAAATTTTGATGGCATTGAGGTCCACAAAATTCTCAAAGCTTGGAAACAAGAATATACCATAGATGAGTAAGGCAAGGATAGCCTCGAATGCATCCATGCTTAAATGATCTGCGTAATATTGAGCTTTCTCAACCAAGAATTCTGCTTTTAACCCAAAGACTCCCCCTTTTGTAATCAGATTCTTTTTTATATCAGCCACTCCCAAACGCGTAGCTTTGGCGATATATTGCTCTTTAGGGTCCTTCTCTACAACCGGAAAAGGAGAATCTTCAAGAATAGGCAATCCAATTAACTGAGAATACTCTTCTAGTGTGGGCACTAACTGATAATCAGGAAAGGTGAAACAGTGGTAGAGCGGGTCGTAAAACTGGAGAAGAGTAGAAAGAAGTCCACTATCCATCTTCACCTTCAAGAGTAGCAACAACTTCCCATATCGGCTTTGAAATCCCTCTGGATCTGTCACTAAGGTGCTCAATCTTTTCAAGTCATCTAGGTTAAAACCCTTGTAAGTGTACTTCAAAGTCTTCTTTCTTTCACTGTTCATGACGACCTCTGATGTTTACAAACAACAAAGTCTGAGTTCCATGAAACCATATGATGATATGATGACATGATGATATGAATGCACAAAACACAAACAAGATGCATATGCACACAACACAGGTTTAGGGTTAAGGACAAGCATGAGTCAAAGGGTCTACCCATCCCCAAGGATTGTACTATGGATTGATCTGTACCTGCCGAACGGGTTCTACAAAGTTCCCAGAGTTATCAACCCATCTTTCGGATATTATCAACTTTCCAAATTACTTGGTAATTGATAATATTCTCAAGAGAATCTCGTCTGAGTGTAGTATCGCGTATCAACTACTTCGGAAATACTTCCTTATAGTCATCGCACTACGTCCTAATAAGGTCAAAGTGGGGTAAAATGTAATCTAAAAGTTCACAGTGTCATGGGCTCCTTCGTTGAAAGTAGCATTGTTTTTACGAATACTCGATCAACAATACTAAAACTTTCAAAAGGGCCTACACTGAGCGGTGATTTCTCAAGTTAGCTTAGTCGGGAATCGACTCCCTATAAGCCTTCTTGAACATACCACCATCCTATCATAACTGTACTCAAGTCCGGGTATAGGACCGTCTCACCACTCAAAGCACCCAATACCCAACAGTTAAACAAATATATTGACAAATATACATGTTAAGCAAATATTTACAAATATAGCATGCAATTAAACAAAATAGGCTAAACCCTCATGTTTCTTTGTTTCCCCAGTGAAGTTGCCATTTCTGTTGCGGTGAGAATCGTGATACCAAGCTATTAATTAACTTGAATCTTAATTCTTAAATTCACAACTGGACTTTAATTTATCCAAAGGAAAGGTCTAAAGAGAGAAAGAACCCTTTTTCGCGATGTAACAACAACGCTAAGAGATTCGGGGATCGGGGGTTGGTTATGCATAGGGTAGGTATTTCACATCCTAAACATCTGTAGTACTCTACAGGAACCTCTTGTTTGTTTGCATGCTAAGTCGGTAAATGTTTTCTAAGGTTTAAGGATTGGGAATTAAAATAAATAAAAGGGCCTAAGTAGTTTTCTAAGTTTGCTCGTAAATGCATCGCACCTTCTGCCTACGTATCCTGACTAGGATAGAATCAGAGCAATCGTAGTTCACCTCACAAGGGAAGAGAACACTTGATGATGATCAAGGTTCAAAGGGGGACAAACATGGCAATGTTTGTGTGGAGTTTGACAAAACTCCCTAAGCTAAGTTGAAGGGGAAGTAAGAAGTCATGACGATGATTCTTACACAGAGTTGACGAACTCTTTCCTAGGGTTCTAGTTGAAGAACACTCCTAGTATGGGTGGGTTTCTTAGACTTCAAGAAAAGTCTAAAGGTTTCTAAACTAGGGTTGAAGTGGCTTAACAAAGTCAAAAGGGTTAAGATTTTGGTCCAAGACATTGACAGTCAAGTGGACAGACCTTCCTTTGGAGGGAGAGATAGTGGGCAACTAGATGAAAGCTAACAAACTTCATCACTTGGGGATAAAATAAACATTATACTAAGGCATTCATAGTGACAACCAATGAAAAATATTTAAGGATGAAAAAGCAATGGTGACAATCAAAGCAGATGATTAGTACAAAAAAACTGTGACGACAGATCGCACCTGGAGTACAATTAACAAACAGATGAGATAGGCATGATAATAATTCAAAGTAAAAATCCTAGCATGTTGACAATCATGTATAGGAATGAGAATAATCCATTTTCACAAAGAAAAACAAGTGGAACCCTTTAAACTTTCATTTGCAACAGCTTGGGTTAGTACTGTCAATATGACAAGTTGCACATAGTCAAACATGGTGAAAAATTAATCAAACATGGAAAATAAAATTATGACATGAAAGTACTCATTAAAACAAACACAATGAAAAAAGAATGGGTGAAAAATGATAAAAAAATGAGAGAGTTATGATTTTTTGAACAAAAGGGTTATCACAGAGGATCGAACCCTGGTTATGTATGGTGAAAGGCACATGTTCTTACCACTGGGGTGGCTGTTACATCCATTAATTGAATGGAAACCATAAGTATACATAGCTTGTTTGGCAGGTTTTCTGGGCAAATCAAAGGCATTCAACATGTTTGCAAAACACCTCTAACTTTCTCAAATTTTATCCGATTTTAACAAACCTTATATGTATCTCACCCAGAAAATCATGAGGAATCTGATGGTGATATTAGTTTTCCAAGATTCTTAATGAGATGAAAAATTCGAATGCTTATGCTTGTTATGTCATATGATGCAATTTGCAAGTTAATGATCAAAGCTGATGAGTTTGAAATCCAACAGAAGCCTGCACAAGCTTGAAATATAATACTCATGAATTAAGTTCAAAAGATAACCTCAGTTTCCTACTAAATCCACAGATGACCATCAATTTGCAAAAATGTGAAAATGGTTTAAAGTGCAATTTCAATGTTGGAGTTCCAAATTGACATGCTCTTAAATACAAGGATATCTTAATTCCTCACTGATTCAAGACATGACCCCTCATGCTGCAGGATGTTGAAATTGCAAATGGTTGAAGGTGAGGTACTGTTAAAGAAGATTGTTCATATAGTGTGTTTTTGAATCAAGCATCAGAGGTCTTAAAATGCAGCTCAAACAGCAATGCCTTGGTACCTTATCCATCTTGCAATGTTAGAACCAAGAATGTCGTGCTAGCTATTTTGACCTCAGTGTGTGAGTCATGTTCAATGATTTTAAACCACCTTCAATGCAACAGGACTTTTGGCCAAAACCTAGACTACCAGCCACATCCTAACATGATCACTTAGTCCACATTGCCTTCTAGCACCTTGTCGCTACTGCGAAAATCGGCGCCGGCTGAACAGAAGAGTCGCCACCGCGCGTTATTTATCCCACGGGAGGGAAAGGAAACGCTCAGAGTAAACCTCGCACAACACGGGAAAGGTATGGTCATCGCAACCAAAACCTGGGTTCGGGAGTCGGTTACGCAAGGGGAAGGTATTAGCACCCCTCACGTCCATCGTACTCGATGGGATCCACGCTTGTTTTCGGGTATGGATTGTTATTCTATCTAAACTATAGGTCAAGGGTGAAAAAGAAAATAAAATGAAAGTAAAAATGACTCGGCAAAGTATCGCACTTTATGCCTACGTATTCCCGTCTGGAACGAGAAATCAGAGTCAACGTAGTTCGCCTACCTACGGGAAAGGAGGGGAAGGTTGCTCGCTAGGATATCGCATCCTATGCCTACGTACTTTCATACAGCATGAAAGATCAGAGCAAACGTAGTTCGGGCCACGTACGACACAAGCTTGTCTTGGTTGATTTTATTCCTTCTGAAAAGGTTTTCTTGATTAACAGTCCAAGCGGACAAAAATGACGCTTTGATGAGTTCACCTTCTTTTACGAAAGAAGTGTCTTTTATTGTGTTTGAAATCTTTACGTGTTTTTCTGTTTGTTTTGAGGAAGAAGAGACAGAACTCTAACCTACGGTTGCGAAGGGAAACAAACTAACCTAATGTTATCATGCATGGGTTAAGACCTAGTGTCTATCATGCTCCTCTCTTGCGCAGAGAGAAACAGAGATCCTAAGGGATAGGCAGAAACAGAAACAATATCAGATATATACAGTAAAACAGTAAAATGCATGGATGCAACAGTACAAGCGAGGCAAGGGAGTCCCACTCAACCTCGAACCTAGAAAACAATAGGCAAAAGTGAACAGGCTTCACTTTCAACCCAACAGGGTAAACAGCAAACAATACAGTCCAGAAAACCAATCAATACATCAACAAATGAAATACAGCAAAAGAAACAGCATCAGCAGCTCTGAATCAAGATCTGGCTTCAAGTAATCTCCACTCATCTACAGGCTTCAACAAGCATCAATCTCCATCTTCATGGCCTTCAGGCAAGGGCTTTGATCATCGGTTTTCTATCTGCAATGGCTTTTCTTCCAGCTCAAACCTCCAGGATGAGGGATCAGTCATCAGAGTGAATTGGGTGTTAAGCAATCAGTTGACTACCAAAGGTGGTGAACAAACTGCTTCTAACACAAGAGACATTTTCTCTCAAGAGTTCTATCTCATAGACACTATCACCAAGCCTTCCAAGGGAAGGGGGTGAGTGTCTTAGAGAGACTCTGAATCACAGAGAAGGATGGATGCAGACAAGGCAATCCATGTTTGAGAAACAATCTTTCTAGTCTAGAGCTCTGCCTAGCTCCTAAACCCTAGCCTCCTCAGCAGCTGCTAGCAAAAACTCCTCCTCAACTCTGACAGTTGATCTTCAATCTCTGGATCTCCAATGGTCTTCATCTTCACAAGTCTTCAACTTCCCCAGGATCCCAGGCAAACCCACTACCCATACAAACAAACAATAAACCCCAGAGGGCACACCACACCAGACAATCAGATATACAGACAGTAATAATAGCAGTAGGGGAATCTTAACTTTTCTCTAAGGGGTCTAGTAACTACCCATAGCCCTTATAGTCCCATAACTAATCTAATTAAATCCTAAGTCCTAAGGGAAATGAAATCAAACTTCTTAAGTTGTCACCTAAAACCCTAGTTTTGTTCATGATGTTCAAGTATTCATTAATCACCTAAAATTAATCTCTAAAAATGGGAACTAAAATATTTCTACAAGTTGAATATCTCATCTAAACAATATAAAAAGAATGACCAAAAAATATTAAAGCATGTAATAGAACAAAAATCATTAAAATGATGCATGAAATGAATCTATTTAATATGACATTTATTTAGAAAATATGAAATTAATATGAAATAAAAATAAAAATGAAATTTTATTTTTATATAATATTCTAGACATCCTAAAGAAAATATGGTAAAAAGAATGGATTAAAATGCATTTTTTATGAATTAGTTATGAATTTATGAAATTGGTAAAAATTAAAATGGAATTAAGAAAATAAAATTGAATTAAAATGAGGGAGGGGGGTTAGAATAGTAACCACGCGCAGTTCAATTCTGGATGGGCCCTCAGGCAGGGGGTGCAGATAGCGCCTTACACTAGGCCCAGAGTTACTCAAATTTAATGAAAAATGAAAAGCCAGCTGAGGGTGAGAAAAGTAAGCAAAATCACGTTTAAACTGCATTGGGCCTAATTGCTGGGGGTGGGATTAGCATCAAAGATTCAGGCCCGCCCGTTTCAATTAATGAAACGGCGCGTTTTGGCCTCAACTCAAATTCCCTCCAATAATCAGATTAAACGAGGGCCATTGGATCACGCTATTAGTCAAAAGTCCAACTCCAAATGAACGGACCAGATTACGTCTCTTTCCTTGAACCAACTGAAACTAGGGTTTCAACCTCACATGGCAGCCATGCACGAGCAAGGTTCAAGCTCGTATTTCTCCATCACCAGGCCATGAATCATCACGCTATAAACATGAAAGATGCTCAGAATCCTTCCCTCTACAATCCTAGGGCATTAGATTGATTTGAAACTCACCACAACAACAAACCCGATGACATCAAACTCTGGCCACCATGAAATTATACTGATATGCACCAACTCAATTCTTCCTCAAACTTAACCTAAACTAATCTATAACTAATGGTTATTAATCTGCGCTATCAAGCTACAATTATGATGCACTAACCTAGGAGATTCAAACCCTAACAGTTTGTTGCACCTGTTAGCAACCATCACCAAACCTCTCCAAATTCATCTAAACTAATCTCCTAACCACCTAGATCAAATCTACACTAACAACAACATGCCTAACTAACTGAATCGAGCAATTTGAGTGAAAACATACCTGATGTGAAACCTTGCAAACAGCTATGGAGCTTGAAGATCTGAGGCTTCTAGGTGTTGGATCTTGATCAATCCTTGATGTATGTGATTCTGTATGCAATATTCTAGTGATTCCTTGCTCGAATTATGCTGTCCAATGGAAACTTCAACTTGGATGTTCTTGAAAAAGGTACTCGAAAATGGATGATAATCACCAAAACCTTGCTTCAATTCTGATCTATGATGATAATGGAGCCAGATTGAATCAATGTGTGTGATGATTTTGTGAAGAATTTGAGAGAATTGCAATGAAACTTCAATGAAAAGAATGAGGGAATTTGTGAAATTCTTGGTGCAAATGAAGCCAACCCTTGCCAAATTCTCATTTCATGAATATATAGACCCCAATGGTACATTCTAGATCCATCTTGCACATTCCCTTGTTTTCCAACTTTGGTTCATTTTGATCATGTTTCTTAAAAGGCAAGCAACCATGGATAACTTTCTTTTTCCCTTCTAAACTCAAAAAAGTGTTTGAACCATTGTTCTTAGAATTGTTTTTCCATGCAAAATCATATATTGGAAGTCTCCATTTGGACTTGTAAATCTCCCAAACCATTTTCCATCTTGAATTTATTCACTTTATAAGCCATTTTAGTTCATATTTTGACCAATTATTCAACTTCATGTTATGAGCTTCTCCAATAATTTGTGACCTTCTTTCTAGACTTAAAATCCCATTTGGAGCAAGTTTGATGTTGTAAGTTTTTCCATTTGAGGCCTCCTGGTATGAGTTTTGGACATAGGTTAAAATGACCTGTAATTCACAAATGCCCAAAATACCCTTTGCTTGCCAAGACCATAAGTTAAGTTCTACACATCATATGAAGGCATGCCATACCATTCTAGAAAGCTAAGACAATGAGGAACAATTCTTATGTTGACCAAGAATTCATTTAAAATCTCCTTGAGGGGCAAAACTAGCTTGGAAGTCAAGTCACTTTCACAGACAAAAATTCAGATACCCCAAATGACCTGTAACTTGCAAGGACCATAACTTGAGTTCTATAAATCTCCTTGAGGTCTTCCACCACTCAAATTAAAGGTCTTGAGATCCTCTACAAGTTTCATGTTGGCCAAGAAGCCATTTTAAGCTAGCATTTTGACTTATCTTGCTTGGAAATTTGGCCTAAACTAGGGGATTTTACAGAGAAACCCTAATTTAGTAACTCCTCTTCTCCTTGATTTCTCTTGAATTCTTCTTGTCATATCTCCATATCATTCTTTATATGTCCAATGATGAACCCCACATCTCTTCAATAGCCTTGAATGCCCTTTAAATCAGTCAATTGACCTAGGGTTGACCTAGGGTTGACCCAGATGAAACCCTAGTTGACTGTCTTCAACTGTAGCTCTTGTGCTCTCATCAATGACTTGTCTCCTTCTCCAAATGACTTTCTAAGTCTCTCAAGATGTCTAAATGCTCTCCATACCTTCAATCCACAGCTCATAACCCTCTTGCTGACCCTCAGATACCCTCAGCTAGGAGATGGACTCAAGGCTTGATCTGCTGAACTCTTTGCTTTCAAATTCTTTCCTGATGACTTGAATGAGATGGAATTGGAATAATAACCTCTTGCTAGGCCTCTAGAGATGATAATAACAATTGGTCCCCTGTTGAATGACTTGCTATGCTTATGCTATGCAGATGGTTAGTCTATGTACATGACTCTATATGCAAATGCTAATGACATTGAAACATAAACCAAGTGAACAAGGTTGGGCAAATTTTAGGGTGCAACAGCTGCCCCTATTCAAGCGACTTGGACCCGATTGGGTGAAGAGCCCGGAGCCTTCAGACATTCGCGGTACGAGACGGTTGAATACTAGTGAAACCAGAAATTTGCCAACCGCAGAAATAAACTGCGCCCCTGCTTGGGGAACGACATTCATCAGATGCATCTGACTGTTACAGTAACCCACTGATCTCGTGCGACTGTGCTGGGAACTGTCTTCATCGTTCTGAAGAGGATTCTGTCATCACAACTTGCTTGCTTGTCCACGTTAGGACTCCACTTGTTGTTAACCCAGAAAAATCTCGGCAACTCCACTGGGGATAATTCGTCTGCATTTCCATAAACTGAATCGTCCACGTTGGGAATAAAATACTTCCACGTTAGGAGTAATACTTGTCCACGTTAGGAATCATCTTTTCTGCGTCTGTCTACGTCAGGACTAACCCTTTCATCTTTCCACGTCAGGAAGCAATCTTCTTTCCGCGTCAGGAAAACTATACCAATCTGTCCACGTAAGGACTCCAATACCACTTGACATGTCCGCGTCAGGACTCTAATCTTTTCCACGTAAGGAATAAAATTTCTTTCCACGTAAGGAAACCGTTTTTTCTTCCACGTAAGGAATCAACTTTTCTCGAATCTGTCCACGTAAGGACCCCAATTTCTCCGCGTAAGGAATAAACTTCTTCTTCCACGTTAGGAATATCTTCTTTGATCTGTCCGCGTCAGGACTAAACTCTTCCATGTCAGGAACAATCCATTTCTTTCCACGTCAGGAATCAATCTCGATACGTCCGCGTGAGGACTCACTCTTTCCACGTAAGGAATAAACTCGTCTTTCCACGTTAGGAATCCATTTTTCTTCCACGTAAGGAATGCTCTCGATATGTCCACATAAGGACTCTACTCTTTCCACGTCAGGAATGCTGTCATTTCCACGTAAGGAAACTATCTTTTGATACGTCCGCGTAAGGACTACATCGTCCACGTTAGGACCCATTTCTCCTCATTAGGAATAATAATTTCTTTGATTCGTCCACGTCAGGACACTGATCTCGTCTTGATTCGTCCACGTTAGGACTCAGGCGCCTTCGACCTGCTGAGGAAATAAGACTTGTCCACGTAAGGACTCACACTCTCGACCCACTGGGGAAATAACTTGTCCCTGCCAGGACACCAACACAAAGAGTAATTACTTTTGTCAACGTCATGACTTCCCATTCCACTAATTTCGAGAAACCGAATCTGCCCACGATAGGACTAACACACCTCACCAATCCAGGGAAATAAACCTGTCCACGCTAGGACGCCCACTTTTAAAGAAATCCCGTCAATCTAGGAATAAATTGTCCGCGTCAGGACTTAGTTCTCCAGTGATCCACACCCACAAACTTCTTAGCACTGACGTAACAGCGACCTTGAGATGAACTCTACTGGGGATGTCGGGAAACCAACTATCGGACGCCTGCTCTGATAACCGGCGGTGGCCTCTAAAATTCTGATTCATGAAAATCCTTTGAATGTTGACGTAACAACAACTTTGAAGGAAACAATCCGCTGATCGGACTAGAGAAACTTCAACAAAACTCTGGTGGGGCCATAAGTAACTCTGCTTGAGGACAAAGAGAAACTTATCCTGCAGACTTTGTGGGGAATACTGCCGAAACTGACATTAGCCTTGAATGTCTCATGCCGAGATCTTGACTGTTTGATTGTTCATCTGAGCGAGAGCTCTCTCCGCCTGAACTGCTGGAGTACAGAAACTGCTCCAGCAAAATAAATGCTGGAAGGATAATACCAACTCGCTGGGGAATATAACTCTGCTGGGAAATAGCAGATGTGGACGGTACGATTGGATTTCTGCTGGAACGTGAACCGATATCACCAGTATCTCTGACAAAATAAATGACAGGACCCACCATCAACTCTGCTCGGAGAGCCATCATCTTCGAATTCCACTAGAAGGAATGAAAATACTTGTAAAGAGAATTCCGCTGGAGCTGGGATGATTCTCTTGGGGAAAATTAACTGAATCCACTGGGAGAGAGTGCCTGACCCTGCAGGGAAAGATGACCTGTCTAAATACAGCCTTACGATCTTGGAGTCGCCAAACTCTGCTGAGAACGAAGAACTTTTCTGGAGCACGTCCTGCGTGGATCAAGTCTTTCGTCATCGCAATCTTTTGATCATCTTCCTCGTATGGTTATGAAACCTGCAACAACACAAACAAGACAAGACAAGCCTGTGCAATCAAATCAATTCAGGTTAGTGACGTTACACTCAGTTAATTCAAAGCTTTAGCAATTGTTGGCAGGGGCCAGTGATGTTATACTCATGCTAGCTTCATCAAACTTAGGCGTTTTATCATGCACAAAACAGTAAAGAACAGGTATCAAGTACTGAATAACACATTTTCATTGATTGGGCCCCTGAATGGGTGGAGTTTTTTTTGTACACGGGAGGTAACTCCTGAAAAGAGGAAGCTACGCAAAGCAAGTATACCAGTAGTCAAATATTCACAAGAAGCATAAATATTGACAAATTAAATTTTGTACTCATGTCGGCAACTGGCTGCAGATGAACACCACGAACTGATCCTCCCATGACTCGTCCGACTCTTATACTTTCCCGGTATCCCCACTTCTGAAGAGGTTGTATCCGATAACTGACTCCTCAAACATATTCTCCCGCACTGATGCTCATTGAATATCAAATTCGGACCGCAGTCATTTGCTTTTCACATCCCTAACTTTTGCGTGAACCGCCCTTTACGGGTTTTCAGTTCACCGGGATACCCTTTTTTGCCGAAGCCGCCCAGTGTAGGTTTTCAACTTCGCGGGTGTACATTTTTTTCAATTTTATCCCTAACTTTTGCCCGAACCTTTCATTCTGTTTTTGGTTCGCCAGGATGCCCCGTTTTTGCCTGGACTCTCTTTTTCTGTCCAGCGGGTCTATTTTAAGCAAAGTATTTTTTAACTGCGTCCGAATTCACAGGTGACGCAAAGTCTTCCCCGTCCATGGTGGACAACAACAACGCTCCTCCTGAAAAGACCTTGCTGACAACATATGGCCCTTCGTAGTTGAGGGTCCACTTGCCCCTGTGATCTGCTTGCGGCGGGAGAATCCTTTTCAGCACAAGGTCGCCCGTCTGAAAGCTTCGCGGAAGTATCTTCCTGTCGTACGCTTTCTTCATTCGTCTTTGGTACAAACGACCGTATGCCAGAGAAGCTAGCCTCTTCTCATCCATCAAACTCAGTTGGTTCAATCTATTCGTTACCCATTCTGCCTCGTCCAGCTGAACATCTCGCAATACCCTCAGAGAAGGGATCTCAACCTCTAATGGTAATACCGCTTCCATTCCGTATACCAACGAGAACGGAGTTGCCCCGGTTGATGTGCGTACCGTCGTACGATAACCGTGCAAAGCGAAAGGTAGCATTTCATGCCAATCTTTATACGTCACCACCATTTTCTGGACGATCTTCTTGATATTCTTGTTGGCCGCTTCGACAGCGCCGTTCATCTTGGGTCGGTAAGGGGAGGAGTTGTGATGTTCGATCTTGAAATTCTGACAGAGCTCCTTCATCATTTTGTTGTTCAGATTAGAACCGTTATCCGTGATTATCCGCTCGGGAATCCCGTATCGGCAAATGATATCTCTCTTAATGAATCTAGCCACCACTTGCTTCGTTACATTTGCGTAAGACGCCGCTTCCACCCACTTGGTGAAATAATCGATTGCTACTAGAATGAAACGATGCCCGTTAGAAGCCGTCGGCTCGATCTTTCCAATCATATCGATTCCCCACATCGAGAATGGCCATGGAGATGACATCACATTTAGAGGACTTGGAGGTACATGTATCTTGTCAGCATATATTTGGCACTTGTGGCACTTCCTTGCGAACTTGAAACAATCAGTTTCCATCGTCAGCCAAAAGTAACCTGCCCTTAGCAGCTTTCTTGTCATAGCATGCCCGCCAGCATGCGTGCCAAAGGCACCTTCGTGAATTTCCTCCATGAGAAGCTTTGCCTCTTTCTCGTCTACACAACGCAACAACACCAAATCGTGGTTTCTTCTGTATAAGACGCCATCCGGGTTCAAATAGAAATTACCCGCTAATCTCCTGAGAGTCTTCTGATCTTGACTGGATGCCCCAGCCGGATACTCTTTATTCTTCAAGAAATTAAGGATATCGAAATACCACGGTTTGTCATCAGATGCTCCATCAATAGCAAATACATAAGCTGGCCTGTCCAACCGAGAGATAGTGATTTGGGGAGCTTCGTTCCAGAAATTGACCTTGTACATGGAAGATAAGGTGGCCAGGGCGTCAGCCATTTGATTCTCTGCCCGCGGCACGTGATGCAATTCAACCTTGTCGAAGAAAGGCAACAATCTCCTTGCATAATTCATATAATGTATCAAATTGGGCTGACGTGTCTCCCATTCCCCTTTAATCTGATTCACCACCAGAGCTGAGTCTCCGTATACGTCTAGATGTTTGATTCGCAAATCAATGGCTTCTTCAAGCCCCATTATACAAGCTTCGTATTCGGCCTCATTGTTGGTAACGGCAAAGGTCAATCGGGCAGTAAACGGGATGTGCGACCCGTGTGGCGTAGTGATAATTGCCCCTATTCCGCTACCGTAAGCATTCACAGCTCCGTCAAATATCATCTTCCACTGGGACCCCGGCTCTGGTCCTTCGTCTGGCAACGGTTCTTCGCAATCCTTCATCTTGAGATACATGATATCCTCGTCAGGAAAGTCAAATCTCATCGATTGATACTCTTCAATAGGCTGCTCCGCCAGATACTCAGACAACACACTCCCCTTTATTGCCTTTTGCGAGACGTATTGAATATCATATTCAGTCAAGACCATCTGCCATCGGGCAATTCTACCTGACAACGCCTGCTTTTCGAATATATATTTGATTGGATCCATCTTCGAGATGAGCATGGTTGTATGATTCAGCATGTACTGCCTCAAACGCTTGGCGGCCCAGGCTAGCGCGCAACAAGTTTTCTCCAGCATTGAGTATCGAGATTCACAGTCTGTAAATTTCTTACTCAAGTAATAGATCGCATGCACTTTTCTCCCCGTCTCGTCGTGTTGACCGAGAACACAACCCATGCTTCCCTCAAGAACCGTCAAATACATTATCAAGGGTCTCCCTGCTACCGGGGGTATCAAAATAGGAGGCTCCTGCAGATACTTCTTTATCTTGTCGAACGCCTTTTGACAATTTTCGTTCCACGTTACAGCTTGATCTTTCTTTAGCAGCTTGAATAATGGTTCACACGTGGCAGTTAGGTGAGATATGAACCGGGCAATGTAGTTCAATCTCCCTAAAAACCCGCGCACCTCTTTCTCTGTTTTAGGCGTCGGCATTTCTTGAATCGCTTTTATTTTAGCAGGATCGACCTCTATTCCTCTTTCGCTTACGATAAACCCCAGCAGTTTACCCGATCTCACCCCGAAGGTGCATTTGTTAGGGTTCAGCCTCAGCCTGAACTTCCTAAGTCTTTTAAACAACTTCAACAGATTCACCAGATGCTCTTCCTCCGTCTGGGATTTAGCAATCATATCGTCAACATAAACTTCGATCTCTTTATGCATCATGTCATGAAAAAGAGTCGTCATCGCACGCTGATACGTTGCCCCAGCATTTTTCAAACCAAAGGGCATCACTTTATAGCAAAATGTTCCCCACGGCGTTATGAAAGTAGTCTTCTCCATATCCTCTGGCGCCATTTTAATTTGATTATAGCCTGAAAAGCCATCCATGAAGGAGAATACAGCGTATTGAGCAGTATTATCAACTAACACGTCAATGTGAGGAAGTGGAAAATCGTCTTTTGGGCTTGCTTTATTCAAATCTCTATAATCCACGCACATCCGAACCTTGCCATCCTTCTTTGGCACTGGTACGATGTTAGCAACCCATGAGGGATATTTCGTCACAGCCAGGAAACCAGCGTCCCACTGTTTCTGAACCTCCTCTTTGATCTTCATTGCCATATCTGGTCGTGTTCTGCGAAGCTTTTGTTTGACTGGTGGGCAATCTTCTTTCAGTGGCAGGCGATGCACAACCATATCTGTATCGAGCCCTGGCATATCTTGATACGACCAAGCGAATACATCATTGTACTCTCGAAGCATTTCAACCAGTTTTCGCTTGATATCACTCTGCAGTGCGGCCCCGATACGAATATTCTTCTCAACCCCTTCCGACCCCAAATTGATAATTTCGATGACCTCGTCGTGAGGCAGAATGGCTCTTTCCTCTTGCTTCACTAACCAAGACAGTTCTTCAGGAACGTCACTATCTTCGACAACCTCTTCTTCGGTCTGGAATACCGGGTGCTCGAAGTCGGGACGAGTCATAGGTGGCTCAAGGATGTCATCTGAAAATGTTATCCTGCAAAAGGAATGGTTAAGTGCTTCAAAATGCGTATAAAGCGAATAACCACATTGCCATTTTATTGAAAATATAAAACAAGAAAGACAGGGATTACAGTATTTGCTCATGAAAAAACGCCATTTATTTAATGATTAACAAGCAATGTTTATAACAACACAGCCCTAAGCAAATCCTGATGCCCCGGGCAAGACATCAGATTATTCAACAATTAATAAAGCAAAGTATTACTGTTTAAAAGTCACAGGAACAAGCTCCTGAATAGACCAGTTGCACAGTCCTTGTCCTGGCGTGCTTGGCTGAATCCAGGCATCCATATCACAGTCGCTGTCCCCTTCATCGGACTCTGAAGCAGCATTGACAGATCCATGGCATACTCCACTGGCAGAGATGGTGATTGACTTTCTGAAATGAGGGGCCCCCACAGAAGGAGTTGATGACGACGGTCTGTACCCCAGCCCGAACCGGTCCATTTTCACAGGAATGTCCAATACTTTGCCCCAGCCCTTGGCTTCTCCTGCCTCCACTAGCGCTCGAGCTTCTTTATACGATGAGACAGCTATCTCTGGCACTTTGCTTGGCCTGGGACCCTTGTCCTTTATGCACAAACCTTCGAATGCCTGGCATGGCGTCTCATGGATCTCCCCGTCGACTTCCACATATTTAAACGAAGATAGATGGCTGACCAGGATGTCTTCTTCTCCGCACACGGTGACTACACTGTCTCCGACCATATACTTTAACTTCTGATGCAGGGTAGACGTGACTGCCCCTGCCCCGTGAATCCAAGGTCTTCCCAGCAAGCAGCTGTACGCAGGCTGTATATCCATGATATAAAACTCAGTGGCAAACACTTCCGGCCCCACTTGCAGAGGCAAGGTAATCGATCCGAAGACTGTTCTACGCGTGCCGTCAAACGCTCTGACTACCAAATCGCTGGGTGTACACAAAATCCCTCGAACATCCAGCTTCATCATAGCCTTCTTAGGCAGCACATTCAAAGACGATCCGGTGTCAACCAATACGTGCGACATTGTCGACCCTCTGCACTCAACAGATACATGTAATGCCATATTATGATCCCTCCCTTTCGGAGTCAGGTCAAAATCAGTAAAGCCCAGACTGTGGCCTGCATTCACGTGTGCCAATACTCCTTCTAGCTGATTTACAGAGACATCCTGTGGTACAAAAGAAGTGTCCAGGACTTTCAGCAAAGCGTTTCGGTGAGCTTCCGAACACAACAGCAATGACAGAATAGATATTTTGGACGGCGTTTGCTGCAGATGCTCCACGATTTTATAATCACTTTTCCGAATTAAGCGCATGAATTCTTCTACGTCTTTCGACGCTGCTTCTTTTTCATTTGCTTGTACCGGAACATTCTCAACCGCTTTCCCTTTTCCTTTCGCTAGCCTTTCGGCCTCCACTTCGGGAGATATAAAGATCCTGCCGCTCCTCGTCATGCCTCCTGAGCCAACAACATTATCCACAATCTCTGCTGACTGCTTGTTAACATCGATCTTAATCCCGTCACAATACACCTCTAGCCCATATGACCATGGGACTGCTCTCGTGTTCTCATACGGGATTGGCCCGGCTTTAGTTATGGTAATCGGCGATCGCTGAGCTGGTGCTGAAATAGTGATCGTCTTCCTAGGAATTGTCACTGTGGCCACATCACTCCGATTATCCACTACCGCCCCTGCCGGCTCATCAGTTGCTGTTCAATCAAACTGCAATATACCTTCATCAATCAAGGCCTGGATGCCTTTCTTCAAATCCTCACACCCCCCAGCTAGGGCCCAACAATCTAAGCAGTACTCATTACAACCCGGGTAAACACCTCCTTGCAACAGTCGGCTTTTTATCTCGCCCAGCGGCGTCTTTAAATCCTCAACATTCATAATCAGATTCAGCCCTTCCTCAGTCAGAACAGCGTTCGCCCCATGATTAGGCATGGGTTTCTGGACTATATTCGGACCTGTCGTTCCGAAATTGATAGACTTGTTATCCAAAAGATCCTGCACAACGTGCTTAAAAGCATGGCAACCTTCTATATCATGGCCCGGGGCCCCAGAATGAAACTCGCAGTGCCTATTTGCATCATAACCGAACGGGGGAGTCCCCGTGATCGGTGCCAAGGTTCTTTTCTCCACCAGATTCAATCCCAACAATGTCTGCAATAAATCAGCGTAGGTTGAGGGAGGCTTCTCAAACACTCTTCTCGGCTTACTACCCTGAAATCTTCGTTGAGCTTGCTGTGCCCCCTGCTGAGGCTGCTGCTGCTGTGGCATTGGTTGCTGCTGAACCGGTTGTTGTTGCTGGAGTGGTTGTTGCTGATAGGGAATAGTAACACTCGACACCTGCTGCGGCTGACGATATTGACCTCTTCCCCTGCCTCGGCCTCGGCCTCGGCCTCCAAATACTGCGCTAGCTTCGCCCTGACGGCGCCCACCATAAGCTTTCCTATTACTGCCAGATGCAGTTGATTCCTCGACTTGGAACTTTCCTTGCTTAATGTTACGCTCAATCTTTTCCCCCATCAGAATCAGGTCTGAAAAACTGGCCAGAGAAGTATGAAACAGCATATCATGAAACAGCCCGGTGAATGTGCCGACAAACATATCGTTCATTTCTTTATCTTCCACAGGAGGACGGACCCTGGCAGCCATATCGCGCCACCTTTGCGCGTACTCTTTAAAACTCTCCCCCTTCTTCTGCGAAAGCCCGGCCAACTGGACCCGATTGGGTGCCAGGTCGCTGTTATACTTGTAATGGGCTACGAACGCCTCCGCTAATTGCTTCCAAGTCTTGATATCAGTTGGCTCCAACCCCATGTACCACTCTAGGGAAGGACCCGATAGACTATCCTGAAAGAAATGCATGAGCATTCTGTGAGGGAAAACTGTCTCACAACATACGTTCTCAAGTTTCGATGATGACAAAGTACAACCTCGGATGAATCAGAATCGTCATGCAATACTTAACATATTACATCCTTCCTATATCCTTTTAAATCATCATATTTCATTGGCAATATATGTGACTAATGTTTGGTCGTGACAAGATGCACGAAACAACAAACATATCAATTTTTGCAGGTTTTGTAGCTATGAGTCAACCATACCACTCAGCGCATGAAGCTGTGTATTCCCCACGGGTCAGCGCATGGAACCATGCGTCGACCGTTAACTTGGCCCATGCAGGTTTAAGAATCACACGGCTCAGCGCATGAAGGTCATGCGTCGACCGCTAACTTGGCGCATGCAGGTTTAAGAATCTGACGGCTCAGCGCATGAAGATCATGCGTCGACCGCTGACTCGGCGCATGACAGTTTGAGTGTCACACGGCTCAGCGCACGCCGACCCTATGGTCGACCGTTCGCGCGCAGAATCAGAAATTCTGCTATGTTTCATTGATCTGTCAACTGTTTGTTTTGTGTATTACTATAAATAGCTGTCTTTTCAATTTTAACAACCAACAATTTTCAATAACATTTTTGAAAGCATTGTGAGAAAGTGTTTAGGTCAAGAAACGTGAAAGAGGTGCATCAGTGTTCTTCATCTTCATCGTTCAATCAACTCACAAATCCTCAAATTACAGATAATCAATTTTTTGCTGCGGTTTGTGGTTTGCTCGACGGTGATAAGGTTCGAACGCGTGATTGAAGATCCGGTTCGAGTGGAAGCTGGTGCAGGTGTTTCTTGGGAGAAAACCTTGAGGTTTTACCTATCAAGACTACAGGTTTTGAAGGCTTTTGTTACGGAATCGTCTGTTCAACAATCAAGCGAGTGCGAAGGTGATTGATTAGCGGAAGGTTGATCAATCTAGTAGCTAGGGCGTTGAAAGATTGAAGACGTTCCGGGTTCAATTTGGGTGTGTCTAAGATCAGCCGTGCCGAAGGTTTGATCAACGGAAGAGTTGTCAATAAGGTGGCTGCAATCGGAGGTCATTCACATCAAATTGGAGGACTTGATTCATCTTGAATCAAGGGGCAAGAAGTGATAGAAATTATCAGCATCATTGAGATTGTTTGTATCAATTGTCTATCGATTCTTGTGTATAACTATTCTACCAAACAGGTGATATCTATTCAATACATATCTCAATTCTCTTTGTAGAATTGAGGGCAGACGTACCCCAACGCGAGGACGACTGGGGGAACTGCCTCATCAAATCTTGTGTTCCTTTATTTTCTGCATTTTCAATTACAGCTTAAAAATTAAGTGATTCTAGAATAAGTGATTTTGTCAAATTGTAGTATTGATTGAGTGAGTTGGTGAAACACTGTTTTTTAACTGCTAAGTACAATAGAAATACTGTACTAAGGCTTTTTCAATCACTAATTCAACACAAATATCATTTAAGGTATTTGTGCACACCAACTGTTCGACAAAAGTGCTGAACTAAAATTGCCTTAATTTTGCTGCTAGTTTTGTGCACACCAACTGTTTGACAAAAGTGCTGAACTAAAATTGCCTTAATTTTGCTGCTAGTTTTGGTGTAATTTTTGATCATTGGAATAAGGAAATAGTACGAGTGAATCACATCTGAGTTTTGCATAAAAGTGTGTAGTGATTTACTATCCGTTATCGTCTTAAATTCATCCGCTTGACGCATATCCGGCTCTCCAATAGTTGTTCGTTTTAGACTATATTTTCCAAGGCCGCTTCCGCATTTGAAAACAATTTTGAAAACCAATTTTATTGGTAGCGCCACTCAAATTTTTAAAAGGGATCTATTCAACCCCCCCTTCTAGATCCGTGCCTTAGTCTAACAAGTGGTATCACGAGCTCCGGTTGTCCGGTGCTTCAAATACAACATTGATAGAATAATGGCAAACGAACCAAAAGGGGCGTACAATAGAGCTCCCGTTTTTAACGGTGAAAATTATAGCTATTGGAAAGACTGTATGCGGGTGCACATTAATTCCATAGATAGAAAGATATGGAACGTTATTCTCAATGGTCAGATTGAAATAACCATGACAAATGAGAATAACGAAGTTGTGCCAAAGCCCGAAGCACAATGGACCGACGACGATGAGCGAAAGTATAATTACGATTGGAAAGCTAAGAACATTCTAATCTCCTCATTAGGTGTAGATGAATACTACCGTGTATCCCATTGCCCTACGGCTAAGACTATGTGGGATGCACTACAAATTGCCCATGAGGGGACAAACGATGTTAAGTTGGCTCGAATCAACACTCTTATACAAGAGTTTGATCTTTTTTTCATGGAGCAAGGGGAATCCATTGCTGACATGCAAAAGAGATTTACTCATCTCATAAACAGACTACATTCACTAGGAAGACCTATTTCCAATGATCTTGCTACTAATAAAGTTTTGAGATGTCTTAGCAGGGAATGGCAGCCGAAAGTGACCGCCATCAAAGAGGCAAATGATCTTACGGTATTAGACCTGACTACATTGTTTGGCAAACTACAAGAGCATGAACAGGTACTCTTGAGTCTTGACCAACATGAAAGGAAAGAAAAGAAGGACAAAGTAAAGATGAGTGAAAAGAAGTCAATAGCTCTCAAGGCTTCTTCCTCGAAGTCTAAAGCAAAAGAGCAAAGTGATTATTCTTCAAGCGACGACGAAGAAGAAGACATAAATGAGGACATGGGGCTGTTCGTTAAACGGTATAACCGGTACGTGAGAAAGAACGGCATCCAACATTCGGAGAAGAACCTGGTAAATTTCCGAAGGCAATCAAGGTTCTCCAAAGATGACAATCAAAAAGGCAAAAAGACTAGAGGAACGTGCTATAAATGTGGAAAGCCCGGTCACTACAAACCGGACTGTCCAATGAACAACAAGGGAAAAGAAAAGGAACCATCGAAGTCACATAAGAGAGCATCAAAGCCTAGGAGGGCGTACATCGCGTGGGAAAGCGACAGTGATTCTTCCTCCTCTAATGAAAGCTCTAGTGATGAAGAAGAGTCCGTGAATCTATGTCTCTCCGCAAATCAGAAAAAGAAAAAGAAACAGGTACGTCACTCTAGATATAATATGTCATCTAATATGTCTCATTCCGAATTACAAACCGCATTCGATGTTTTACACAAGGAAGCAACTGAAGCCTTTAAGAAACTTGCTTCTAATAGAAGAATTTTTACATATTTAGAGCACAAAGTCTTAGAGTCCGAAAAGAAATTAGAGGACCTTAAGGCTTCCATTGTGAAAGATAATGAATCGGATTGTAAGGACAATAGTAATCCTTTTAACTTTGGTTGTGATACTTGTCATATTTGGCAAGGTGAGGTTAGAAACCTTAAGGCCAAATTAGACAAGGCACTTGAACCTAAAATTACATTTGCAATCGATAAAAAGGATTTTAGAAAAAGTATGATAAACCCATATCAAAAATATGCATATGTAATTAGGGATCAAGCAAGTGAAAGTGATTCTAATGTCGACTTTGTATGCTTTTACTGTTGCAAGAAAGGCCACTCCATTGGTAAATGTCGATTTAGGAGATTTCTTGTTCCTAAAGGCATCTACCAATGGTTGCCCAAACGCAACCGTCTTGTCGCTAACCTATTAGGACCCAATATGCCATTGGGTACCTCCCTTTTCTGAGTTATATTTTGACAGGTGAAATGTGTCGAGTCCACCGAGAGAAGATGGATTCTTGATAGTGGGTGCTCAAGGCACATGTCTGGAGACATATCCTTATTCATAGACTTCGTGGCTAAGAAGAAAGGGTATGTAACATACGGTGATAACAACCGCGGAGCTATACTAGGTAAAGGTAGTATAGGTAATCCCTCCTCTACTACAATTTCCGATGTGTTGCTTGTCGAAAACCTTAAACATAATCTCCTTAGCATTAGCCAATTATGCGACAAAGGTTACAATGTTTCCTTTTCAAAAGATTGCTGCAAAATTGTGCATGAAAGTGATAAGAAGAATGTGTTTATTGGTTTTAGAGTAAACAATGTGTATATGCTTGACTTGAATGTGGTATCCCCAACAAGCGATCAATGTCTCATATCTATGAGTGAAGACTCATGGCTATGGCATAGGCGCTTAGTGCATGTCAACTTTGACTTACTCAATAAGATTGTCTCAAAAGATCTAGTACTAGGACTTCCCAAAATTAAGTTCACCAAGGATCACCTTTGTGATGCTTGTCAAAAAGGAAAACAAACGAGGATCTCCTTTAAATCCAAAAAGATTATTTCAACGACGAGACCTCTTGAACTACTTCATATGGACTTGTTTGGGCCGTCTAGGATCAAAAGTCTAGGAGGAAACTATTACGGATTCGTAATAGTGGACGACTTTTCTAGGTTCTGTTGGACCATCTTCTTAGTGAGTAAAAGTGACACGTTTGCCGCTTTTGAGAGATTTGCCAAGCTCTCCCAAAATAAGTTAAATACAAACATTGTGTCAATAAGAAGTGACCACGGAGGTGAATTTGAAAATCATTTATTTGAAGAATATTGCGGTAACCATGGCATCGATCATAACTTCTCGGCTCCACGAACTCCTCAACAAAATGGGGTTGTGGAGCGTAAAAACAGAATTTTAGAAGAATTGGGAAGAACAATGATTAATGATAGTGGTTTACCAAAATACTTTTGGGCCGACGCCATTAGTACGGCATGTTATGTTTTGAATAGGGTACTCATCCGCCCCATTCTAAACAAAACTCCGTATGAACTTTTAAAAGGGCGAAAGCCTAATGTTTCTCACCTTCATGTTTTTGGATGCAAGTGCTTTGTATTAAACAATGGAAAGGAAAACTTGGGCAAGTTTGATTCAAAAGCCGATGAAGGCATTTTTCTAGGGTACTCGCAATCAAGTAAAGCATATAGGATTTATAATAAAAGATTACTAGCTGTTGAAGAGTCTGTGCACGTTACGTTTGATGAGTCCTATCCGAGAAATGTCGGAAAGGATAGTGTTGTTCATGGTGCAGGTACATCCACAGAAGACATACTCAAAGGTGGCGAAACGGGGATTGATCAACCCGATAGAGTCAAAATTGAGGAGGATAAGGATGCACACCATGAGGTAACTGAGGAAGCTCATCCGCCTACAAACGATGATCTCCCTCAAGCTTGGAAGTCGTGTAAAGATCATCCAATTGACAATATTCTCGGAGACATCACAAAGGGAGTCACCACTCGATCTAAGCTAAGTAACTTTTGTTATCACTTCGCTTTCGTTTCACAAATAGAGCCTAAAAACCCCAAAGAGGCCCTACTCGATGAGCACTGGTTTTTATCGATGCAAGAGGAACTAAATCAGTTTAAAAGAAACGAGGTATGGGACCTTGTCCCTCCTCCGCGAGGCCATCGAGTAATCGGCACCCGATGGGTGTTTAGGAACAAGTTGGACGAAAACGGGGTAATAACCCGTAATAAAGCGAGATTGGTCGCTCAAGGGTATAACCAAGAGGAAGGCATCGACTATGAGGAAACTTATGCGCCGGTTGCCCGACTCGAGGCTATACGCCTTTTACTCGCCTTTGCATGTGCAAAGGATTTTAAGTTATTTCAAATGGATGTTAAAAGTGCGTTCCTTAACGGTCACATAAATGAAGAAGTATATGTGTCTCAACCTCCCGGTTTTGAATCTCATGAATACCCTGAACATGTTTACAAGTTAAAAAGAGCTTTATATGGTCTCAAACAAGCTCCTAGAGCTTGGTATGAGCGACTAAGTAAGTTTTTACTTAATCAGGGGTACTCACGAGGAAAGGTTGACACTACACTCTTCATTAAACGTCAAGGAAAGCACTTGATTTTGGTGCAAATCTATGTTGACGATATTATATTTGGATCCACTAACATGAATCTCGTGAGAGAGTTTTCTGACCTCATGCAGGGCGAATTCGAGATGAGTATGATGGGGGAGCTCACATACTTCCTCGGCCTGCAAATTAAACAACTCCAAGAAGGGACATTCGTGAGCCAAACAAAATATTGTTTGGACTTGATCAAGAGATTTGACATGGCAAAATCCAAGGCCATAGACACCCCAATGCCTACATGCGTAAATTTGGATAAAGATGAAAATGGCAAGGACGTAGAGGTAAAACGATATAGAGGTATGATTGGTTCACTTCTCTATCTTACTGCGTCACGTCCTGATATTATGTTTAGTGTGTGCATGTGTGCACGATACCAATCATGTCCCAAAGAATCCCACCTAAAAGCTGTTAAACGAATTCTTCGATACCTGTCAGGTACCCCGAAGTATGGATTATGGTATTCTAAGGGTAGTGATTGCTCGTTGGTAGGTTACTCCGATTCCGACTTTGCCGGGTGCAAATCGGATAGGAAAAGCACTAGTGGTACATGTCATTTGTTTTCAAACTCCTTGGTTAGTTGGCATAGCAAGAAACAAGTTTCAGTTGCTTTATCAACGGCCGAGGCGGAATACGTTGCCGCGGGTAGTTGTTGTGCTCAAATTCTGTGGATTAAGCAACAACTACTAGATTTCAATCTTAAACTTGAACGTATTCCTATCCTATGTGACAACACTAGCGCTATTAACCTTACCAAAAATCCCGTATTACACTCTCGCACTAAACATATAGAAATTCGACACCATTTTCTTAGGGACCATGTTGAGAAAGGTGATGTTGTATTTGAACACGTTGACACTAAAAACCAACTAGCGGACATTTTCACAAAGCCGCTAGCAACGGAACCTTTCTTTCATATCCGCCGAGAACTTGGCATCCTCGACATTTCGGAACGGGAATAATATTTGCTGATGTTATCTTATTTCATTCAAATAATCATGCTGTTGTACTTCTAACAATTTGATATTCGTGTAAGTACAAGTATGTTGTTTATCAAGCTACTCCGGTATTAAGGTGATATTGTTCCATTTCTCTCTCTCACTCTCTCTATATATTTTTATGTGATCTCAAAATAAAATATGTGATGCATAGTTGACCTATCTGTTATGTATTGAATATTGTTTGATTAAACACTATTGTGGCATTTTGTCTGCATCAACTAAGCATCATAACATAGGTAGCAAAAGAAAAATTCTGAGTTTTCGTGGCTTGAGTCGACCATATCAGAACAGAGGTCGACGCACTCTGTTCAAAATCTGTGATTATCAAAAACTCTACAGCATGCGTCGACGCATGCAGGGCTATGGTCGACGGCTCGCTAAAAATCCCAGTTTTTTTTTGGCGCTAACTGTTCAAATTCTGCATTTATTAAATTCAAAGCATGCATCCATTCATATTCTTTGGTAACCGCAACTATTCCTATCCACTCCTACTTTTCTCTCTTCTCCACAACTACTTGCCTCCTCCACTTACCCACAAACCCTAAGTGTGTTTGCAACAGAAAAGAGTTCACCTTCTCTCCATCTTCAACTTGTCTCTTACCCATGGCAACCTATGCTCGCCGAAAAAGATCACGAGGGTCAACCTCCGGAACAGTGCCAATCACTGCAGAATCCCTGGTTCATCCGTCTCGTCGGGAAAACTTTAACAAAGACATTGGTAAGAGGAAAGTGGTTCGACAACATGCCTTCTATGAACTGGTTGCTGAACGCATGCATCTGGGTGAGTTCATGAACTTTCTTACTTATCATGGTGTTGAACGATTTGTTGAATGCAATGCACAATATAGCGAAGATCTGGTGCGTGTCTTTTACTCTGAATTGAATGATAAATTTCACGGAGAAAACTTTCATTCCCATATTGGAACAACTCAAGTGACTGTAAATACTGAATTCTGGAGTAAGTATTTTGATATGTCTGTAGAGGATGGTGAACCTCCCCTAGCCGAAGTGACCGATTCTAAAACTCTTGAAGGTTATGAGTATAACAAAGCACTGAATAATATGCTCAAGAGGCCTTATCCGGAGCACATTGTAAACAGTGCGGCTTTTCCGAGGTCCGTCACATCCGGAAAACTCAGAACATTTGCAAGGATCCTTCAATGGATTGTGGCGCGCATTCTGCGGCCTAAACAAGGTGGTTTGTCAAGAGTCGAACAAGCTGAAGTGCATCTCATCCATATACTAGGTCACGGCATTAAAATTAACTGGCCGTACTATATTACAAGCCGGATGTATGAACTAAGAGACTCCAAGCGAGGCACCGCGCTCGCCTATGGCTCATTCATTCAGGAAGCTTTAAACTCTGCAGGTATCAATTACCCGTCTTTTCCGTATACTCCAATTTCGTCCGATAAAGAGTTCAGTTCAAAGGTCTTTGCTATGATGGGATATGTGTGGGATCAGTCGCTCAAAAAGTACAGATTTTATCGGCGCTCAACCATGGCTGCAGCTGCCTCCTCGAGTGAAGAAAGTGCTGATGAGTCAGAGGGTGGAGAAGATGAAGAAGCAGAAGGAAGCTCAAGTGAAGATGAAGACAATCAAGGTGACAATGCAGGAGAGGCACAAGAAACCGCTGATGAGACTCAGCTGGACCACGATATTAATGAAGGTCATCAACCATACGTGCCTTCTGAAAACTATCAACAAACATATCAAGATGACAATCAACACAATAACTGGTCTGCCTACTCAAACCAACAGGAAAATGAGGATGAGGAGAATAACCAAGGCTGGGGTGAATGGCAATACACCGGGTGGACCACCCTTGGCAAATTCTATCAGCCGTATCAACCAAGCACTGCAGACCCACCTTCTCCTCAACAACCGTCAAACAATTCGGAGATTTTAGAAATGATGCAGTCGATGCAGTTGGAACAGCGAAATTTTATGACCAATATGCAGGAACAACAGCAACATTTCATGAGGGATCAAAATGAAAGAATGGCACAAATTCGTTCTGAACTGCATAACCAAAATGAACGGATCAGTGGAATGTCGACTCAGCTGGACGCTCGATTCGAGACTCTAACTCACTGTCATCAAGCTGAAGAGCGCGCCATTGTCGACAGTCTTGACTTTTTGAATAACATCACAGAAGAATTTACTGATCTAGCTCATCCCCAACGCCATCCTCATTACTATGACAGGCGTGGTCGTGGTCGCGGACGTGGACGGGGCTATTAGCATGCGCTCATATGTCATTTATTGTTTTCTGTTTTGACTTGCATTCATTTTGTTTGTTGTGTTTTGCTTTTCTGCCCAAACTCACTATGATTGTTGCTTACTTCTATGTTGCTATCATGACATTTTTGTGGTTCTGTAATCTATTAACTGTTATCTCCATCGTATGTATAACTGTTGTTTACTTCTCATCTGTTGGTATCTCATTTATGCATGATTCAATGTGTTGTTATTGTGTCACGAGTTTACCTCTTTTTGATGTTGTCAAAGGGGGAGAAAAGACAAGTAGATTGTAGATCACAACAGCTATGACTGTAAAAGAAAGGGGGAGCTTACTACTATGTTAAAGATATCGCATGTTGTGTTCACCAAGCTTCGCACAGGTTTGTCATCATCAAAAAGGGGGAGAATGTGAGGGAAAACTGTCTCACAACATACGTTCTCAAGTTTCGATGATGACAAAGTACAACCTCGGATGAATCAGAATCGTCATGCAATACTTAACATATTACATCCTTCCTATATCCTTTTAAATCATCATATTTCATTGGCAATATATGTGACTAATGTTTGGTCGTGACAAGATGCACGAAACAACAAACATATCAATTTTTGCAGGTTTTGTAGCTATGAGTCAACCATACCACTCAGCGCATGAAGCTGTGTATTCCCCACGGGTCAGCGCATGGAACCATGCGTCGACCGTTAACTTGGCCCATGCAGGTTTAAGAATCACACGGCTCAGCGCATGAAGGTCATGCGTCGACCGCTAACTTGGCGCATGCAGGTTTAAGAATCTGACGGCTCAGCGCATGAAGATCATGCGTCGACCGCTGACTCGGCGCATGACAGTTTGAGTGTCACACGGCTCAGCGCACGCCGACCCTATGGTCGACCGTTCGCGCGCAGAATCAGAAATTCTGCTATGTTTCATTGATCTGTCAACTGTTTGTTTTGTGTATTACTATAAATAGCTGTCTTTTCAATTTTAACAACCAACAATTTTCAATAACATTTTTGAAAGCATTGTGAGAAAGTGTTTAGGTCAAGAAACGTGAAAGAGGTGCATCAGTGTTCTTCATCTTCATCGTTCAATCAACTCACAAATCCTCAAATTACAGATAATCAATTTTTTGCTGCGGTTTGTGGTTTGCTCGACGGTGATAAGGTTCGAACGCGTGATTGAAGATCCGGTTCGAGTGGAAGCTGGTGCAGGTGTTTCTTGGGAGAAAACCTTGAGGTTTTACCTATCAAGACTACAGGTTTTGAAGGCTTTTGTTACGGAATCGTCTGTTCAACAATCAAGCGAGTGCGAAGGTGATTGATTAGCGGAAGGTTGATCAATCTAGTAGCTAGGGCGTTGAAAGATTGAAGACGTTCCGGGTTCAATTTGGGTGTGTCTAAGATCAGCCGTGCCGAAGGTTTGATCAACGGAAGAGTTGTCAATAAGGTGGCTGCAATCGGAGGTCATTCACATCAAATTGGAGGACTTGATTCATCTTGAATCAAGGGGCAAGAAGTGATAGAAATTATCAGCATCATTGAGATTGTTTGTATCAATTGTCTATCGATTCTTGTGTATAACTATTCTACCAAACAGGTGATATCTATTCAATACATATCTCAATTCTCTTTGTAGAATTGAGGGCAGACGTACCCCAACGCGAGGACGACTGGGGGAACTGCCTCATCAAATCTTGTGTTCCTTTATTTTCTGCATTTTCAATTACAGCTTAAAAATTAAGTGATTCTAGAATAAGTGATTTTGTCAAATTGTAGTATTGATTGAGTGAGTTGGTGAAACACTGTTTTTTAACTGCTAAGTACAATAGAAATACTGTACTAAGGCTTTTTCAATCACTAATTCAACACAAATATCATTTAAGGTATTTGTGCGCACCAACTGTTCGACAAAAGTGCTGAACTAAAATTGCCTTAATTTTGCTGCTAGTTTTGTGCACACCAACTGTTTGACAAAAGTGCTGAACTAAAATTGCCTTAATTTTGCTGCTAGTTTTGGTGTAATTTTTGATCATTGGAATAAGGAAATAGTACGAGTGAATCACATCTGAGTTTTGCATAAAAGTGTGTAGTGATTTACTATCCGTTATCGTCTTAAATTCATCCGCTTGACGCATATCCGGCTCTCCAATAGTTGTTCGTTTTAGACTATATTTTCCAAGGCCGCTTCCGCATTTGAAAACAATTTTGAAAACCAATTTTATTGGTAGCGCCACTCAAATTTTTAAAAGGGATCTATTCAACCCCCCCTTCTAGATCCGTGCCTTAGTCTAACACATTCTTTGGTCAGTGGAGTATGCAGACATCTTTCTGTAATAAGCTCGTACATGCACTTTCGGACATGTATCTCCTTTGTACTTATCGAATGCGGGCGCCTTGAATTTAATTGGCACCCTCAAGCCAGGTACCAAGCCCATAGTTGCCATGTCCAGACCCACAGCGCTTTGATTTAGGACTCCCTTCATTTGCTCTTCCAGCATTCTAATCTTTTGAGAATCATCCATCGGCCCTTCAAAGCCTCCTCCAGAGAAGGCGTCTTCCTGTTGATCCTCTTGCCACATACCGTTTCCGGCCCCGTATCCATCATATGCATTATTACGTCCAGCTCTGATCTGATTCATCCCGGGACCTCGGCCTCTGTTGCCGTACCCTTGAACACCTCCAGCGGGACCATAAGCCATAAAACCAGCACCGTTTCCGTTTCCAAAGCCTCTGTAACCCTGATTGACCATACCATAACCATCTTGCCCAAAACCTTGAGCATCAAAGCCATACTTGCCAGTGTTGTCGAATCCCTGATCGTTGAATCCGAACCCAGTATGGACAAAGCCATTGCCTCCGAGATTATCTCCCAAATTGACATCACCCAGCCCAGCATTATGGACAGCAGTTTCATTCCCAACTCCGACGTTACCATTCACAGCAGCGGTAGCGTTGTTGACGTTAGCAGCAGTCATATTAACCACGGGCGGAGCCACTGGCGTGGGAGTGCCGTCTCCATGAGCAGTATCAACCCGGACAGACTGATGATCTTCGTTACCATGACCAGCGTTGCGAGCCAACAGAGGCTGGACCATGGCCTGCAAGTTCTCCTGCCCTTTTGCTATAGCCTCCATGGTTTGCATGAAGAGGGCGAGCTTTTCGCGCACATCCTGCATCTCGCTCTGAATCTGGTCCATGACTTTCCGACAGTTGGATCGTGTAGAATAGCGGTGCGGATGTTGATCTGGAATCCTGTTAAGTACCTGATACAGACCAGGAAATAAGACACCATTCAAAGATTACCTGTCATGCAATATGAATATGAATGCAATGCAATGTGTCTGTGCATTAGGGAAGTTCATTCCCCCAGTTCTAGTGCGAAGGTGCCGGTGCAGTGACAGTGCTGACAATAAGAATACCGGAGCTGAATCATAGAAAGCCTCATATATTGCAGAGAGAATCAATAAGCCCAGGGTACAATATCACTGAGAGTACAAAGAAGGCATGACCTCAACCAACAATCCTGGTGATGGTCAGCACTATGCAAGTAAAGCATACAAATAATGGAATGATCAAATCCTCCCAAAAGTCTGGTACTCCTCTATCAGCTTCTTGGTCTCCGGATGGCTTGGCCGATCAAGCAGCCCTTCAACAAGCTGGTTTCTCTTCTTAAGGACATGGCGTACGTCTTCAGCAGTTTCTTCCCAGGCTGCTTCTCCGAAGCAATCTTCTAACTTTCGCTTCTGAGACACTGCTTCATCTCTGGATTTGATTGCCTTGTTCAGTGCATGCTGGACACTATACCGGTTCATCACTTCTTCCTCACACTTCTTGATGCTAGACTTCAACTTCTCTTCGAGGTCGGAAATTTGCTGCTTTAGCTTATCTTCCCTCTTCTTGTTGTTAGTAAGTGTAGCATTCCAAGTCTTATTGCAAGAAGATATCTCTCGGTGTGCTGCGTCGAGCGCTTTCTTTTTGGCTTCCAGCATGTCATGGGAGCTTCTGAACTCTTGCCCCAGACGTTCGCGCTTTTTCTTTTCCTCGGTCAACTCAGCCCCTAACCTGTTTACTAGCTCGATCTGTTGCTGGAAAGCATATACGGCCTTGTTTTTCTCGCTGCGCACTTGGGCTAACTCTTGCTCTAACCCTTCATTAATCTTCATCAAAGCTTCTTTCTCCCTCACAACTTGTTCATAGACTTCCCTAGAAACAGTAGTTGGCTCTTCTACCGGAACGGGAACAAGAATTGGTACATCTGGAAATGGCATCTTCAACTGACTAGCCCTCTCCTGAATCCAAGCTCTATAAGGTGCATAGGCCTGACAGTCATTCTTTCCTAACAGCGGCTTCCCTTTGCGGTTAATACGCGTCCAGACACGTTGCAACTTGGCTAATAACTCCCCCTTTACGTCACCAGTGAAGTACAGAGATTCCTGTACTTCTTCCTCCTGAGGTGGATTCTTCAGCGCATATCCGAACTGGCGAATGAATAGAGAAGGGTTGTAGTTGATACACCCTT
This sequence comes from Lathyrus sativus, assembly GCA_963859935.3. NCBI lineage: Eukaryota > Viridiplantae > Streptophyta > Magnoliopsida > Fabales > Fabaceae > Lathyrus > Lathyrus sativus. Next base: position 41,892,672 of record OZ012737.1, read on the forward strand.
TTCTTCCTATCAGCGGCACATTAGGGTACCCAGAACAACTGAAGATGAGCTCAGATCCCAACAGGTCTCTATCAAACCACTCCATATCTTCCGACGATAGCCTCATCAGACGCTCTGGCCAACCAACTGGAACTGTAGCCTCTGCAGCAGATCCTCTCTTAGGAAGGTGACTCTCAAACCACATACTCAACAAGGGCACACACAGATGAACATTCTTCCCTCTTCCCTTCTCATTCTTGTAATGCAGTGAGTGGTAGAGATCTCCGAGTAAAGTAGGTACAGGATTACCAGCGGCAAACAAGTAGAAAGCATCGAAGTCCACAAAATCCGGTATATTGGGGAACAGTACTATGCCATAAATGCACAAAGCCAACACAGCATTGAAAGCAACCCAGCACCCGCTCTTGGCGTACTCTTGGGCTTTACCAACTAAGAACTGAAGTGAGAAGCCTGGAACTCCACGGGAAACAGTAGTCACAAGTTCAGAAGCATCAATATGCAAGGCTTTTGCCAATTCCTCCGGCTTAGGTTTGGCATCATAATGAATGAATGGAACCTGGTTCTGCACGGGCAGCTCAACATACTCAGCGTATTCTTCCAGGGTTGGTCCCATAATAAAGTCAGAGAACGTAAAGCACCTCAAAGCAGGGTCGTAGAATTGCATCAAAGCATACAGCCCATCTAACTCTACCTCTGTAGGTTTGCGCACCAATCTCAGTAGTCTACCATAGCTCATCCGGAAACTCCTACGAACACCCTCATCAGCAAGAGAGATCAACCCCAGTAAAGGAACAATATCAGGCGTAGGCAATTTGTAAGCAACCGTTCTCCGTAGGCTAGTCATGATCAAAACTCAGAAGTCCGGGCACTAGAACTAGGGAAATGCAAATGCACCTGCAGCACAGACACATGTTAGTGAAATGCAAATGGTAATGGATATGCAGGGATGCAATGCAAGTAACATTCAACAGGGACCGAAGCTGCAGCTGAATAGCCTAAACCCCATCAAGAAAGGTCTCAAATAGACCATCCAGAAGTCATCAAACCCTGGTCTCAGATAGACCTAAAACAAAACTCCAACACTGGTCTCTGACAGACCTCAAATCATAACTCACTGGTCTCTGATAGACCTCAAATCACATCCATAATTGGTCTCTGACAGACCTCAGAACACATCTCCAAATGGTCTCTGACAGACCTCAGATCTCATCTCTAGTTGGTCTCTGACAGACCTCATAACTCTCCATAAATAACCAGAATCTCTGATCAAGAACAACTGGTATCTGAAGGTCTAGTTACCTGCATAACCCTGAATCCCCTCACAGGTGGGTGGCCCTATAACTGGCACAAGGTACGGCATCTTATGCGGTCGTCGGCGTCACAGACTTTCAGGGTTGATGATACGATTCCCAGAAGGAGTGGCATCATCAATTCCTGAAGAGGCCTCACTCAGCCAACTTCCAAATGATCGGTCCCCAGAGTCGACAATCCAACTAACCAGCAACCCACGCCAACCAAAGGAAGGGGCAGGAGGCCAACCAGAGGAACCTCGTCTGAGTGTAGATTTCATGGGACACCAAAGCAAGCAAAGCAAGCGGGCGCCCACTAATTTCTACTCTAATTCTAGGTGCACTCAAGCCCAGGTCCGGCTTATCTCTCAATATCAGAACACCCGTCACACCCCAAATACAGCAATAATAATCAATATACAAAGCTGAAAATACAAGGTTAGAAATATACAATAACTCCATACAAAATCCTCGACGGGAAAACAAGCGTTAGGATTGACTCTCTTAAGGGACGTTGGATCCCAAATGCATAAGAACCATCGCAGTCCTTAGCAGCCAGGGGACGTTGGGTCCCCAGCAGAGTCCCCAGCAGAGTCGCCAGCTGTCGCTACTGCGAAAATCGGCGCCGGCTGAACAGAAGAGTCGCCACCGCGCGTTATTTATCCCACGGGAGGGAAAGGAAACGCTCAGAGTAAACCTCGCACAACACGGGAAAGGTATGGTCATCGCAACCAAAACCTGGGTTCGGGAGTCGGTTACGCAAGGGGAAGGTATTAGCACCCCTCACGTCCATCGTACTCGATGGGATCCACGCTTGTTTTCGGGTATGGATTGTTATTCTATCTAAACTATAGGTCAAGGGTGAAAAAGAAAATAAAATGAAAGTAAAAATGACTCGGCAAAGTATCGCACTTTATGCCTACGTATTCCCGTCTGGAACGAGAAATCAGAGTCAACGTAGTTCGCCTACCTACGGGAAAGGAGGGGAAGGTTGCTCGCTAGGATATCGCATCCTATGCCTACGTACTTTCATACAGCATGAAAGATCAGAGCAAACGTAGTTCGGGCCACGTACGACACAAGCTTGTCTTGGTTGATTTTATTCCTTCTGAAAAGGTTTTCTTGATTAACAGTCCAAGCGGACAAAAATGACGCTTTGATGAGTTCACCTTCTTTTACGAAAGAAGTGTCTTTTATTGTGTTTGAAATCTTTACGTGTTTTTCTGTTTGTTTTGAGGAAGAAGAGACAGAACTCTAACCTACGGTTGCGAAGGGAAACAAACTAACCTAATGTTATCATGCATGGGTTAAGACCTAGTGTCTATCATGCTCCTCTCTTGCGCAGAGAGAAACAGAGATCCTAAGGGATAGGCAGAAACAGAAACAATATCAGATATATACAGTAAAACAGTAAAATGCATGGATGCAACAGTACAAGCGAGGCAAGGGAGTCCCACTCAACCTCGAACCTAGAAAACAATAGGCAAAAGTGAACAGGCTTCACTTTCAACCCAACAGGGTAAACAGCAAACAATACAGTCCAGAAAACCAATCAATACATCAACAAATGAAATACAGCAAAAGAAACAGCATCAGCAGCTCTGAATCAAGATCTGGCTTCAAGTAATCTCCACTCATCTACAGGCTTCAACAAGCATCAATCTCCATCTTCATGGCCTTCAGGCAAGGGCTTTGATCATCGGTTTTCTATCTGCAATGGCTTTTCTTCCAGCTCAAACCTCCAGGATGAGGGATCAGTCATCAGAGTGAATTGGGTGTTAAGCAATCAGTTGACTACCAAAGGTGGTGAACAAACTGCTTCTAACACAAGAGACATTTTCTCTCAAGAGTTCTATCTCATAGACACTATCACCAAGCCTTCCAAGGGAAGGGGGTGAGTGTCTTAGAGAGACTCTGAATCACAGAGAAGGATGGATGCAGACAAGGCAATCCATGTTTGAGAAACAATCTTTCTAGTCTAGAGCTCTGCCTAGCTCCTAAACCCTAGCCTCCTCAGCAGCTGCTAGCAAAAACTCCTCCTCAACTCTGACAGTTGATCTTCAATCTCTGGATCTCCAATGGTCTTCATCTTCACAAGTCTTCAACTTCCCCAGGATCCCAGGCAAACCCACTACCCATACAAACAAACAATAAACCCCAGAGGGCACACCACACCAGACAATCAGATATACAGACAGTAATAATAGCAGTAGGGGAATCTTAACTTTTCTCTAAGGGGTCTAGTAACTACCCATAGCCCTTATAGTCCCATAACTAATCTAATTAAATCCTAAGTCCTAAGGGAAATGAAATCAAACTTCTTAAGTTGTCACCTAAAACCCTAGTTTTGTTCATGATGTTCAAGTATTCATTAATCACCTAAAATTAATCTCTAAAAATGGGAACTAAAATATTTCTACAAGTTGAATATCTCATCTAAACAATATAAAAAGAATGACCAAAAAATATTAAAGCATGTAATAGAACAAAAATCATTAAAATGATGCATGAAATGAATCTATTTAATATGACATTTATTTAGAAAATATGAAATTAATATGAAATAAAAATAAAAATGAAATTTTATTTTTATATAATATTCTAGACATCCTAAAGAAAATATGGTAAAAAGAATGGATTAAAATGCATTTTTTATGAATTAGTTATGAATTTATGAAATTGGTAAAAATTAAAATGGAATTAAGAAAATAAAATTGAATTAAAATGAGGGAGGGGGGTTAGAATAGTAACCACGCGCAGTTCAATTCTGGATGGGCCCTCAGGCAGGGGGTGCAGATAGCGCCTTACACTAGGCCCAGAGTTACTCAGATTTAATGAAAAATGAAAAGCCAGCTGGGGGTGAGAAAAGTAAGCAAAATCACGTTTAAACTGCATTGGGCCTAATTGCTGGGGGTGGGATTAGCATCAAAGATTCAGGCCCGCCCGTTTCAATTAATGAAACGGCGCGTTTTGGCCTCAACTCAAATTCCCTCCAATAATCAGATTAAACGAGGGCCATTGGATCACGCTATTAGTCAAAAGTCCAACTCCAAATGAACGGACCAGATTACGTCTCTTTCCTTGAACCAACTGAAACTAGGGTTTCAACCTCACATGGCAGCCATGCACGAGCAAGGTTCAAGCTCGTATTTCTCCATCACCAGGCCATGAATCATCACGCTATAAACATGAAAGATGCTCAGAATCCTTCCCTCTACAATCCTAGGGCATTAGATTGATTTGAAACTCACCACAACAACAAACCCGATGACATCAAACTCTGGCCACCATGAAATTATACTGATATGCACCAACTCAATTCTTCCTCAAACTTAACCTAAACTAATCTATAACTAATGGTTATTAATCTGTGCTATCAAGCTACAATTATGATGCACTAACCTAGGAGATTCAAACCCTAACAGTTTGTTGCACCTGTTAGCAACCATCACCAAACCTCTCCAAATTCATCTAAACTAATCTCCTAACCACCTAGATCAAATCTACACTAACAACAACATGCCTAACTAACTGAATCGAGCAATTTGAGTGAAAACATACCTGATGTGAAACCTTGCAAACAGCTATGGAGCTTGAAGATCTGAGGCTTCTAGGTGTTGGATCTTGATCAATCCTTGATGTATGTGATTCTGTATGCAATATTCTGGTGATTCCTTGCTCGAATTATGCTGTCCAATGGAAACTTCAACTTGGATGTTCTTGAAAAAGGTACTCGAAAATGGATGATAATCACCAAAACCTTGCTTCAATTCTGATCTATGATGATAATGGAGCCAGATTGAATCAATGTGTGTGATGATTTTGTGAAGAATTTGAGAGAATTGCAATGAAACTTCAATGAAAAGAATGAGGGAATTTGTGAAATTCTTGGTGCAAATGAAGCCAACCCTTGCCAAATTCTCATTTCATGAATATATAGACCCCAATGGTACATTCTAGATCCATCTTGCACATTCCCTTGTTTTCCAACTTTGGTTCATTTTGATCATGTTTCTTAAAAGGCAAGCAACCATGGATAACTTTCTTTTTCCCTTCTAAACTCAAAAAAGTGTTTGAACCATTGTTCTTAGAATTGTTTTTCCATGCAAAATCATATATTGGAAGTCTCCATTTGGACTTGTAAATCTCCCAAACCATTTTCCATCTTGAATTTATTCACTTTATAAGCCATTTTAGTTCATATTTTGACCAATTATTCAACTTCATGTTATGAGCTTCTCCAATAATTTGTGACCTTCTTTCTAGACTTAAAATCCCATTTGGAGCAAGTTTGATGTTGTAAGTTTTTCCATTTGAGGCCTCCTGGTATGAGTTTTGGACATAGGTTAAAATGACCTGTAATTCACAAATGCCCAAAATACCCTTTGCTTGCCAAGACCATAAGTTAAGTTCTACACATCATATGAAGGCATGCCATACCATTCTAGAAAGCTAAGACAATGAGGAACAATTCTTATGTTGACCAAGAATTCATTTAAAATCTCCTTGAGGGGCAAAACTAGCTTGGAAGTCAAGTCACTTTCACAGACAAAAATTCAGATACCCCAAATGACCTGTAACTTGCAAGGACCATAACTTGAGTTCTATAAATCTCCTTGAGGTCTTCCACCACTCAAATTAAAGGTCTTGAGATCCTCTACAAGTTTCATGTTGGCCAAGAAGCCATTTGAAGCTAGCATTTTGACTTATCTTGCTTGGAAATTTGGCCTAAACTAGGGGATTTTACAGAGAAACCCTAATTTAGTAACTCCTCTTCTCCTTGATTTCTCTTGAATTCTTCTTGTCATATCTCCATATCATTCTTTATATGTCCAATGATGAACCCCACATCTCTTCAATAGCCTTGAATGCCCTTTAAATCAGTCAATTGACCTAGGGTTGACCTAGGGTTGACCCAGATGAAACCCTAGTTGACTGTCTTCAACTGTAGCTCTTGTGCTCTCATCAATGACTTGTCTCCTTCTCCAAATGACTTTCTAAGTCTCTCAAGATGTCTAGATGCTCTCCATACCTTCAATCCACAGCTCATAACCCTCTTGCTGACCCTCAGATACCCTCAGCTAGGAGATGGACTCAAGGCTTGATCTGCTGAACTCTTTGCTTTCAAATTCTTTCCTGATGACTTGAATGAGATGGAATTGGAATAATAACCTCTTGCTAGGCCTCTAGAGATGATAATAACAATTGGTCCCCTGTTGAATGACTTGCTATGCTTATGCTATGCAGATGGTTAGTCTATGTACATGACTCTATATGCAAATGCTAATGACATTGAAACATAAACCAAGTGAACAAGGTTGGGCAAATTTTAGGGTGCAACACACCTTAACAGATTTTGCTAAGTCAAGACTGATATAAAAAACACAACAAAACTAAAAGCAGATCAAAGTGATTTGGAGGATGCTGTTCAGCCCTTGACATCAAGATTTAAACAAAATCATGATTCAAAAACATGTACTGGGATGTTAGCTGGCTGGTAACAGAAAAATACAAACATGATGCTAGAATCAAAACTCAAATCTAGTCTTACTTCACACAACAAGCATTAATAACACAAAATGGAAGATGATGAGACATGTTAAATAGCCTTTAAGGTAATCAAAACCAAATCAAAACTGATACAGCTGTAACAAGCTCAAGTTAGTCTTCATGTGGTTTTATGCTTATAACCTGTCCTAAAACAAATTCCAACAGAATGAGTTCACATGATTCAACTCAAATGACTTGCAACCATACTTGAAACTTGGCAATATAATTTTGACAGATTTCAACAATTGATAAACCTAAAGCAGAATTCAACACCCTTAACATAAACACACAGCACTGAGGTACAGCTTTCCAAGACAAGAATATAATCAAGTGAGTCTTTTTTAGAAACAAAACTAGCAGCCAAAATTCATGATCACAATCATTAATTCAAACATATTACAAATGACACAAACTGCACAATACCCAACTCAAAAAAACAAACCTAACAGCTATGCAAAACCAAAGTAACAGTAACAAAAAGAAGGAGGGGCCTACAAGTATCATGGTGTGGTATTGATAATTTGGTTCTTTTTTGTTTTGAATGGTTCTTGTCTTTTGGTAAACAGGTTGTGTACATACCCTATGTTATACTTACTAGGACAGTAACAACAGCATCACATTTTATATGGCACTCAAACCCAACAAATGCCAAGATGGCTCTATAATATAAGCAATTTTGAATTCATCTTAGCTAAGTGCTCTACCAGTCCAAATTTATTCTCACTGCAACTTACCAATTGTTGAACCTAATCCCCTACCCAAAAAGCCAGCATGACAGGCTTCTTATCTTAACCACACACACCCTAAGTGTTAGGTCAAGAACCAACTCCCTAACTCAATTTGCTGCCACAGCATAATTCTGGTGACACAGCATTTCTTTATGTAAAACACAACCAAAGCAATTCGTTTAAAAAGTGAGAAACAATCTGCTTGTTAAAACTGCCAGCAATAATGCCAAGGATTGTAACTGTGGCAAGTCTCAAATGCTAAGGGATAAAACAATCTTGAGAGGGTGTTCACCAAATTAATCATAACAAAAACACAGACATCACCTGCTTCAGCAGCGTAACTTCACCCTTTTAAGGCCAGCACACCAAACAAAACTGCCCTCCTAACAGGCCTAGGCAGAACTGAGATATAGCAGCCTCCCATAATATTTCAAGTAATCAAGAATATAGTATGCACAACAACACATACCAAGCATCAATAGCTTTGAATGAATTATTTCAAACAGGCCCATGATTTCAAGCATAACATATCAAACCAACAGCATCAATATTAACACCCTGGCTGCAGCTAGTATCAAAACTAATCTACTTCCCTAAGTGATTTGGTGTAGCCTAATGATTGATTCAATATATTACCATGACAAACAGGTCAAAACATGTAGGCTAATGTTTATGAGAAGCCCTTCCATTCATTGAGACATACATTGTGAAAATTAACATGGTGTGCATAATTCAAATCCTACCAAAGCACTTAAAAAGGTGATTTCATGAAGAGTGATGCTAAAGTTAATGAGAAACAAATACATACCTTTTGTAGATCCTTATGAGCAGGCTATATCAGTTGAGAAAACTAGATATGGCTTGCTTCAATTGTTGGCCTTTGAGCTTTCTTCCACTTTAAGCAACAATGCACTTTCAATGCCAAATGAAGAGATGTGACTTTCTAGTGATTGATAAGTGCTTGGAAAGTTGAGATATGTTGTTTATGAGGTGTCTAAATGATCACAACCTCAAGGAAAGGTTTAGAACTCATTTTGGTGTTTTTTGTAGCTTTGGTCAAAGTATGGTGGAATGAGAGTTGACTTTTTGATTTTTTTTGTGGTTCTTGATGTTTTAATGAGTCATACACCTTCTATATGTCATTTAGGAGATGTGTGGATGGTTGTGAGAGTGTTGGAAATATTAGAAATGAAAATGGTGTGAAAGTTGCAAAATGACCATTTTTGGTGCTTTTGAACTTTTCTTCACTTATAAGTAAAAAGAGAATGAGAGGGAGAGCTGTGATGCTTTGATCTTATGAGCAGCTCTGGTGTGAAAAACAAATGAGGGTGAGGCCTCTATTTATAGGAGAAAGAAGGATGAGGGCAGCTTTGTATTTTCCATTTTTGGAGGGAGTTTCATGATGTTTCTTCCAAAATCTTGCCAAGATCTTCATATCAGCTCCTACACATCAATTCCTTGGCTCAAGGTATGCAAATATCAGCTGACATGAGGGACTTGAGATGACTGGAGAGAGCTATGAAGGCAGGGGCCTGCAGCTGCCATTTCCTTGTAAAGTTTCTCTTTCTTCTTTTAAATGAATATAAAATTGTCAACTTGCTTCAACTTGCCAAATCCCTCAAACTATCCCATCTTCTGGTTTTCTCTTCATTCATACCTCATATTATCAGTTTGTAACATGATCCAGGGGTGGAGAATGACTCAAGTTGTGAAAATCCAATTTTGAGATGTTGAAGCAAGTGAACTTTTAGTGTGACAGACCCAACTTCAAGACACCATAACTTCCAGCTCACAACTCCTCTTGGGGATTTCTTGTTCTTTTTGGAAAGCCCTCATATAGCCCTACAACATTCATGTTTGTCAAAAGTTCCAAATCTATGTGCATCTTGGTTGAAAAGTCCCTTAAAGTTAGCAAAAAACAAGTTTTGATGCAGCCAGATTTTGAGAAATTCACTAAGTGTTTTGTACTAAAAAATGACTTTGACGATAACTCCAATTCCATGCATTTTCTGAGTGTGGACTAGTATAGGACTTTTGTAGGACTTGTTAAGAGCTTTCCGAAGAGCTTTGAACCACCTCGTTTGGGTGTGTGGTTAGGGAGTTAGGGTTTAGCCCCTTTCGAAACCCTAACTTCCCGATTTTTCGATTACTCTCACGTCCTTGATCCGATGATCATGAAAATTGATATGTAGGTCCCTCATGACATAAGGAACAACTTTTCTTCACAACTTGAAGTCCAATTCCTAAATTTTGAGGGGGTTGACTTTTCGGTCAACCGTACGATCGATCGGCGATTACCGAACCGTCCGTTCATGTTTCGGAGCTTCCAAGACTTTGAAACTCTTTGAGGGGACTTCACTAAGACATATGAACTTTTTAAACCATACTTTTATCTTTGAATTATTTCCCAAATCTAAAGTCAAACTACAGTTGACTTTTTCAACTCGAAAAACCCTAATCGGGTGCCTTGAACTGCACTGCACCCCATCTGTGGGTGATTACCTCAAATTGAACTCACACATGACCCAATATGGTACTCTTGATCTCATTTCATAAATGATTCAACCCAAAACATTGGCTGACCAATCCTCGAAACTTCGATTTTATCAGTGCGGAGCCCCGTTTCATCTGTATCTTGACAAAAACACACTTCGAAACTTGTTAAGGTTAGATAAATAAATGCATATGATATGAAGAGGATATAAGGGGTCAAAATTTGGGGTGAAACATTATGGACAATAAGTTATGCTTTAACCCTTCAACAAGTAAAACATTAGTAATAGAGGGAAGTTTACCATTTCCAATAGTGCCAGATCCAATGATATTTCCCTTCTGGTTCCCTCCAAACTTCACATCACCTCCAGATCTAAGTTCCAGGCTTTGGAACATAGACTTTTCTCCTGTCATGTGTCGTGAGCATCCAGAGTCCAGGTACCATGATTGGTGTCCTGACCTTGCTGTTAAGAACATCTGCAACAGGAATTATTTTGTTTTTAGGTACCCAGATCTTCTTGGGTCCTTTGGGGTTAGTTGGTTTGTAGGTTTGTCTAAACTTCTGTTTTTCAACATAATGTTTATTCTGACTTGCCTTGGGTTTAAACACATAAGTATTCTTCTCAGAGCTTATGTGTTTAATGTCATTTAAGTGACCAAATTTAAATTGAGAATACAGAGGTGTCTTCTTGATGAAAAGTTTGTCAACAGATTTTGGATTACTTCCAGATGAAGATTCATATCCAATACCTCTTCTGTTGTTCCCACTAACACCATACATCATAGAAGCTATCTTGCTTCTGTCTATGCTCTTAGTAAGAAATCTCTGAAAGCTAGAGTCATATTTTTCTAAAATGTTTTCACATGACTTAGTCTCAGATTCAGATTCTTGTTGAGTTATTTCAAAGTCATTTTTGATTTTCAGATTAATTTCTTTTTGCTCAACAAGTTCTGTCTTCAAAAGATCAATCTCAGATTCAAGATTGCTTTTCAGCTTCTTGTATTTGAGTTTGATATTGTTGTAACTTTTAAGAACTTCTGTTAAAACTTTTATAAGTTCTTCTTTGGTAAGTTTAGCCATTACCTCTTCAGCGTCATCATCAGATTCAGAATCTGATTCATATCCTGAGGTTCCTTCCTCTTGATCCTCTGTGCTGGTCATCAATGCAACATTAGCACATTCTTCTTCTGATTCAGAAGATGATTCAGATTCATCTGAGTCAACCCATGTTGCCATCAGAACCTTCTTCTTTTTGTTAAACTTCTTCTTGGGTTTTTCTTTTTGGAGTTTGGGGCAATCATTCTTGTAATGCCCAGGTTCTTTGCACTCATAGCACACAACTTCTTTCTTTCCAGATCTTTTGTGCCCAGAACATTCCTTTCTATTATCAGATCTTCTGAAGTTGTTGAACTTCTTTCCCTTGTGCTTCCAGAGTCTGTTGATCCTTCTGGACAGCATGGATAATTCATCTTCTTCTTCAGAAGAAGATTCTTCAGAGCTTTCTTCAATAACCTGCAAAGCTTTAGCAGATTTGTTAGATTTTAAGGCAACAGATTTACCTTTTTCTTTCTTCTGAGGTTCATCTTCCTCAAGCTCAATTTCATGGCTCCTCAGTGAGCTGATGAGTTCTTCTAGGGAGATCTTGTTCAGATCTTTAGCCATCTTCAAGGCAGTCACCATTGGTCTCCATCTGGTAGGTAGACTTCTGATGATTTTCTTTACATGATCTGATGTAGAGTATCCCTTGTCCAGAACTTTTAGCCCAGCTGTGAGGATCTGAAATTTGGAGAACATGGCTTCAACAGATTCAGAGTCTTCCATCTTGAAGGCCTCATACTTATGGATCAGAGCCAGGGCTTTTGTCTTCTTGACTTGAGAGTTTCCCTCATGAGTCATTTTTAAGGATTCAAACATATCAAACGCAGTTTCCCTGTTTGTAATTTTTTCATACTCAGTATGGGAAATTGCATTCAATAATATAGTTCTGGCTTTGTGATGATTTATAAAATCTTTCTTCTAAGCATCTGTCATAGATTTTCTGTCTATCTTCTTGCCATTCCCATCTGTGGGATAGACATATCCATCTATGACTAGACCCCATAGATCAGCATCATATCCTAGGAAAAAACTCTCAATTCTGTCTTTCCAGTAATCAAATTTCTCCCCATCAAACATAGGGGGTTTGGTGCTGATCCTGTCCCTTTCTTCATATTTATTGTTAATGTTGGATATTGTATTATCAGCCATTGTAACAAATAAATATATATATCAAAGTATTTCTCTCTGGATCTTTACTGTCACTGTTAAGTGGGAGCACACACAGAACCGAAGCTCTGATGCCAACTGAAGGTGAGATAATACTTAGAAGGGGGTTGAATAAGTATGAAAGATTAAAACTTAGAAATAAAAACACAATTATTTTTATCCTGGTTCGTTGAACTCAACTACTCCAGTCCACCCTTCCTAGAGTGATTTGCCTTTCTCAACATGGACTTAATCCATTATTTAATCAAACAGATTACAATAGTAACACCTAAGAACAATTATTCTTAGTCTTCTCAAGAGCTACTGATTCCAACTGAATCCTCTTAAGGAAAACCTTTACAATCAATGTAAATCTAATACAAGAGTATGAATGCTTCTAAAAAGCTTTTATCACAACAGTGATATTTCTCTTAAGTTTAAGTACAAATAATTCTAAGAATGAATATGAAAGAATGAAAGCTTGAATGTTATAATTTCTTTTCAGCAAAATGTCTAACTGAAGAATTTGGTGGAGTCTTCCTTTTATAGGCAGCTGATCCAAGGAAGTTGAACGTTGAGAAGAGTGTCCCAAAAAGGTCTGAGCCTTTTTGTCTTCACATCAAGTGACCTTTCCTAAAAGTAGAAAGCACAGGAAAAAAACCTTGTTGTCTGTGTTCTTGTGTCTAGCACCAATGAGGAAAGAGACGTTTGATTTACTCCAACGGATATAATCTTTGAATATTTCTTCTTCAGTTTTCAGCAAGTTCATCAGAATCTGATTGAGTCAGAGTCTTCTAATGATGTTCAGAACTTTGTTGTATCAGAGTCTTCTGCAGCATGTGTGCTTTCAGCGTGTTGATCATCAGAGCATATTTAACACAGAACTTCAGTACTTGGCAGCTTTAGTACTTTCAGAAACTTCTGTAGAAACTATGCTTTGAGAAACTCTTCATACAATATTCTTCTTAGCTTCAGATGCTTCTGTCTTGCTTCAGATTCTTCTGGAGCTTCTGCTTCAGAATCTTCTAGAGCTTCTTGCTTCAGATCCTTCTGGAGACTACGCTCAGGATCTTCTGTAATCAGCAATCAGAATCTTCTAATGAGTGCATCTGGCGCTTCAGAGTCTAGATAACTTCTTGTATATAATTCAGATTTGCTTCTGGAGTGTTAATTTCATTTCAATCTGCAGTAAAACTCTCAAGCAAATTTTAGAGTATATAATTCTTAACTACAAAATTTCCTAATAGTTATCATCAAAACAAAGAGATATTATTAAGAACCAATCTGTGTTCTAACACAATGGTGTGTACTAAAGTTATATCATCACCTTTAGAACGGGTTCTAAAAAGTTCCCAGAGTCCTCAATCCTCTTTTGAATATTACTAGTGTAACAGCCCGATTTTTAATAACTGATTAATTGTACTAGTTAGTTGGTTTGTATGGTTTAGAGTGAATTATTGGATTTAACTGATTTATTCTATTTGGTAGAATCATGAGGATTTACCAGATGTTTTCTAACCAATGTCAAAATGAGGTATTTTATGAGGAAATGAATTGACAAATATTTTAAGAGAAGAAATATAATTGGACAGAAATAGGAAGGCAAAATATATATATATATATATATATATATATATATATATATATATATATGGGAAGAAGAGGAACGACAATAAATAATAGAAAACATGAAAAGAAAGTGGAGGAAGAAGAGAAAGTAGAAGGAAAAAGAAGGAAAAGCTCGGAAAAGCTCAAGAACAACTTCTAGCTTCCGATTAATCGAGGTAAGGGTGTGAAATCTTACTATCTTAATCAATATGTATGATTATGCATGTGTGTGTTTAGATTTGTTGGGGGTTTCCTACGTTTTTGCATTTTAGGTCGGAAGTGGATTTAATCGGTAGAAACTGAGTTTTGTCGGTTAGAATTTGGAATAGGCAGTGTAGTGTAGTCGGGTGATGAGTGGGTTGTACTACTGGAACTGATTTGGATTAAATCGGTTGGTTTTGTGAGGTTTGGGCTTTTGAGCAGCCATGGAAGTTCTGATCTCGCAGGTTCGTCAGGCGAATGGCAGCGAGGCTTCGCCAGGCGAGGCCTAGCGAACGGTAGCGAATCAAGTCAGAACCAAACACCCTGTCTTCGTTGGCAAGTTTGCCAGGCGAATGAGTGTGGCGAAGGTTCTCCAGGCGAGTGTGCTAGCGAGTAATTCCAGAATGAATCCCAGTGGTCTTCGCTGGCAAGTTCGCCAGGCGAACGGGTAGCGAAGGTTCGCCAGGGGCTTCGCCAGGCGAAGGTTTGCGAACACAGCAGTATGTTTTCTTTTCTTGTGCTTTCCATTCGTGGATTGATTGTGTGGTTTGGTTACGATCATTCCTTGTCTAAGATGACTAACTATATGTTGTTATGTGTGCTGTGGGTAGCCGTATGGATTATGAATATATGGCCTTTTGGCATATGTGATGCATTGTTTAAATTGATTGAAAATGCATGACGGATATGATTAAGTTTATTGTCGTTTGGTACGATATTGCAAGTGCGCATTTCTCGTATGTGATGTATGACGATTGTAAATGTGAACCATGTTTAAATATTGTGAGTGCACAATGAATATATGCGATTAACATGATGAATGCATGAATATGTTTGTAAACATGTGTGCATTTCAAGAGTGTCATGAGTCATGTTGCATGTGAAGCATCATGGTATGCATTCTTGTGTGTTTGATTCCTCGGAGAATCTGCAGAACCTCGTGTGCCCTTGTGGGGTGTGAGCGATGGTTATATTGATCCCTTGGAGGATTTGCAGAACCTCGTATGTTACGATGGTTATATCGATTCCTCGGAGAATCTGCAGAACCTCGTGTGCCCTTGTGGGGTGTGAGCGATTGTTATATTGATCCCTCAGAGGATTTGCAGAACCTCGTATGTTGCGATGGTTATATTGATTCCTCGGAGAATCTGCAGAACCTCGTGTGCCCTTGTGGGGTGTGAGCGATGGTTATTTTTTGTTCTTCAATTGAACCTGCTGAAATGAGTCGGTACCGCATTTGCATCTGCATAGAGTCGTGTGTCGGTCTCTATGAGTTGCATGTTGTCATCTTCATATGATGCATTGGTGAAATAAAACATGAATGTAGATGTTTATGTGAATTAACAATGGAATAAACATGTTGTAAATATTTATGCGAAAACGATGTGAATTATATAAGGACAATTGTATATGCTTATATAATTGGCGGTAAAAGAAACATAATGTATATGTGATTGTTAGGAGAAGTGTGCATATGTATATGTATATATACGATATGTTGATGTGGGAGTGGTGAGTGTGCGAATTGATTGAGAAATGTGGCATATATATATATATATATATTTTATGATTGTTTGTATACATAATTATATGCATTTGTTATTATGGTAATATTTCTCACCCTTCTGTTGTTTTATGATGCTCTATGAGGCATTGCAGATTAGGATTGCTGGAGGTGTATTTTGGAGTATAGCTCCTTTTCTCTTGAGTCGGCTGCTATGATATGTAACGTCGGGTAGCTAGACTTGTATATTATCTTCGTGATACATTATATATATGTAATAGTTGATGATGTTTGATAAACTGTGATTGGTGTTATGAACAACCTAATGACGTGTACTTGTATTTTATCATGTCTTAAGTAATTCAATGTTTTAGTCTTCCGCTTTAACAGAAAACATGAATATACTTATTTTAAGAACCATGTTTTTATTCCTTTTAGTTGAGATTTACCCCTTTTGAATTATTTCTTTATAAACATTGATATTCATGTGGTCATTTAATGAGTAATGTGACGCACTTCTTTTATACCATGAAATAAATATACTCTGATCGAATTTTTAATTCGTGCCTAAATGATTTAATTGTGTTATTTGGGGGTATAGAAAGGGGGCGTTACATTAAGTGGTATCAGAGTAGGTCGGTCCGTCCGGCCAAGTTGTGTTTGTTGGTTGTTCCCTTGTATGCGACATATGTGTGCAACACTGTTGGTACGTGTTTGTTGTTTAGCCTTTGTCTGCAGAAGTGGGAATGATCAAAGTGGGGGAGAAGCTTGTGATTCTCCAGGATGCTGCAAGGAAGGAATTGTAGCTCGGTGTGTTGTTAAACGCTATTATAGTTTGGTAAAGATGGTTTATACTCCATCATGATTTTCGGATGTCTGTTGACAAATTGAGGAACTGATCACCCTTAATCTCTTGTTGATAGTAGTTGGGATTGTGTTGGATGGGATAAACGTGTCTTGTGAGCTTAGATGGTGTGTGCAGTGAATTGTTTGGAGTGAAGCCAAGTGCTTAAGGATTGTTCTGAGAAGTCGACGTAGGACAGTGTCGAGATGTTAAATTTTGATGAGATTTTGAGTGTTAATGAAAGTGGGAGGTTGGCAATTTCCGATTGGTTATGGATGTCTGGAAGTTATCCTGACAAAATGAGTATTACAGGGCCAGGATGTGAAGTGGGGTTGTGAAAGACTTAATTTCGGGAACTGGTCCAAGATTGAGAACCCATGTTGTATGTGTGTTTGGATGGTCAAGGAGTTAAATTAATCGAGTAGTTAAGACTAGCGTTTGGTGTGGGTGCTAAGACAATAGCCGAGTGGTGACGTTTGAGATTTGCCGTAGTAAAAAAATAGGGTTAGGTTAAGTGGTATTGTCTTTAGTTTAGTAAATTTCTAATATATACTTAATTATTATTAGTTAATAAAGATTCATTAAAAAAATAAAAAGGCAGTAAAGTGTAAACTAGAAGTGCATAAGTCAAGCAAGCATGATTAATATTAATAATAATGTTTAATTATAATAATAATAATAATAATTTAATGTGTGATTGGAAACTGGAAGGAAAGTGCAAAAGATCTTTGTGTACGTTACAATTTACAAAGTTATAGCAACTTTAAAATTTATAAATAATAATATAATAATAATAATAATAATTAATTATGCCACGTCAACGGGTTGGGTCAACGGGTTCATGGGTTTAGAAACTAAAACCCAATACCCGAACCAAATCTATACGGGTTGTTACGGGTTGGGTCGGGTATACCCGTAAATGAATGGGTCCGGGTAATTAGTGGGTTGGTTCGGTTTGGGTAGGCGGGTTTGCGGGTCGACCCGCACCCATGAACACCCCTAAGCATATTCATGTTTTCTGTTAAAGCGGAAGACTAAAACATTGAATTACTTAAGACATGATAAAATACAAGTACACGTCATTAGGTTGTTCATAACATCAATCACAGTTTATCAAACATCATCAACTATTACATATATATAATGTATCACGAAGATACTTTATAAGTCTAGCTACCCGACGTTACATATCAGAGCGACCGACTCAAGAGAAAAGGAGCTATACTCCAAAATACACCTCCAGCAATCCTAATCTGCAATGCCTCATAGAGCATCATAAAACAACAGAAGGGTGAGAAATATTACCATAATAACAAATGCATATAATTATGTATACAAACAATCATAAAATACATATATGTCACATTTCTCAATCAATTCGCACACTCACCACTCCCACATCAACATATCGTATATATACATATACATATGCACACTTCTCCTAACAATCACATATACATTGTTTCTTTTACCGCCAATTATATAAGCATATACGATTGTCCTTATATAATTCACATCGTTTTCGCATAAATATTTACAACATGTTTATTCCATTGTTAATTCACATAAACATCTACATTCATGTTTTATTTAACCAATGCATCATATGAAGATGACAACATGCAACTCATAGAGACCGACACACGACTCTATGCAGATGCAAATGCGGTACCGACTCATTTCAGCAGGTTCAATTGAAGAACCAAAAATAACCATCGCTCACACCCCACAAGGGCACACGAGGTTCTGCAGATTCTCCAAGGAATCAATATAACCATCGCAACATACGAGGTTCTGTAAACCCTCCGAGGGATCAATATAACCATCTCTCACACCCCACAAGGGCATACGAGGTTCTGCAGATTCTCCGAGGAATCAATATAACCATCGTAACATACGAGGTTCTGCAAATCCTCCAAGGGATCAATATAACCATCGCTCACACCCCACAAGGGCACACGAGGTTCTGCAGATTCTCCGAGGAATCAAACACACAAGAATGCTGTTGCGGTGGAAATAGGATCACAAACTATTAATGAGTTTGAATCGCAATTCAATTCACAACCGCTCTTTGATTTATCCGAAGGAAAAGGTCAAAAGAGGGAAAACCTATTTTGCATCGTAAACACAATGCGGGGAAAGATCTAGGGTTCGGGGGTTGGTTAAATTTAGGGAAGGTATTAGCATCCTAAACTTCTGTAGTACTCTACAGGAACCTTTTGTTCAGATGTTTACTATTTGCTTTATTATTTGCTTAAGGTATATGTACAAAAGATTAAAAGCGAGAAAATAAACCTAAGGGGTTAATTCTAAGTTTACTCGGCAAGACATCGCATCTTGTGCCTACGTATCCTTACGGGAGTGGAATCAGAGTAATCGTAGTTCCCCTCAAAAGGGAGGTTAGAGACTTCTCGACTGTGGTCAAGGTCTCAAGGGGAATAAACATGTCTTAAGGACACGCTTACGCGGAGTGTAGAAACTCCAAATCTCTACGTTGAATTGTTAAGTTGTAATTAGGATTAAATTAGGGATTCCACGGCGGGAAACCCTAAACTGAGCGCGGCGGCTCTTTGACCTAATGCTAGGGGGAAAATGGTAATTTTGTCCGCGGCGAGACATTTATGAAAATTAGAGTTTGTAAGGGCTTAATTTTGAAGTTGAGGACTATTGGCGTGGCGACCAAAAGCTAGACCTAACCTTCGGACATGTGTAGTGTGACAGAATAATTGATGAATGTGTGAGAAATTAAATCATGCAAACAGAGATAAAACGCTAATTAAACTATGCAGGCAGAAATTTAAAGGCAGAAATTAGAGAGTGATTGTTAAGTTCGCGAAGTTACATGAGAGTAGCAGTTACACAAAATGATAATGACATAAAAATGAAATAAATAACGGTAAACGCAATAAATTGCAAAACGAGCAAACACCGTTAATGGGCATAATTGTCAGATGGTGACGAAGTAAAATTATGCATCTTTTTGTGGCTTTATTTTGTGATATAATCTTCAATTTAAAAATGAAATTCTTAATATTAATTTAACTCAAACCCTAAAAACTAATTTAACCTAATTATTATATTTTTTTAAAAAAGGATTTTAATACATTTATTTAAAAAAAGGTTTTTATTTATATAAAAAAAAGTTTTTCTTTGATTTTATCCCTTTTTAAAAAACACAATTTTAATATTTACTTAAAATATTTATTAAAATTCAAACTAACTAATTAAAAAAAGAAAAATAAAAGGTTTTTTTTTAAAAAAAAACAATTTAAACATAAAAATAAAAGGGGTTGGGCCGGTAATCACTTCCGGACCCAACCCGGTAGGTGCAGTGGTATCAAAACATACAACTAGGGTTCCCAAACCCTAATTGCTTCACGGCGCCGTTCTTCAATTCCTCTTCTTTCTCCTCGCTGCGATTCTCTTCGTATTCTTGTCTCCCCCTCGATATCTCCTCCTGAAATCAACACAAAATGCGTTAAACAATGATGATATAGTGTTATTTTTGCTTACGTTTTATCCCGTGGGTGGCTTTCGGTAAACAAACGAGGCGATGATGATGCAAATCTGAGCCTCAACGGATGTTTGCCCGTCGTTGAATGAAACGGCGCCGGCGGACCTCCTTCGGTGGGTTCTTTTCATCCTCGCGGTGTTTCTGTCGGTTACGGCGACGATGATGAGGGATACGCTTCCTCTGAGTCTAGACGGCCTCGTTGATAATCGAGAACGAGCTTTGAAGGTGGTCTCAGTTCTTTATTCGCGGTTTTTTTGATGGGACTCCTTGGTTCTCTGCCGTGGCCGTCCTTGGATCTTTTTTCGCTAGGGTTTCACACAGGTGATATCGTTCCCTTTTATAATTCCTCTTTTGACTCTCTTTTGGGCCTTGGATTTGCGTTATTTTTCACTGAGATATGATTTGCCTCAAATTTATTTGATTTTCTAATTGAGATCCTTTGATTGACTGGAGATTTTCCTTTTTCGGATTTATGCTGATTGGACTCGCTTTGATTTTATCTGGATTTACTTTGATTTCAATTGGATAACTGGATTCGTTTTGATTTGTGGATATCCTGTATTGACTTGTATTTTCTGGATTTTCAGATGCGGTTCCCCTTTGAATGAACTAGTTTTCTTTCGGACCTTTTGGATACGAGTTTCAGTTTAGGACCCTGATTCGAATTCTATGTGCCTGGCTTGGATATTCATTCGATTTGTCCGATTGTGGATTGCTTTGGCTGATGGCATTTGTCATGATTTTTTCAGATGTTGCTTTTGATTCTGATTTGTTTTCGGATATGGGCTGTAATACCTTGTTCGAACCCTGATACTTTTAGTGTTTTGGATTTTGCAGACATTCACATCCATCTCAATTTGGCATCTTAGTCTCTGATTCGAACCATATTGCACTTGGTTTCGTGAATGGCTTCTGATTCTTCCCCCGTTCGTTTGTGGAATCGAAGCGAACTACTGTGGTTTTGTGCCTCTGTTCACACTCACTTTTCTTCTTCTTCTTTTAGTGAACTGATGGAGGCTGCGAATTTGGGGTGGTGATGTTCATCTGAGCCCTCTATGCTTGGTGCATTGTTTTTTCGATGTGCTTTGCACATTTGGGACCCAATCTGAACTGACATATCACTGTGATTATGTGAGCTTATCTGCTTATTTTGGTATGACCTTACAACCTCACTTCGCAGGTGTAATTTGATGACTCTATCTTGATGCCCCGTTTGGCTTTAACACAGTCTTTCTGATATTTTGATTGTTGATTTTTTTGATACATCTCAGTTAGCTTTGGCCTTACACTCTGTTAGGAAATTGGGGCTGCTGATGTTGTTTGGCTCTTGTGTTTCAGGTATCGGAAAAATTCGAAAGACGGTTCATACCTATTGGCATCTAGGTCTGAACTCGTACCGGCCTTGCCGATCAGCTTTGTATCAGTGGAAACAAACTGAAATTTACTTGATAGTCCACTTGTTTACTTGATGGAATGGTGTTTTAGTCTCGAATTCGTGAATCCTTTTGGCAAATCAGTTCAATCCCTATTTCTTTCACTCTTCATCTTTCTCGGTTGTCCCGTAAATAAGAACATTAACTACCTGATCTGACGCCGATGGCGCGGATTGGTAACCGGGAGTAGGATGCGGCTTTAGTCGTGCCCTCCCGACACTCGATGATGATAATGTTCTGAGAGTGTCGAATTATTTCTTCTGACATTTTCTTCTGCTTTTCTTTGTTTTGTCTTTGTTTGTTTTTTCAGGTAATCAAGAAGTGTATGAAGAATTCACGGGAAAACCAAATGAAGACCAATAGAGTTTTTTTTTTTTTAGGACTTAGGACCTTTCTTTTAGAATAGATACTGATTGTAAATGCCATTCTCTTGTAATCATCTTGAATAGAATTCGAAAGTGTTCTTTCAATTCTACTGTACTTTAATATTTATGAAATAAAATCCAACAAATACTCATGTTTATTTTCTCAATTATAAACTTAAATATTCATGAATAATAATTCACAAATTATTTAAATCCACCCTTGAGTTATAACTTATGAGTACTTATAAAAGTCTCAAAAAATATTTGTCTCGATTAATTTTATAACCAGTATCCCTCGACATGACTAACCATAATCCCTTTGATCACATGTAAATGAATGACTTAGGAATAAAACCCCATCTGGCCCAAAATTACGAATTATGCTTCAGAATGACCAAAACCCCCCTAGGGGTAATTCCTGCAAAACAAATCGCGCTCAATGATTGGTTAGTGATTAAACGGATGCAGAATGAAATGCTATGCGAAATGACTGACTGAATGTAAGGGTAAAATTTGGGGTATTACAGTTGCCCCTATTTAAATAGCTACACCAGATGATTTGAGTGGCGGAGACTCGAGGAATCATGGTGGAGGGATTTAAATATAGATAACCGAAAATTTTGCCCTTATATGTGGCGATATGCAATGCTATGGACCAAGCGAGAACAGACTAATGTAGACGACGCCATGGATATGAGGTGATGCGTATGCTGGAATGATGAATGCGAAAATGCTGACGAACACGACGACACAGGGTAAGACGCTACGAGAAGAACCCACTGGGGAAAACGACGCTGGGACACAGTACAGCACTGGGGAGAATTCTAAAATGATGGTCAACTGGTGCGAACACGACCAATTGTCATTTTTAGAACTAGAACGGGATCCTCAGATGGAGATGGCACTTATGAGACCGCCTCCACTGGGGAATAAAACTGGATCACGTACGATTTGCAAGATCGATCACAGAATGCATGGAGCATTGAGCAAAGAATAACATCCAAGCTTCTGTAACCTATCCCTCGTGACAGGATCAAACGGACTTTTCGGGAATCCGTAGCAAATATACAGGGTAAAAACCGGTTGTATGCCAAAATAAATGGACTTTAAGAATGGAGATGGCACCTATGAGATGACCTCCACTTGGGAATGTCTAATAATAAAATTGGACCTACACGATTGCAAGATCGATCACAGAATGCTGGAGCATTGAGCAAAGAATAACATCCAAGCTTCTATAACCTATCCCTCGTGGTGGGATCGAATGGATTTTCGGAAATCCGTATCAAATATACAGGGTAAAGACCGGCTGTATGCCAAAATAAATGGACTTTGATAGGAAATGCCCTGATAAGCTTCTCGAGGGAGAACTGTCACTTATCGTTGGAAGGGACTTACATGCCAAAAATGGATAAGCACTCAAATAAAGAGGCTGCTGCTTATCTGATATATAAATTTTCTCATATTTAAGGTCGGCGCCTGGAATACGATTCTGATTCTTCTTTTACTAAAGGATAAATGAACTTCTTCATACTTCAAGATCGTGCTCTCCTGAATATGATTCCGCTCCTTCTTTTACTAAAGAGTAAACGAACTTCTTCATACTTCAAGATCGTGCTCTCCTGAATATGATTCTGCTCCTTCTTTTGCTAAAGGATAAATGAACTTCTTCATACTTCAAGATCGTGCTCTCCTGAATATGATTCTGCTCCTTCTTTTGCTAAAGGGTAAATTGAACTTCTTCATACTTCTAGATCGTGCTCTCCTGAATATGATTCTGCTCCTTCTTTTGCTAAAGGGTAAATTGAACTTCTTCATACTTCAAGATCTGTGCTCTCCTGAATATGATTCGGTTCAAACCTCCCCATACTTCAAGACGACAAGGAAAATGGAAGCCCAACTGCTTGATGGAGATGGCCATTTGCTGCAAGTCATAACAAAGATAGGATCAGCTCCTCAGGCGAGAAATGTCGCTTATTTGCAAGAGTGGCAATAATAAGCTTCTCATGTAAGAACTGCTTGTAGAGGTGATAACAGATGATAATGATAAGCTTCTCGGCGGAGAACTGTTGCATACCGTTGCAGAAGAATGTTATGATAAGCTTCTTAACTGAGAATTGTTGCTGATCGATTGTGATGTTGTGATGAGCTTCTCTTGGCGAGAACTGTTGCTGATCGATTGTGATAAGCTTCTCTTGTGAGAACAGGCGCGTATCTCGTTGTGTAAGGTTGTTATATCGATAGGCTTCTCAGGCGAGAAATGTCGCATACCGATGCTGTAACATGTAGGATTGTAAAGCGTTGTACTGATAGGCTTCTCAGGCGAGAACAGTCGCGCATCTGACATGGTATGGTGAAAATCTTTAGATGGTGCAAAATAAATGCACATCCGGTTGGGCTCGACGACCGACAATACTGAGGTTTAATCTAGGATCGAGCTAGAAAGAAAACTGGTAATCAAGACTCCATCGAGGGAATGAACTCGAAGGGTAAATATCTTATCCTGGTGAGGAAAGATAGCTGAAGTAACCGTCATCCACGAGGATCGAGCTCTGTGGGGAAACTGGAAACACATATGTATTTTATGCTTAGGGCTGACAATCTATTTGGAGAGAATGGACGAACCCAGTTACTCGGCGGTAACAACCAATGATGGTGAAACACAATGAACCTGTGAATGCTAACGCATATGTTAATGTGACTGTATGTTAACGTCTATGTATGTAGTTAAATATGCAGGATGTAATGGAATGAATATGTAATGAGTATGTGAAATGAATATGTAATGAGTATGTGAAATGAATATGTAACGAGTATGTGAAATGAATATATGAAATAGGCATGTGATGCTTATGCCCCTGCGTATGCTGACGAAACAGACTAGAGACGGGACGAGAGATGAAATAAACATCTCGACGGAGGTACCCTGCGTTCTCTGCAACCAATACGTCAATCATGGGTGAGAAAGATCAATGGTAGAACCAAATCTGGTTTCAGAATTCTGACTTCTCTGGGGAGAAGGTAATCTGCTTGGGTGCACAGTATCATGTCTTCACATGGGGAGAAGAAAACCTGAGGGACACTTTCGAGTTGCCCAAGAAAAGGTTGTCAGCTTATAGTCTCTCTGGGGACTGTTAGAGCAATGATTTAAAAGCGTTTCTGCAACAATGAGATTTTTCGAGGAGTGAAGAGATCCTTCCGAAATTTCCACTAGTCAAAGTAACTTCTTATATTTTCGATTGCGTTTTCGAAGAACGGTTTAAAAATTTCCAAAGCACCTTTCGTTTTCAAAATTTTAAGAATAAATGGCATTTTGCATAACAATAGAAACAAGAGTAATGCACCAAGGAAATTAAGTAACAAAATGGTATCTTTTATTAAAGGATGGCAGCTTGCTGAGGGCATAGCTCCACAGATGATTATGCTTTGAAATTGGCAACATGGGAAAAGGTTACATTGAATCCAACGACACCTACTAACACTAATAACCCAGACTAGTCCAGAATCTTGCTTTGGACGAGGATGAACGAACTGGAAAATGGCTCTCATGTGGAAAGCGTGTTCGCGATGACCGGTGTTTTCTGATGCAACGAAATGCCTTTGTCCCTAACTTTTTCCTGGACCGCCCTTTCGGGTTTTCAATCCACAGGGACGCTCTTTTTTGCCTAAGTCGCCCTTTCGGGTTTTCAACTTAGCGAGCTTTTTATTATTATTTCTTTTTCAACCCTTACTTTTGCCTAAGTCGCCTTTTGCAGGTTTTCGACTTAGCGGGTTTTTAGGCATAATATTTTCGGACTGCATCAGAATTCACGGGATGTGCAAGCTCTTCACCATCCATTGTTGTAAGTATCAGAGACCCTCCGGAGAAAACAGTCTTTACAACAAATGGGCCTTCATAATTGGGCATCCATTTTCCACGCATATCTTTATGTACTGGCAAGATCTTTTTGAGTACGAGCTCTCCTTGACGGAACTCACGGATACGAATCTTCTTATCAAATGCTCTTTTCATCCGTTTCTGATACAACTGCCCATGGCACATGGCTGTCATGCGTTTCTCGTCAATGAGATTCAACTGATCCAGTATGTCTTGAACCCACTCAGCTTCCTCAAGTTCAGCTTCCATCAACACCCTTAAAGAAGGTATCTCTACTTCGATGGGGAGTACGGCGTCCATTCCATATACCAATGAGAAAGGTGTTGCCCCTGTCGAAGTTCGCACTGAGGTCCTGTATCCATGCAAAGCAAACGGTAACATCTCATGCCAATCTTTGTAAGTCACAACCATCTTTTGCAGGATTTTCTTGATATTCTTATTCGCAGCTTCAACGGCCCCATTCATCTTAGGACGGTACGGAGAAGAATTGTGATGCGTGATCTTGAAACTGTCACACAGCTCTTTCATAGTCTTGTTATTCAGATTGGTGCCATTGTCAGTTATTATCCGACTTGGAATTCCATAACTGCAGATAATTTCTTTCCTGATGAAGCGGGCAACCACTTGCTTAGTCACGTTGGTGTAGGAGGCAGCCTCTACCCACTTGGTGAAATAATCGATAGCAACAAGGATAAAACGATGACCATTAGAAGCCTTCGGCTCGATTGCCCCAATCATGTCAATGCCCCACATTGAGAACGGCCATGGTGAAGACAAAACATTTAACGGTGATGGAGGCACATGCATTTTATCAGCGTAAATTTGGCACTTATGGCATTTCCTGGCGTATTGGATGCAGTCAGCTTCCATAGTCAACCAATAATATCCAGCCCTTAGCATCTTCTTAGACATAGCATAACCATTGGCATGAGTTCCGAAGGTCCCCTCGTGGATCTCTTGCAGTAATATGTCCGCTTCCCGTTTATCAACACATCTGAGTAAAACCATGTCGTAATTTCTTTTGTATAACACACCATTACTGATAAAGAATTTGGAAGCCAGTCTTCTCAATGTTTTCTTGTCCAGACCAGTAGCACCATCGGGATACTCTTGCTTGACTAGATAGTTCTTGATATCATGGAACCAAGGCTTTTCATCCACCTCCACTTCTTCAACTACCTGACAATAAGCGGGCTCAACTTTGCGTTCAATATGGATAAGAGGTGCTTCATTAACGAATTTAACTTTCCACATGGATGCTAACATGGCTAAAGCATCAGCAACGTGATTCTCAGATCTAGGAACATGCTCGAACTCTATTTCGTCAAAATACTTAATCAATTCGACAATGTAGTCCTTGTAAGGGATTAACTTCTCATTCTTCGTTTCCCATTTGCCTTGTACTTGGTAAATAACCAAGGCTGAGTCACCACTTACTTTGAGAAGTTTGATTCGGAGGTGAATTGCTGCTTCGAGGCCGAGAATACATGCTTCATACTCCGCGACGTTATTAGTACACTCAAAGTCTAGCCTTGCTGTAAACGGGGTGAATCCACCTTTTGGGTTCATCAAAACAGCGCCTATACCATGCCCATTGAAATTCGAGGAACCATCAAACATCATCCTCCACCAAAGACCTGGTTCTGGACCTTCGCTCGGATCTGGCTCTTCACAATCTCTCTTGATCAACAAAATATCCTCATCAGGAAAGTCAAACTTAAGAGGTTCATAATCTTCAACTGGCTGATCTGCAAGATAATCCGATAAAATACTACCCTTAATTGCCTTCTGGGGTACATACTGGATGTCATATTCGGATAACAACATGTGCCAACGGGCTAGCCTCCCGGTTTGAGCAGGTTTTTCAAGAATATACTTGATCAGATCCATTTTAGAAATCAACAATGTGGTATGACAGACCATATATTGCCGAAGGCGCCTAGCGGCCCATGCCAACGCACAACAAGTTTTCTCCAATGGTGAGTATCTGTTTTCACAATCGGTAAACTTCTTGCTCAGATAATAAATCGCATGTTCCTTTCTTCCAGTCTCATCATGTTGCCCAAGCACACAACCCATAGACTTCTCAAGAACAGTAAGGTACATAAACAACGGTCTTCTGGGTACGGGAGGAATCAGAATAGGGGGGTCTTGCAAATAACTTTTAATTTTCTCAAATGCTTTCTGACAATCAGGGTTCCACTCAACCGTCTGCCCTTTACAAAGCAACTTGAATATCGGCTCACAAGTAGCGGTCATGTTAGAGATAAACCTGGAAATGTAATTCAAACGTCCCAGAAAACCTCTAACTTGTGTCTCGGTTTGCGGAGCGGGCATATCTTGAATGGCTCGGACTTTGTCAGGATCTACCTCAATCCCTCGTTGGCTAACAATAAAACCAAGCAATTTTCCAGATCTGACACCGAAGGTACATTTAGCAGGATTCAACTTCAACTGATATTTCCTTAGTCGTTCAAACAACTTCGCCAAATGGTCTAGATGTTCCTCTTCACTCTGAGATTTGGCTATCATATCGTCCACATACACCTCAATCTCTTTGTGCATCATATCATGAAAAAGAGTTGTCATAGCGCGCTGGTAAGTTGCCCCTGCGTTCTTCAAACCGAAGGGCATGACTTTGTAGCAAAAGGTCCCCCAAGGAGTAATGAAAGTAGTCTTCTCTCGATCATCGAGATTCATTTTGATCTGATTATAGCCAGAGAAACCATCCATGAATGAGAACAACGTAAAACTGGTTGTATTGTCTACAAGGGTATCAATATGTGGCAGAGGGAAGTCATCTTTCGGACTTGCTTTGTTCAGATCCGTGTAATCCACACACATCCTAACTTTACCGTCCTTCTTGGGCACTGGCACGATATTGGCAACCCAATCTGGATATTTTGCAACTGCCAAGAAACCTGCATCTAACTGTTTTTTAACCTCATCTCGAATTTTCAAAGCCATGTCGGGTCTCGTTCTTCGAAGCTTTTGTTTGATAGGTGGACAATCTGGCTTAAGTGGCAACTTGTGAACAACAATATCTGTGTCTAGACCAGGCATATCTTGATACGACCACGCAAACACATCAATATATTCTTTTAACAACTCAATCAGCCCCTGCTTAACCTCTGTCCCAAGCATTGCACCAATCTTGACCTCTTTCTTGTTTTCATCTGTACTAAGATTAATCAAGTCCACCTGCTCTTTATGCGGTTGAAGCTCTGTGTACTCGTACTCAACCAATTTTGTCAGTTCAGCGGGTACTTCAAAATCTTCTTCACCCTCGTCTTCAGCTTGATAGATGGGTGCATCCCAGTTAGGAGTGTCAGTAAAGTCATTGGATCCAACGAGGTTTGCGATGTCTCTGCATGATGGAAGGCTTACTTAATTAAAATGCTCGAAGATATGTAGGACAAGAAATGAAATGCTATTTTTTGTTTTATTTTTGAAAAAAGGTTGCCAACTTCATTTTGTAAAAGGTGGAAACGAAAAACGCAAATGAACCAAAGTGGAATTGAACAAAATGCCTTTATTAATATCCTTTTAAAAATGAAAGGTGGCCCAACAAAAACGACCTTATAGCCTTGGGCAGAGCTACGGATTTTTATTTGAAAACATAAATGAAAATGCTAAAAATTACTTTGACAATGGAAAAATAACAGGGATCTCTACGACCTCCCAGTTGTTCAAAGCTGCATCACCCTTAAACACCAGATTGCTCAGATCTTCATCTTCCTCACAGTCACTGACGGCATTGACTTGGAAACCTCCGCTGACAAATACCTCTTGGATAACCTTCGGACGCCCTTCGACAGTTGTGGCAGCTCCATTCTGAGTTGGTTTGTAACCCAACCCAAAGCGATCAGTCTTGGTCTTGACGTCAATTACTTCTCCCCAACCTTCCGGAATGCCCCTGTCAATTGTTGATTTGGTACTCTTCAGAGATGCAAAAGATGGATTACCCTGGCCCACTGTCTCTTCGACTTCTAACAGAAGAGCATTGGCGATCTCGAGTGCTTGAAAGGAGATTTCCAAAGCATTCTCATCGGCCTCGATGTAACGGAAAGAAGACAGGTTACTGACCATCAGATCCTCCTCACCGTGTATAATAACCAACTTTTCATCGATCACGAACTTCATCTTTTGATGTAACGTTGAGGTTACTGCCCCAGCGGCATGAATCCACAACCTTCCAAGTAAGCAGCTGTAATTGGGATTAATGTCCATGACTTGAAACGTGATATTAAAAACTTGCGGACCAATCAGGATAGGAAGCTCAACCTCCCCCATTACCGACCGGCGAGAACCATCGAAAGCCTTGACAATCAAAGGAGTAGGTTTCAACACAGTCTCTTTGAAAACCAACTTATCAAGAACCCTCTTGGGTAGAACATTCAAAGAAGAACCGGTGTCCACTAGCACTCTTGCTAAATTGTCCTCCTGACATTTCACTGATATATGTAAAGCACGATTATGATTCGGGCCCTCCTTTGGTAACTCTTCGTTGCTGAAACTAAGGGTGTTACATGCGGTCAAGTTGGCAATCACACTATCAAACCGACTGGTGCTAATATCTTGATCCACATGTGCTTGAGTCAAAACTTTCTGCAAGGCCATCCTATGAGCGGGTGAACTCATCAACAGAGATAAAATCGAAATCTTGGAAGGAGTTTGATGAAGTTGATCGATAACTTTATAGTCACTTTTCTTGATGATCCTCAAAAACTCAGCGTCTTCATCATTCGTAACGGCTCCCTTACCTTTGTCTTTGACAGACACTGGGATATTAGTTGTTTCCTTAGGTGGAACCTCATTGAAACGGGGAGTATACACACGGCCACTGCGAGTCATCCTGCTTGCCTCCGCGATATTGGTCACAGTGTCCTTAACCTCTTCATTTGGAATAATCCTCCCAGACTCCTTGTCAATCATCGTCACGTCATATTTCCAAGGTACGGCTTTAGGATCACTGAAAGGAAACGGACTTGGTTTTCGAATAATTATAGGCTTAGGCTGGTTCGTCTCGGGGATAGACGACTTTGGTATATCGAACACGGGATCGGCAGAACTTGCCCCTGACAGATTAAACACTGGTACCTTACCCTTTGATTCAGGCTGATGGAAGACAGGCTCAACCACAGCGACTTCATCCTTCTTGGCTTGGCTTGTCACTTGTAAAACACCCTCGTTAATCAACCTCTGAACATCATTCTGAACCAACACCCAACCCTTAATACTGGCTTCACAATTTGCGCATGCAACATGGGAAGTATCTACCAGACCGGCTTCAAACAACTTCAAATGGAATATCTTAAGAGGAGTCTTAATCTGAACAACATCAAGGACATAACCTTCCTCAGAATCGGCACTAATGGCATTAACACTCTCATGGTTAGGAAAAGGGTTCTTCTTAACATTCGGTTGAGGATCTTCAAATGACAAAATCTTCTTTTCCAACAGATCTCTGACAAGACTTTTGAGAGCATAACAGTTCTCCAGATCGTGACCAGGCGCACCCTCATGAAATAAACAATGAGCAGCGGCGTTGTAATTGGCGGGCAGCGGATTAGGAGGCGGACCCAAAGCTCGAGTAGTAATTAGACCTTGCTTGACTAATGAGGGATACAACTCGGTGAAAGTCATCGGAATCGGCGGGCAAGGTTTATACTGTCTCTTGTTCGGAACATTCTGGCGAGGAGCTGGATTCTTTGGCTGTTGATGGGCAGGAGCGTTGGGGTGCTTGTTGATAGTTAGGAGGCGGATAAACAGGAGATTGTTGCATGGGTTGATACATAGGAACCTGTTGATTGAAAGAAGGCGCAACAGCTGCCACATAGGGTTGTTGAGCATATTGGATTGGGTACCCTTGAGGTTGAGCATAACCTTGCGGATATTGATAGAATTGGTCTCTTCGTCTACCAGAGGATATAGCATTAGTCTCCCCTTCTTTCTTCTTCTGAGAGCTATACGAAGGTTTCTTCGGCTGATCCTTTGAAACACCATGATTATTTGTCATTTTACCGCTTTTCATACCCAATTCAATCTTGACACCCACAGCAACGATGTCAGAGAAATTTGAAGTCACACTACCCACCATCCTCTCGTAAAATTCTGGACGAACCGTGTCGACAAACCAATCAGCTAACTCTTTCTCGGTCAAAGGAGGTTCTACTTGCGAAGCAATCTCTCTCCACCTTTGAGCGTACTCTTTGAATGACTCAGAACTCTTTTGTGACATACTCAACAACTGTCTTCTGTCAGGAGCCAAATCCATATTGTACTTGTAGTGTTTGATGAAAGCGTCAGATAAATCTTGGAAACTCTTAATGCAAGACTGGTCCAAAGTTAAGTACCACTTGGAAGAAGCACCCTTCAAACTGTCTTGGAAGCAATGAATCATCAATTTATCATTTTCAACATGGGCAGCCATTTTGCGATAGTACATGATCAGATGGCTCTTAGGACAAGTGGCACCTTCATAGCGATCGAAGTTCGGAGTTTTGAACTTCGGGGGAATAACCAAACCTGAGACCAAACAGACGTCCCTTGCAGCAGTCCCAAAAATTTGATCGCCCTCTACCTTTTTCAATCTCTGGGCGATAGTGTCTACTTCCTCACGAAGCTTGTCATGTTTCTCATAACCTTCAACATTCTCATCAAGATTATCAAAGACTGTCTCATTGAAATACGGTTACACACGGGTGTGCACAACAGGTGGTGCAAAGATAGGAGCCCCCCTAGAAACTTCAGAAAATAAAGGAACGGCTTGCTGAACAGGCTGATTAATCGGAACAGTGGCTTGAGGAGGCACAAAACCGGGAGCAAGACCATAAGGTGGGTCCCTTGCTACGGTCACATTCGGTGGAGGGTCCACGGTAATGCCGGTAATCTCGGAAACAACAGTGGGCTGGGTATCCATCTTAGCATTCATGACATGTAACAGTTCCATCATACGCCCCATACCCCCTCGCAGGTCTTCAAGTTCATTGCTAAGGCGATCAATCTCTTTTGTCTGATCCTCCATTCTCTTCCGAGTTTGAGCTCTGGTGTTGTACTGGTGCCGAGGACTCAGGGTGACGAAACTGGAAGGCGAGAGAACCGAACATGAGAAAACGGAAGACACATGTAATGCAAGAAAACATACGATGCTATGATGCGAATGCAAATGAAGATTTTCATGGAATTCAAACATTTACGAATGTCGTGGGGTACCAAAAAAAATTTTTCTTGTTTTTTCCTTTTTATTTTATCCCGCGATATAAATGATGTTTGAATTCCATGAAATACAATGCAATGGGATGCTTTATGGATGCCATGCACATGAATACACAAAACCCTAGGTTAACAGTCATGAGGGGAGTTAAGGTCTACCCATCCCCAAAAGGAGTGTACTATAGGTTAGTTGTACCTGCCGAACAAGGTTCTAAAAAGTGCCCAAAGTCATCAGCCCATCTTTCGGATATTATCGACCTTCCGATTGACTCGGGGGTTAATAATATTCTCAAGAGAACCTCTTTTGAGTGTAGTATCGCGTAGCAACCGTTGTAGGATTACTCCCACATAGCTCCCGCACTACGTCCTAAATAAGGCCAAGGTGGTGTTAAGGTACTACGGTCCTCAATATCACAGACTCCAATCGACCATGGAAAAAGTTTTCACGATTACTCGTTCAACCGAACCATTTTCGAAAAGGTCTCAACTGAGCGGTGATTCTCGAATCAGTTTGGTCGGGATTCAACTCCCTATAAGCCTCATCGAATATATCCCCATCCTATAATAATGTCACTAGTCCGGGTGTAGGACTTATCTCACAACACAAGGAACAGTCCCAAACCAGAGCACAGATATATACATGCAAAATAACAAAACAAGTAGCAATATATATGAACAAATTAGGGATAACCCTCAAAATTTTAGAGTCCCCAGTGAAGTCGCCATTTTCTGTTGCGGTGGAAATAGGATCACAAACTATTAATGAGTTTGAATCGCAATTCAATTCACAACCGCTCTTTGATTTATCCAAAGGAAAAGGTCAAAAGAGGGAAAACCTATTTTGCATCGTAAACACAATGCGGGGAAAGATCTAGGTTCGGGGGTTGGTTAAATTTAGGGAAGGTATTAGCATCCTAAACTTCTGTAGTACTCTACAGGAACCTTTTGTTCAGATGTTTACTATTTGCTTTATTATTTGCTTAAGGTATATGTACAAAAGATTAAAAGCGAGAAAATAAACCTAAGGGGTTAATTTTAAGTTTACTCGGCAAGACATCGCATCTTGTGCCTACGTATCCTTACGGGAGTGGAATCAGAGTAATCGTAGTTCCCCTCAAAAGGGAGGTTAGAGACTTCTCGACTGTGGTCAAGGTCTCAAGGGGAATAAACATGTCTTAAGGACACGCTTACGCGGAGTGTAGAAACTCCAAATCTCTACGTTGAATTGTTAAGTTGTAATTAGGGTTAAATTAGGGATTCCACGGCGGGAAACCCTAAACTGAGCGCGGCGGCTCTTTGACCTAATGCTAGGGGGAAAATGGTAATTTTGTCCGCGGCGAGACATTTATGAAAATTAGAGTTTGTAAGGGCTTAATTTTGAAGTTGAGGACTATTGGCGCGGCGACCAAAAGCTAGACCTAACCTTCGGACATGTGTAGTGTGACAGAATAATTGATGAATGTGTGAGAAATTAAATCATGCAAACAGAGATAAAACGCTAATTAAACTATGCAGGCAGAAATTTAAAGGCAGAAATTAGAGAGTGATTGTTAAGTTCGCGAAGTTACATGAGAGTAGCAGTTACACAAAATGATAATGACATAAAAATGAAATAAATAACGGTAAACGCAATAAACTGCAAAACGAGCAAACACTGTTAATGGGCAGAATTGTCAGATGGTGACGAAGTAAAATTATGCATCTTTTTGTGGCTTTATTTTGTGATATAATCTTCAATTTAAAAATGAAATTCTTAATATTAATTTAACTCAAACCCTAAAAACTAATTTAACCTAATTATTATATTTTTTAAAAAAAGGATTTTAATACATTTATTTAAAAAAAGGTTTTTATTTATATAAAAAAAAGTTTTTCTTTGATTTTATCCCTTTTTAAAAAACACAATTTTAATATTTACTTAAAATATTTATTAAAATTCAAACTAACTAATTAAAAAAAGAAAAATAAAAGGGTTTTTTTTTAAAAAAACAATTTAAACATAAAAATAAAAGGGGTTGGGCCGGTAATCATTTCCGGACCCAACCCGGTAGGTGCAGTGGTATCAAAACATACAACTAGGGTTCCCAAACCCTAATTGCTTCACGGCGCCGTTCTTCAATTCCTCTTCTTTCTCCTCGCTGCGATTCTCTTCGTATTCTTGTCTCCCCCTCGATATCTCCTCCTGAAATCAACACAAAATGCGTTAAACAATGATGATATAGTGTTATTTTTGCTTACGTTTTATCCCGTGGGTGGCTTTCGGTAAACAAACGAGGCGATGATGATGCAAATCTGAGCCTCAACGGATGTTTGCCCGTCGTTGAATGAAACGGCGCCGGCGGACCTCCTTCGGTGGGTTCTTTTCGTCCTCGCGGTGTTTCTGTCGGTTACGGCGACGATGATGAGGGATACGCTTCCTCTGAGTCTAGACGGCCTCGTTGATAATCGAGAACGAGCTTTGAAGGTGGTCTCAGTTCTTTATTCGCGGTTTTTTTGATGGGACTCCTTGGTTCTCTGCCGTGGCCGTCCTTGGATCTTTTTTCGCTAGGGTTTCACACAGGTGATATCGTTCCCTTTTATAATTCCTCTTTTGACTCTCTTTTGGGCCTTGGATTTGCGTTATTTTTCACTGAGATATGATTTGCCTCAAATTGATTTGATTTTCTAATTGAGATCCTTTGATTGACTGGAGATTTTCCTTTTTCGGATTTATGCTGATTGGACTCGCTTTGATTTTATCTGGATTTGCTTTGATTTCAATTGGATAACTGGATTCGTTTTGATTTGTGGATATCCTGTATTGACTTGTATTTTCTGGATTTTCAGATGCGGTTCCCCTTTGAATGAACTAGTTTTCTTTCGGACCTTTTGGATACGAGTTTCAGTTTAGGACCCTGATTCGAATTCTATGTGCCTGGCTTGGATATTCATTCGATTTGTCCGATTGTGGATTGCTTTGGCTAATGGCATTTGTCATGATTTTTTCAGATGTTGCTTTTGATTCTGATTTGTTTTCTGATATGGGCTGTAATACCTTGTTCGAACCCTGATACTTTTAGTGTTTTGGATTTTGCAGACATTCACATCCATCTCAATTTGGCATCTTAGTCTCTGATTCGAACCATATTGCACTTGGTTTCGTGAATGGCTTCTGATTCTTCCCCCGTTCGTTTGTGGAATCGAAGCGAACTACTGTGGTTTTGTGCCTCTGTTCACACTCACTTTTCTTCTTCTTCTTTTAGTGAACTGATGGAGGCTGCGAATTTGGGGTGGTGATGTTCATCTGAGCCCTCTATGCTTGGTGCATTGTTTTTTCGATGTGCTTTGCACATTTGGGACCCAATCTGAACTGACATATCACTGTGATTATGTGAGCTTATCTGCTTATTTTGGTATGACCTTACAACCTCACTTCGCAGGTGTAATTTGATGACTCTATCTTGATGCCCCGTTTGGCTTTAACACAGTCTTTCTGATATTTTGATTGTTGATTTTTTTGATACATCTCAGTTAGCTTTGGCCTTACACTCTGTTAGGAAATTGGGGTTGCTGATGTTGTTTGGCTCTTGTGTTTCAGGTATCGGAAAAATTCGAAAGACGGTTCATACCTATTGGCATCTAGGTCTGAACTCGTACCGGCCTTGCCGATCAGCTTTGTATCAGTGGAAACAAACTGAAATTTACTTGATAGTCCACTTGTTTACTTGATGGAATGGTGTTTTAGTCTCGAATTCGTGAATCCTTTTGGCAAATCAGTTCAATCCCTATTTCTTTCACTCTTCATCTTTCTCGGTTGTCCCGTAAATAAGAACATTAACTACCTGATCTGACGCCGATGGCGCGGATTGGTAACCGGGAGTAGGATGCGGCTTTAGTCGTGCCCTCCCGACACTCGATGATGATAATGTTCTGAGAGTGTCGAATTATTTCTTCTGACATTTTCTTCTGCTTTTCTTTGTTTTGTCTTTGTTTGTTTTTTCAGGTAATCAAGAAGTGTATGAAGAATTCACGGGAAAACCAAATGAAGACCAATAGAGTTTTTTTTTTTTTTAGGACTTAGGACCTTTCTTTTAGAATAGATACTGATTGTAAATGCCATTCTCTTGTAATCATCTTGAATAGAATTCGAAAGTGTTCTTTCAATTCTACTGTACTTTAATATTTATGAAATAAAATCCAACAAATACTCATGTTTATTTTCTCAATTATAAACTTAAATATTCATGAATAATAATTCACAAATTATTTAAATCCACCCTTGAGTTATAACTTATGAGTACTTATAAAAGTCTCAAAAAATATTTGTCTCGATTAATTTTATAACCAGTATCCCTCGACATGACTAACCACAATCCCTTTGATCACATGTAAATGAATGACTTAGGAATAAAACCCCATCTGGCCCAAAATTACGAATTATGCTTCAGAATGACCAAAACCCCCCTAGGGGTAATTCCTGCAAAACAAATCGCGCTCAATGATTGGTTAGTGATTAAACGGATGCAGAATGAAATGCTATGCGAAATGACTGACTGAATGTAAGGGTAAAATTTGGGGTATTACAGTTGCCCCTATTTAAATAGCTACACCAGATGATTTGAGTGGCGGAGACTCGAGGAATCATGGTGGAGGGATTTAAATATAGATAACCGAAAATTTTGCCCTTATATGTGGCGATATGCAATGCTATGGACCAAGCGAGAACAGACTAATGTAGACGACGCCATGGATATGAGGTGATGCGTATGCTGGAATGATGAATGCGAAAATGCTGACGAACACGACGACACAGGGTAAGACGCTACGAGAAGAACCCACTGGGGAAAACGACGCTGGGACACAGTACAGCACTGGGGAGAATTCTAAAATGATGGTCAACTGGTGCGAACACGACCAATTGTCATTTTTAGAACTAGAACGGGATCCTCAGATGGAGATGGCACCTATGAGACCGCCTCCACTGGGGAATAAAACTGGATCACGTACGATTTGCAAGATCGATCACAGAATGCATGGAGCATTGAGCAAAGAATAACATCCAAGCTTCTGTAACCTATCCCTCGTGACAGGATCAAACGGACTTTTCGGGAATCCGTAGCAAATATACAGGGTAAAAACCGGTTGTATGCCAAAATAAATGGACTTTAAGAATGGAGATGGCACCTATGATATGACCTCCACTTGGGAATGTCTAATAATAAAATTGGACCTACACGATTGCAAGATCGATCACAGAATGCTGGAGCATTGAGCAAAGAATAACATCCAAGCTTCTATAACCTATCCCTCGTGGTGGGATCGAATGGATTTTCGGAAATCCGTATCAAATATACAGGGTAAAGACCGGCTGTATGCCAAAATAAATGGACTTTGATAGGAAATGCCCTGATAAGCTTCTCGAGGGAGAACTGTCACTTATCGTTGGAAGGGACTTACATGCCAAAAATGGATAAGCACTCAAATAAAGAGGCTGCTGCTTATCTGATATATAAATTTTCTCATATTTAAGGTCGGCGCCTGGAATACGATTCTGATTCTTCTTTTACTAAAGGATAAATGAACTTCTTCATACTTCAAGATCGTGCTCTCCTGAATATGATTCCGCTCCTTCTTTTACTAAAGAGTAAACGAACTTCTTCATACTTCAAGATCGTGCTCTCCTGAATATGATTCTGCTCCTTCTTTTGCTAAAGGATAAATGAACTTCTTCATACATTTTCAATCAATTTAAACAATGCATCACATATGCCAAAAGGCCATATATTCATAATCTAGGATTCACGCCATACGGCTACCCACAGCACACATAACAGCATATAGTTAGTCATCTTAGACAAGGAATGATCGTAACCAAACCACACAATCAATCCACGAATGGAAAGCACAAGAAAAGAAAACATACTGCTGTGTTTGCTAACCTTCGCCTGGCGAACCCCCTGGCGAACCTTCGCTACCCGTTCGCCTGGCGAACTTGCCAGCGAAGACCACTGGGATTCATTCTGGAATTACTCGCTAGCACTCGCTAGCACACTCGCTTGGCGAACCTTCGCCACACTCATTCGCCTTGCTAACTTGCCAACGAAGACAGGGTGTTTGGTTTTAACTTGATTCGCTACCATTCGCTAGGCCTCGCCTGGCGAAGCCTCGCTGCTATTCGCCTGGCGAACCTGCGAGATAAGAACTTCCATGGCTGCTCAAAAGCCCAAACCTCACAAAACCAACCGATTTAATCCAAATCAGTTCTAGTAGCACAACCCACTCATCACCCGACTACACTACACTGCCTATTCCAAATTCTAACCGATAAAACTCAGTTTCTACCGATTAAATCCACTTCCGACCTAAAATGGAAAAACGTAGGAAACCCCTAACAAATCCAAACACACACATGCATAATCATACATATTGATTAAGATAGTAAGATTTCACACCCTTACCTCGATTAATCGGAAGCTAGAAGTCGTTCTTGAGCTTTTCTGAGCTTTTCCTTCTTTTTCCTTCTACTTTCTCTTCTTCCTCCACTTTCTTTTCATGTTTTCTATTATTTATTGTTGTTCCTCTTCTTCCCATATATATATCCTGCCTTCCTATTTCTGTCCAATTATATTTCTTCTCTTAAAATATTTGTCAATTCATTTCCTCATAAAATACCTCATTTTGACATTGGTTAGAAAACATCTGGTAAATCCTCATGATTCTACCAAATAGAATAAATCAGTTAAATCCAATAATTCACTCTAAACCATACAAACCAACTAACTAGTATAATTAATCAGTTATTAAAAATCGGGATGTTGCAACTCTCCCCCACTTTGGGAATTTTCATCCTCGAAAATATTATCTGATTCAAATCCAACTTTCTCTAGTTGATCCTCCAAAATACCTTTACCCAGACAATCCCTTCTCTTAAAGTTGTCTCAACCTCCAAATTCTCTCTCACTCATACACCATTCATCTGGATCGATGCACTTCCTCAACTTAGACACATGAACACATCATGCAATTTCTCATAGTGACAGCGGTAAAACAATCTAACATGTTATTTTCCCACGCTTCCGCTGCGCTACTCTGATACAGATTCAACAAGACACCGTTTGCTTCCGGGACCTCAAGCTCGCTCATCACCAGTTACTATCATAACTCTCAAAACACGTCCTTTCTCGGATCCTCAAATCTTTTCAGTCGTCTATTGCATAATCCCCAGTCCGAGTACAACACTCTTGCCAGACACATATCAACACAAAGGAGTCCCACACCTCATTCTTACCCATCTTGATCCAACACACAAGCTCTCGACAAATCCTCTATATACTGGATAGCTCCTTTCATCTGCCCATCCGCTCACGGATGCTAGACAAAGCTCAACTTCAACATGGCACTCAAAACGTCCGCAGACTCTTCCAAAATCTCAACAAAAACACAGGTTCCCATCTGAAACGATATTAGACGGTATCACATACTACTCAGAATTACTCGACAGTTGCATCAGGCCAACAGCCTCTAATGTTCACACTTCGACTTTCAACAAGTCTAATCAACATATACAACTGCAACCACTTCTCTCTCCATCCATGGCCACCAAAACAATTCTTTCAAAGTACTCTTATCCAACCCACACTATTCAGACACATAGACTCTATCACAACATCTCGTGTCATCATTTTCATAAATCCGAGAATTAATTCTTCGACTTCAATCTACTAAACTCAATCAATCTATTAACTTCAATTAGAACTCCAACCTTCTCGAATCCCATCGAGAACACCAATAATCAGTCTCATCACACAACACAACAAATAGTCCCGTCGGACTCAACAAAACCAACACACAAGGTTTTGACAACTTTTCCAAAACTCTTTGAACTTTCTTCATAGTGACATAA
Organism: Lathyrus sativus; assembly: GCA_963859935.3. NCBI lineage: Eukaryota > Viridiplantae > Streptophyta > Magnoliopsida > Fabales > Fabaceae > Lathyrus > Lathyrus sativus. The sequence continues at coordinate 41,933,420 of OZ012737.1, forward strand.
CACTACTTCCTCTCTAATACTGATAACTCAAACTTCCGATACACAACATGATCCTCCATATTCTTCTAATACATCAAAACACCATTGGTTGCACAACCCTTGGCTTACCAACTCAAGTGTGGAAAATTCCACTCCAAACGGATACGCAGTTGTAAACCTATGGCGAAAACACGAATCGCACTCATCACAACATCCAGACATATTACATCAACAATTACTCAATTCCATGTCACTACCTTCTCGTCACATAGAGCACTGTAATGATTCCCCACGCTCTTAACCTTGCGTCATTCCCAATTACGGTCCTCACGTTACTACAGGGTCGTAGAAACAACATTCTGCACTTAGAAGGCCATTCAATACATCTTCAGCTTCTCGAAATGGTTGAAGATTTAACCATACCAATCTTGTGTCCCGTATCTTACTTCCTTTAGTAATCTCCAGAAGTCACCATTCCACCGTTTATATACTTAACCTCGGGGTCTATTGACCACTCCTCTTTCTCTCACGATTTTTTTTTTCATTTTACTCTCTCACATTCCAATTCCATCTTGCTTTCGAAAATCCACAGTCTATACTTTGACTCTCTCATAGTTTCGTCTCCATATTGAATAAGGTTTTATACTTTTTATAGTTCTACAATATATTTATTTCAATGCAATATATTGTTTTTACAGTATGTACTTCAATAGTTTTATATCAATGCAAAATATGATGATAGGTTCAATGTAATGTACTATTTTGTTTCATATGATGCAAAGTACTATTTTGTTTCATATGATGAAAATATATTTTGATGCAAAGTCCTGTTCTGTTTCATATTATTAATTTAAATATATTTTGTTTAATGTTGTTTTAATAATAATTTATATTAAAAATTGTTTTTTATAGAAAATGGAAGTGGAACAATCACAAATTGTCAGTGAAGATGTTGCTCATCCACTTGAACAAGAGCAAGAAGTTCAACAAATACAAGGAGAAGGGTTGTCATCATTGCCACCAAGTGCACTAATAGAGGTAAGCAAAAGAAAACCCTCTAGAAAACCTTCTACAGTTTGGAAAGATTTTAAAAGGGTTAATGATAAGGCTATATGTAAGTATTGTGGGAAACAATATGCTACAAATAGTGGTAGTCATGGCACTACTAACATGCATAAACATTTGAAAGTGTGCCTGAAAAATCCAAATAGGGTAGTTGATAAGAAACAAAAAACTATAGCTATTGGAAAAGAAAGTGAGGATGATCCTAATAGTGTTAGCTTGAAACTTGTTGATTTTAATCAAGAGAGGACTAGATTAACACTTGCAAAGATGATAATCATTGATGAGCTCCCTTTTAAATATGTTGAAAATGAAGGATTTAATATGTTCATGAAAGAGGCTCAACCAAGATTCAAAATTCCATCTCGTGTCACTGTTGCCAGAGATTGTTTATGCTTGTACTTTGATGAGAAAGAAAAATTGAAATCTATGTTGTCTGCTAATAAACAAATGGTGTCTCTTACCACTGATACTTGGACATCGATTCAGAATATGAATTATATGTGTGTTACAGCTCACTATATTGATGACGAGTGGAATTTAAAGAAGAGTATATTAAGCTTTGGTATAATTGCTGACCATAAAGGTGAAACTATAGGGATAACATTAGAGAATTGCGTGAAGGAATGTGGTATCAAGTCTATATGTTGTGTGATTGTTGATAATGCAAGTGCTAACAATTTGGCAATTGATTATTTAAATCGAGGCATGAGTTTTTGGAATGGTCGTACTTTGTTTAATGGGGAGTACTTGCATATGAGATGTAGTGCTCACATATTAAACTTGATTGTCAAAGAAGGAATAAAGGATATTGATGAATCTGTTAAAAGAATTAGGGCTGCATGTAAGTTTGTCAAGGCTTCTCCTAGTAGGTTGGCTACTTTCAAGAAGTGTGCAGAAGCTGTTGGTGTATGTTCTAAAGCATTGGTAACACTAGATGTAGAAACCAGATGGAACTCTACTTATTTAATGTTGAACATCGCTGAAAAGTATGAACATGCATTTTACCGCTTAGAACATGCTGATGTTGCATTTTTAACTAATCTCTGTATTGAGTCGAAAGGATGTCCTAATCGAGCTGATTGGGAACGAGCTCGTATTTTTGTGAAGTTTTTGAAAACTTTTTATGATGCCACACTTTCTTTTTCTGGGTCATTGCATGTTACTGCTAACTCTTTTTTCAAACAGTTGATGGATATTAAAAAAACGTTGAATAAATGGAGGCACAATGTTAGTGATCCAATTTTGAAAACCATGACAGCAAATATGCAATTGAAGTACAACAAGTATTGGGAAAGCAATACAATAAATTATCTTCTCTTTATTGCTATTTATCTTGATCCTCGTTATAAGCTTGACTATATTGAATTTTGTTTTACTCTGATGTATGGTGAAAAATTGTCAGAGGATATGTTAAAGAAATTGAAATCTCTCATTGCTAAATTGTTTGAGCACTATTTATTTTTGTATCCTGTTTCTCATGATGGTGGTTCCAATGCCTCATCTTCAAACATTGCCTCTCATTCTAGAATTGAAAATGGTGAAGATGATGAAGATTGGGACAATTTGTTTAGAATGAATATGAAGAAAAAACAATGTGAAGTGAAAAAAATGAGTTGGAAAGGTATTTGGAGGATGGTGTTGAAGATGATTCTCCTACATTTAATATTCTCACTTGGTGGAAAGGAAAAACAAATAAATATCATGTGTTTTCCCGCATAGCTAGAGATATATTGGCTATCCCTGTATCCACTGTATCTTCTGAATCCGCTTTTAGTACAGGAGGTCGTGTCCTTGATTCATTTCGTAGTTCCTTGAATCCCTCTGCCGTTGAAGCTTTGATTTGTACTCAAAATTGGATCAAATCTCTTAAGGTCATTGATTTAGAAAAAGAGTTGGTTGAATTGGAAAAGGTTGAGTCAGGTATGAATTATATGTTTGAATTTTAAAATCTATTTTATTTTAGTATTACATTACATTATTCTTATTAGTTGTTTGTGTTTACATATATAGAGTTAGCTGGATTAGTTTCTATTGATGTTGGCATTACTGCGGTTGAGCTCAATACAACTGTTACTACTAGATTTTAAGGTATTTTCTAGTGTTGTTTTTTTTCTTCTTCTTTTGACTATTGTTGCTTAAACTTTTAACTGTTGTTGTTGGATTTTATGTTGTTGCTAAACGTTTCATTGTTGTTGCTGGAATCTTTTACAGCTACTGTTGCTGGATTTTCTGTTGTTGCTAAACCTTTCATTGCTGGTGCTGGAATCTTTTATAGTTGCTGTTAGATTTTGGTGCTATTAGACCAATATTGGACCAATACATCTATGTCATTTTAAGACTAAGTGATGTTTATTTGCTTTTGAATTATTTAGAATTTATGAATTTTATGGAAATGATATTTTATGGAATTTTATATATTATTAAGTGTTAATATATATGATAGTTTACGGACCTACTTTTAAGCATGTGCTAGAAAAGGTAACATTTGAGTATCAAAACAACTAATATATACTGTATATTATTATATATTTGTTTTACATATGTTGATATATATTTGTAATGGATAACATTTGAGTATCAAAATAACTAATAAATTTTTATAAATTAAGATATATTAATGAAAATATATAAATAATTAATGGTGTATATGTATCTTAATATTTTTTATGACAAAGAAAATACATTTCAAAATTTTAATTGTTATATTTTTAATTATTCTATTTTATATGTAGGATTTGTCTCCACTACGTAAATAATTTAATTGTTTGAAATATGCAAAATTATATTGAATTGTGTTATAGATTTTTTAAATTGAAAATAATAATTATTATATACACAACCCGTGGACCCAACCCTACCCAACCCGTAAATATCCGGGTTGATTCGGGTCGGTTTTTAAAGTAGAATTACGGGTTTGATGATAAACCCAACCCATTGAAAGTTGAACGGGTTGGGTAACAGGTTAAGGCGAACCCGGTCCAACCCAACCCGCGTACACCCCTAAATATGCTTATTTTAAGAACCATGTTTTTATTCCTTTTAGTTGAGATTTACCCCTTTTGAATTATTTCTTTATAAACATTGATATTCATGTGGTCGTTTAATGAGTAATGTGACGCACTTCTTTTATACCATGAAATAAATATACTCTGATGGAATTTTTAATTCGTGCCTAAATGATTTAATTGTGTTATTTGGGAGTATAGAAAGGGGGCGTTACAACTAGCATGCCGATTACTCGACAATCAGTAATATTCTCAAGAGAACCTCATCTCAGTGTAGTATCATGTATCAATTGTTTTAGTTTTACACCTTCATAGCCACCGCACTACGTCCTAATAGGATAAGTGGGGGTAAAAGAGATACTAAGGTCCTCAGTGTCATAGGCCTGAGGTCGGAAAAAGTAATGTTTTTTGCGATTACTCGCTAGACATCAGTAATTCCGAGGAAGCCTCGACTGAGCGGATGGATTCTCAATTCAGCTTGTTCTGGATTTCTCCCTAGAAGCATCCTTGACTATACTATCTTCCTATCATAAGAGCTCTCAGATCCGGGTATAGGATCTATCTTACCTCTCAAGATCACCCAAACAGAACAACCAACAACAAAAAATCAAACAGATAAAGCATAAATAAATCAAAGTAGGCTAAACCCACTAAGAACCAGAGTCCCCAGCAGAATCGCCACTTTTCTATAGCGGAAAAATTTGTGATTGTAAGCTATTGATTCACTTAACTCAAAATGCAAGAGCCGCCACTGCACTTTTATTTTATCTAAAAATAAGAAAGAAAAAAGACCGAACAAAACCTAAACAAGTTCTAAAAACAAGAACAAATAAAGAATGGGTAAGGGGGTTGGTTACGCTAAGGGAATGTGTTAGCACCAAAAACGCCTATAGTAATCTATACGAACCCTTTGAAATATCTATGTTTTTTGGTTTGAAAAGGTTTTTTTGAAATAATATTGAGGAGATGAGAAGAGAAATATTTTTTAATATTTTTGTGTTTGGAGAGACTTATTGCCTCATGTCTACATACCCACAAAGCGCAATATAGAATCAAAACCTCGTAGTTCGTGGTACAAATAACAAAAAAATAGTTTTTTACGATTGATTTTAAATGTAAAGACAAATCGTCATTTTTAAGCGAATAATTTCGCTTTAAGAGATTACTCATGTCTAAACTTATAAAAAAGTTTTAAAAGAAAAAAGTGCACAAAGGCACAAAAAAGTTTGGATGAGTTTTTGTTTTTTTTTTAATTCTTTTTGAAAAAAAAAGTCAAAGTATGATTAACATTGATTGACATTTATTAAAGAAAACAAAGTTTTAAAAAAATCACTTAACCAAAGTCAAGATTTTATTATGAAAGTTGTTTGACTTTGAAAACAAGAAGGTTTTGAAAAAGGGGGAAGATTTAAAATTTATAGAAAGGGTGGAGAAGAAGAGACTATCCTATTGCATAAAGATAAAATCTAAGGATAAGAATAATCTAACCACACAAGCAAGCTTCATAATATAAGCATCCATTCCTTTAGATTAGGCCTTGATCAAGATAAGTTTTTCAAAAGAGAACTTCAAGTACCCAAATATTCAAAGTTTATCATCACAAACTTTCAAGCATAGGTTAAGATCCTATTTCTAAGTCTAAAATTCCATGTCCAATGCAAAAGATAGTAACCATAGTCCACCATTAAGAGAATAAGTTTTTTTAGGGGTTTAAGTTTTTATTAATGTTTTTGATCCAAATGGACAAAAGAAAAAGTG
>OZ012737.1:41939726-42038843 GCA_963859935.3 Lathyrus sativus
GGTAGAAAAGGAATGAGAATGGAGTCCTCCTACACTCGTTCCGAATGTTTTGGATACAAGGTGCTCGACTTGGTTATTCGAAACATTCGTTTCTATCCAAAGTCTTCTGTGTATAATCCTAATCAAGAACAATTTCTCTTAAGAAACTTAAAAATAACATCAACTCATCAAACCTATTTTCGCCTTAGGGCATCAATCAAAAACCCTTTTTTCAAGGTATAAAATCAACCAACAAACAACTATTTCATAAGCCTCCGAACTACGGAGCTCTGATTCTTCACTTCTTTTAAGTGAGGATACGTAGGCACAAGGGCCAAAATCCTTGGCGAGCATTAAAATAAATAAACCAACCCCTCTTTTCCGTAAGCAAGTAAACTTTTAGAATAAAACACCCATTCACGCGAAATAACCTAGGAGGTTCCCATCGAGTACGATGGATGCGAGGGGGTGCTAACACCTTCCCCTCACATAACTGACTCCCGAACCCTAAGACTTGGTTGCGATGACCACGCTCTTTTCCCAAAGGTTTTATCGCTATTTCCCTTTCCCTCCATGGGATAAATAAAATCTGGTGGCGACTCTGTGTCATTTTTCGCGTAGCGACAGGGGTTAGTGGGATACGCGTGGCAAGCTTGCAGTGAGGGATGGCAGTGGTGGAGTCTGAAGCAAACGCGTGGCACTGAGGGGAGAGGGAGAGAGGACACGTGTGAGGAGAGAGGGGGATAGGTGGCAGAAAGCTGTGAGTGGTGAGCCATGAGGTGGCTGAAGAAGGTTTAACATGCGTGGCCTCTCTATTTAAATGACACTTGGCAATTTGTGGACCTCTCTAACTGGGCTTGACTGGATAATGGCCCATTAAGGACTCTGATGCTAATTAAAACCTGATTTATTGATGATTACATGAATTAACTCAAAGACCTAATTAAACCCTAAAAACAAAACGAAATTAATAATAAAAACCCTAATTAACTCCTAAAAACGAAATTAACCCTAATTATCCTATTTAAAACAGAAAAAGATTATTTAATATCTAAAAATTTATTTAAAATCCCAATTAAATCTATAAAGTCAATATAAAAAAATCTAATAAAATCTATAAAAAAAACCTATTAAATTCTATATTGAAAACTTTATCACTATTTATTAAACCAAAATCTCACATTATTATACTCTTTTTTTTTAAACTATATCAAAAACTATTAAAAAAATATATAAAATATATATTAAAATCTATATTAAACTACTCTATTTAATGATAAAAAAACTAATATCTAAAATGTTAAAAATCTATTAAATCTATTAAAAAAAATGAATATCTATTTTAAAAATCTAAAAAATCTATTTACTTCTATTAAAAAATCTAGATATAAAATCTATTAAACTCTATATAAAAAAAACTAACCTATTTAATATCTAAAAAACAAATAGATCTATTAAAAAAACTGTTAAATGCATTAAAAATCTAAAAAATAAAAGAAAAAACTAAAAATGCCAGGAAGCCGATTAAATCGATTAGAGAAAAATTGCGCAACCATAGCGAATCCCGGGCACCGAGATGGCCTAAAAACAACATGGAACGAGCACCAATTCTCAAAATACACTTATTCAACCCGGCCTGAACTGCCTGCAACGCCAGGGGCTGTAATCCCGATAAAATCAATCTGACTGAGAAAATTGCAATGCATGCAGTATGGGAATGTGAATGCAAAATGCGTCGAAACATAAACCAGATATGGGAACCGGTTGGTCAAATTTTGGGGTGCAACAGCTGCCCCTATTCAAACGGCTTGGACCCGACTGGGTGAAGAGCGAACGACCTTCACACATTCGAGGTACAAGACGGTTGAATACCAAAGAAACCCTGAAATTTGCCAACCGCAGAAATAAACTGCACCAACTGCTTGGACAACACCATCCGCTGTCTGGATCTGGTTGTTACGGCAACAACTGATCAATTAGCGACCATGCTGGGGATTATTTTCATCAGCCTGAAAAAGATTCTATCAGCATGGGGATAGAACTTTGTCCACATTCTGTCAACACAAAGAAATCTTGACGACCTCGCTGGGGAAGCAGTTCTGTCAAATATCTGAACGCATTCTGTCTTGTCCTGAGACACATACTCTGTCTATCATGGGAAAACCATCTGCCTGAATACGAGAGATTCATCCTCCTGCTCCATACGGGAAAAGTCATCTGCCTGATTACAGGAAACTCCATCCGCCTGCTTCGTACGGGAAAATTATATGAATATCGTTTCTCTGCCTACCTCCGTAATAGCCAAATCCGTTGGTCCCGTCCCACAAACGACTTTGAGTAGGACTCTACTAGGGATAGTAACACGAGGAAATCACGGCGACTTCCTTGGGGAAAATACTTTTGTCAAACATCGGAACACAACTCACATACTCTGGCTATCCCGGGAGAATTATCTACCTGGATACCGGAAAGTTCATCCGCCTGCTTCATATGGGAAAAATCATCTGTTTGGATACAGGAACATTCATCTGTCTGAGTACAGGAAATATCATCCGCCTGATTCATACGGGAAGACATAACATATCTGCTTGGTTCATACAGGAAAGTTCTTCCGCCTGATTCTTACGGGAAAATCGTAACACATCTGCCTGATACTTACAGAAAAGTTCTTCCGCCTGCTTCATACGGGAAAAGATAACACATCTGCCTGATACTTACAGAAAAGTTCATCCGCCTGATTCTTACGGGAAAACACAACTGCCTGGTTCTTACAGGAAAGCTCATCCACCTGCTTCATACGGGAAAATACATCTGCCTGATTCTTACAGGAAAACACATCTTCCTGGTTCTTACAGGAAAGTTCATCTGCCTGCTTCATACGGGAAAATCCATCTGCCTGGTTCTTACATGAAAGTTCATCCGCCTGCTCTTACGAGAAAATCATAACACATCTGCCTGATACTTACAGGAAAGTTCTTCCGCCTGATTATTACGGGAAAATCGTAACACATCTGCCTGATACATACAGGAAAATACAACATATCTGCCTTATACATACAGGAAAATCCATCCGTCTGTTTCATACGGGAAAAGACAACACATCTGCCTGATACATACAGGAAAGTTCTTCCGCCTACTTCATACGGGGAAAGACAACACATCTGCCTGACACATACAGGAAAGTTCTTCCGCCTGCTTCATAAGGGAAAATTATCTTGGATATAGCTTTCTGGCCTGTTCGCGGTAGTAGCTAACTCCACTGAGGATATTCTGAAAATAATTGCTCGACACCCGTTTCGACAACAAGTGACCACTCCTGAATTTTGATTCATGAAACCCTGAAATGCTGCCGCAACAGCAAACCGAAGAAAAACACTCTGCTGGTCGGATAAGAGAAACTTCAGCCAGTAACTCTGTGGGGAATAATGACAAAAACTGTATCATCACATGTCTCACAGCGAGACCTCGATCGTCTGGTAATAGATCTGAGATAGAACCCCATACTCATGTTGAGAAACACACCTGAAAGCAAAAGGTTAACCAACCTGATTTATGTTTCATAATGCGTATGTTTGGCAATGGCGTAATGCTCCATACGGCATGGAAATGCTACGCGTTTTCTGGGTAGATGCAAACATGATAATGCATGCAAATGCAAATGCAGGTTCAAGCTGCTGGGGGAAGCTCTGACAAGCTTGCTTCAACACGGCCGTTGAGGACAGATACCACCCTGTTGGGGATGAACAGGTATCGCAAACTATTCTGGAAAAATAAATGCCGGAGACCCAACCAACTCTGTCGGGGAGAGATTACACATCGATTTCCACTGGGAGGAAAGAAAAACACCTGCTGGGAAGACTAACTCAATTGGGGAAGAAGCGACCCATCTGGGAGACAACTGTCTAGGTACAGTTTACGAACTCGCAACTACCACTCCGCTGGGGATAATCATCCGGACGAAGGCATGACGACCTGCGGGGAGAAAGAAAACCATCCTCGGTGGGGATACTCCTTTCTGAACTTACTATCTTGGTTACGCGCCATGGAAATCCTCCCAGCTGGGGATTGAACGCGCAAATCTTCGACTCTCTGGGGAGTACAAACTCTGCATGAGATGCTGATTCTGTCTTGCTGGGGATAAGCTGCGACTAGCTGAGGAGAGTGATCCATCTTCGGTAAAGGATAACAACATTTCAACTCCTAGGGTGAGGCGCAACCTGCATGGGGATTAGCGTCACACCAAATCAAGTCTTTCACCACGAAACTCCGGTTGGGGCCACAATTTTCTGATTGTTTGCTTCAAAGGTGAGGACCCAGGACCCTACAAAACACAAACGAGACAAGACAAATCTATACAACCAAATCTATTCGGGTTAGTGTCTATGAAATTACTTCAGTCAATTCGAAGTTTTAGCAATTATTGGCAAGGGCCAGCAAAGTTATGCACATGCAAGTTCATCGGAACATCGGCGTTTTCCACATACAAAACAGTAAAGCACAAACAAAAAATGTTGAATAACATGTTTTATTAATAACAGGCCTCTGAATAGGCAAAGTTTTGTACATCGGATGCAACTCCTGAAAAGAGGAAGTTACGCACACACACATACATATATGCACAGAAAGCATAAAAATACAAAATACAAAATGAATTTGTACACATGTCGGCGACGTGGTGCAGACAAACATCATGTGCTGATCCTCCTATGACTTGCTTGACTCTGACGCTTTCTCGGTATTCCCTTTTCGGAAGAGATTGTATCTGACAGACGAACCCTCAGGTACTCCCAAACCACTAAGCAATGTCGTCTCAGATTTGGACCGCAGTCATTTGCTTTTTAAATCCCTAACTTTTGTGTGAACCGCCCTTTGCGGGTTTTCAATTCACCGGGATACCCTTTTTTGCTGAAATCGCCCAGTGTAGGTTTTCGACTTCGTGGGTGTACATCTTTTCAATTTTATCCCTAACTTTTGCCCGAACCTTTTATTCTGTTTTTGGTTCGCCAGGATGCCCCATTTTTTCCCGGACTCTCTTTTTTCTGTCCAGCGGGTCAATTTTAAGCAAAGTATTTTTTAACTGCGTCCGAATTCACAGGCGACGTAAAGTCTTCACCGTCCATGGTGGACAACAACAATGCTCCTCCTGAGAAGACTTTTCTGACAACGTATGGCCCTTCGTAATTAGGGGTCCATTTGCCCCTGTGATCTGTTTGTGGCGGGAGAATCCTCTTCAGCACAAGGTCGCCCGTCTGAAAGCTTCGAGGGTGTATCTTCTTATCGTACGCTTTCTTCATTCGGCTTTGATACAACCGACCGTATGCTAGAGAGGCTAGCCTCTTCTCATCTATTAAGCTGAGCTGATTCAGTCTATCTTTAACCCATTCTGCCCCGTCAAGTTGGACATCTCGTAAAACCCTCAGGGAAGGAATCTCAACCTCAAGCGGTAACACTGCTTCCATTCCGTATACCAACGAGAACGGGGTTGCCCCGGTTAATGTGCGTACCATCGTACGATAACCGTGCAAAGCGAAAGGTAGCATCTCGTGCCAGTCCTTATACGTCACAACCATGTTCTGAACAATTTTCTTTATGTTCTTATTGGCCGCTTCGACAGCGCCATTCATCTTGGGTCGGTAAGGAGAAGAGTTGTGATGTTCGATCTTGAAATTCTGACACAGCTCCTTCATCATCTTGTTGTTTAAATTCGAACCGTTGTCGGTGATAATCCGCTCAGGGATTCCATATCTGCAGATAATATCTCGTTTGATAAATCTGGCGACCACTTTTTTGGTGACATTGGCATATGACGCTGCCTCCACCCACTTGGTGAAGTAATCGATTTCCACCAAGATGAACCGGTGTCTGTTGGATGCCGTAGGCTCGATCTTTCCAATCATATCAATTCCCCACATCGAGAAGGGCCATGGTGATGACATCACATTCAGAGGACTTGGGGGTACATGGACCTTGTCCGCATAAATTTGGCACTTATGACACCTCTTTGCAAACTTGAAACAGTCTGTTTCCATAGTTAGCCAATAACAACCTGCCCGCAGCAGTTTTCTCGTCATAGCATGTCCACCAGCATGTGTACCAAATGTGCCCTCATGTATCTCTTCCATGAGCAACTTCGCCTCTTTCTCGTCTACACAACGTAGCAACACCAAGTCGTGGTTTCTATTGTATAGGACACCGTCAGGATTCAAATAGAAATTGCCAGCCAATCTCCTGAGAGTATTCTGATCTCGACTGGATGCCCCAGCCGGATATTCCTTATTCTTCAGGAAATTCTGGATGTCAAAGTACCAGGGTTTATCATCAGATGCTTCATCAATAGCAAATATGAAAGCGGGTCTATCAAGCCGGGAGATAGCAATCCGGGGAGCCTCGTTCCAGAAGTTAACTTTATACATGGAAGACAATGTCGCCAGGGCGTCAGCCATTTGATTTTCTGCTCGCGGCACATGATGCAATTCCACCTTGTCAAAGAAAGGCAACAATCTCCTTGCATAATTCATATACGGTATCAAATTGGGCCGACGTGTCTCCCATTCTCCTTTTATCTGATTCACCACCAGAGCTGAGTCTCCATATACATCCAGATGTTTGATTCGCAGATCAACAGCTTCTTCAAGACCCATGATACAAGCCTCATATTCAGCTTCATTATTGGTAACCGGAAAGGTCAATTGAGCCGTAAATGGGATGTGCGACCCCTAAGGAGTAGTGATAATTGCACCTATTCCGCTACCATAGGAATTTACAGCTCTGTCAAATATCAACTGCCACTTGGAATCCGACTCTGGTCCTTCATCCGGTCACGGTTCTTCCCAATCTTTCATCTGTAGGTACATGATATCCTCGTTAGGAAAATCAAACCTCATCGATTGGTAGTCCTCAACAGGATGCTCCGCAAGGTACTCTGACAAGACGCTACCTTTAATAGCCTTTTGCGAGACATACTAAATATCATATTCAGTTAACACCATCTGCCATCGGGCAATTCTTTCGAAGAGTGCTTGCTTCTCAAACACGTATTTGATTGGATCCATCTTTGAAATGAGCAGGGTTGTATGATTTAGCATGTATTCCCTCAAACGTTTGGCGGCCCAGGCTAGCGCACAACAAGTTTTTTCGAGCATTGAGTATCGAGACTCACAGTCAGTAAACTTCTTACTCAAATAGTAGATCACATGCTCTTTACGCCCAGTCTCGTCATGTTGACCGAGAACACAACCCATAATTTCCTCAAGAACCGTCAAATACATAATCAAGGGTCTCCCTGCCACTGGAGGTATCAAAATAGGAGGTTCCTGCAAGTATTCTTTTATCTTGTCGAACTCCTTTTGACAATTTTCATTCCAGGTCATAACCTGATCTTTCTTTAACAGCTTGAATAATGGCTCGCATGTCGCAGTTAGGTGAGATACGAACCGGGCGATGTAGTTCAACCTCCCTAAAAACCCACGCACTTCTTTTTCTGTTTTAGGAGTCGGTGTTGCACCCTAATTTTTGACCATAAGATCCCACCTCCTCGTGTTTTTCTTGTTGGTTTATACGTACATTTATTATGACTAATGAGTGTATGCAGGATCGGTTTCATGACTCATGTGTTACCAAAGTCATTGATTGACAGAGAACTTATCAAGACGACGAATTTGGTACAAGGCATGAGTCATGATGTATCCCCCCCCCCCCATTTACAATACTTAAGCCCAAATTTGGAATCTCTTCATATTCAAACACAAATATCTCACAATACCATATCATTTTCTCTACAATGTTCAAGAAGTTCAATTTTGCTTCGAGACCATACATTTGGATCACGTGGAATCCAGGTTACGGTGGAGTTGTTTTTCTAAAATTCAAAGGGGCAAAACGCCATTGCAAGGCAAAGACTCAAGCATAGTCTTTGTGTTCATCAAGTCTATGAATTATTTGGAGTTGCAAGAATCGCAAGCACATGGCACTTTCCATCATTTTGGATTTTGTTATTCAAGTCATTCAAATTCAATTCCCCAAGTTACCGGAATCGTGAAGGCTTAAGATTCAAAGATGAATCTCTTAAGGGTAACAACTCAAGCTAACTTCAGAGATGTAATTCATTCAGGACTTTATTCACCATGTGCAACAATTTGCTGTTGGTATAATCATACGCAAGTCTAGTTAAAGTTCTCAGACAAAACAGGCAAGCTCATTACATTGGATATTGACATCACAAGTGGAAAGCTCTAATTTATTATAACCCAAATTGCCACCGAGCCAAGAGGTGTTAGCATGCCACATTATTTTACAATGTCTATGCCATATTTTATACACATTGGATCATTACAATTAATTCAACTCAAAGTTCATGAAGAATAATTTCCTAATCAAAAAACGGGACCCGTCGTGAAATTGGAGGAATTAATTTATGGTCATGTCTTCACTACACTCTGCCAGCAGCGAAGAAGAAGTTCAAGAACATTAGTGTTACAACGGTGACCAATCCACAGCCGGCAAAACCGCATCTACCACCAATCGGAACCATCACAATGCCAATCTCATTGGAAGCTGAAGTGTGTCAAATGCGAATAACCACCTGCTGCAATTCATGAGACACAACCTCTTCAGCAGGCCGTACGTTACGCTCCAATTCCATCTGGACCTGCTTGTTGGCAGACAAACTCTTCTGCTGCGTAGTTGGAGATTTATTGAGTTAGAACATCTAAAACCAAACCAAACAAGAAGGAATTAACTCAGACATTCTGGAGATGCTAAGCTGCAACCTCTTTACAGGGATTAAAACGTACCAAGTCATTATCGCAATCGTCACGCTTACAGTGGTTTCATCTCGCATGCTTATAGCATTTCCCTATATGAAATCAGAAGGAAACTCGTTAATCCAAAGCCATAGAAAGACATTTGCCAAGAAGAAGAAACAATCTTATTCTAACCAGTTCACCAAAAATTAAGTTTTCCTGCGTTCGTATCGCTGAGATACTTCTTCCAAACTGTTTCAAAGTGACCAGCAGGTTCTATTAACAACCCTGTGCAACCCACCTTCAAGGTTCAACCACAACTTCAGGTTAACTCAATCCGAGCCCCTTTACTCCCCGAGACATTCCGTACGTTGCCGCAAATATCAGAAACACAGAATGTAAGAGCTAGTTAGCACTAAGACGGAAAACCGTTTTTATCAAGTGACTATATCAAGTCTGCACAGGTATGATCAAGGTGAGAAACTTAATTGTTGAGAAGATCAAATCAAAACTAAATACGGTTTTCATCAGTAAATGGAGATACCTTCAAAATCAGTCACCGATATCCCAGTCTCACTGAAGCCACTTCAAACACCCTACAAACATTCACGTAACACCAATTGTGAAGAAACCGTAAATTGCATCAGTTAGTAATGAAAAATCAGCACCACAATTCATACAAAAAAACTAACAGAGTTCTGCAGCACAATAAACTGCAACTTCACAGCTCACACAAAACGATCCTTTTAGCCTTGCTACAGAAAGTTCATGCCGCCGCACTTTCAGATCCATCTGATGAGTTTCAGGCTAGATCTTTCTCTTTTGGAGAAGCGTGGTGCTCTTATAATTCGCCGACTTTGTGTGCTTTTGAATGCTGAGAGAGTCTACCGTGAACTTTTCACGATATTAGAAGGAGAATCAGATTTGGATTTTGCATCAATTATGATTCAGGCATTGAATTTGATCTTACTTACATCATTAGAATTGTCTGAGATTCGAGATCTTTTGAAGAAATCACTGGTAAATCCTGCTGGGAGGGACCTGCGTGTTTCTTTGTATGCCTCTTGGTGTCATTCTCCAATGGAAATTATAAGTCTCTGCTTCGTAGCTCAGACTTACCGACATGCAAATACTGTGATTCAATCTCCGATAGAGGAGGATAAATGTCAAGTTTTTGGTCCAACTGGATGAATTGATTCGCTCGCTGGAAACTCCAATCTCTGCTCATCTTAGATTGCAACTTCTTGATCCTGGAAGATATTTATGGCTATTCAAAGCATTGTATGGTCTTCTGATGTTGCTCCCTCAGTAAAGTGCAACCTTTAAGATACTAAAACTCGTTTAAAAGATGTGCCGTCATATTCTTTCAACCGTGAGCAACTAAATAGAATGCCTTCCGGGGATTACTACGAATCTCTCCCTTAGATGCCTGATGAACATGAAAAAAGACAGTGATATAATTGTAGATGGTGGGAGCTCATATAGTAGATTAAACTTTATTGAAAGGTTAAATGAGTTTCAAAAAATGTAGAAGAAACATCGGGTTCACACTAAATCACAAAGAACGTCACGCAGTTTATCGACTTCATTACCACAGGAGGCACAAACAAAGGAAGAACCGGAGACACTTATCTCTAAGACCATTGTGACCGATATCTTTTGAACTACATTGTTGGGATCTTCGTAATCTTTTCCTCACGTTTTCATGGGATGGACTGAAAGAATAGTATTCCAACCACACATTCACAACCCCTTGTTTTGGGCAAGAGCTTTGAGATGCGTTAACTACCTGCATTAAAGACAGAGTGAGACTTTTTAACAGAAAGGAAAACACAGCTATTAATTCTTTAGACAAATTTCCAACAGCATTAAAGCAGGATAATCCCGAAGGGGGAAATCTCATCACCAGATCGACAAAGGTTTGGAAAGAATCGAAGTAGCACATAATTGAGCAGGAAACAGGTTCTCACATAATCATTACATCGTTGATTAGTTTCCAAAGCAAGAATCGACATCATGATTTGGAGCATTCATGAGTATTCAACACACGTAGCCTATAAAAAGAAGACATCATCAGCCAGAGAAGAGGGGGGATTAATCACCAGAAATCCCTAAACGAGATCCTAAATCAAAAAAGAGTACTTATCTTTCTTTCAACGTCGTAGCCACCGTTGCAAAGTGCAACCACCATCGGCGAAGCAAACCAAACTTGACGTCCCTCACGACATTGTCGACGCGAACCTCTCATCGGAATCCCGCAGAAAGGAACATCCCACTGTAAGCTAATCTGGCTGAAGCTTTATTTTATGATTTGATTCCCGTTTTTGTGTTTCAGAAATAGGGAATCGAAGAAGTATGAAAGGCGGAAGGGGTAAATCGCGAAGGAAAACGGGGAGAGGCGAAGCAAAGAGATTGAAAAAGAGGGAGATTAGACGACCGATTTTGGGAGGGAAAGGGGCTAGGGTTCCATCGTGTTCTTCATTTTGATTGATTTTCGTGTGTTTTTTTTCTGTGCACACACTCACTAATTAACACATAATCACCCCCCTAATCCGTTAATTAACCTAATTACCTACCGCTTAATTAATTAATTAACCATTATAACTTTTATTAATAAATCCTTAATATACCTTTCTATCTAATATAATTACCCTTTTATTAATTATAATCTAATCATTTTATTTAAAACAACCTATAAATCCTTTTCTAAATCAACTCTTTTTTTAAGATAACTCATAAAACTAATCCAACCTTTTTCCTTTTAAATTAATCAACTTTTAATTTATCTAATTAATCTAATTTAATCTAATTCACACAATTAGCATTTTTATGTTATTTTCAACTTAGCACTTTTTTTTAATAACTTAATAACATTATTCACATTTTGTTAATGATTAAATATTTTAATATAAACACCCTTTTTTTAATTTAAATTAACTTCTATCTCTTATGATAATATCTAAAAAACCATTTTTATTTAATAAATCCTATGTAAAATCAATCCACATCCAAAACGTTTTTGGTAATAAAATTAAATTAACTCTTTTAAAAATTAACTCCATCAATTAATCTAACCTTTTATTAAAACCAATAAGCAACATCTTTCATAAAATTAATTTCCTTATAAAATCAATCAGTCTCACTAAAATCAGTTCAACCTCGACTAAAATCAACTCACATCATAAAAAAAAATTTAATCAATCGTGCACACCCACTTCACGACACATTCACTCTCACACACTTCAGCGCTTTCATGCGTTTGTGTATGATTTACTTTATCCGCAATTTCTTTATTTACCGCAATTTATATTGTTGCGGTGGAAATAGGATCACAAACTATTAATGAGTTTGAATCGCAATTCAATTCACAACCACTCTTTGATTTATCCGAAGGAAAAGGTCAAAAGAGGGAAAACCTATTTTGCATCGTAAACACAATGCGGGGAAAGATCTAGGGTTCGGGGGTTGGTTAAATTTAGGGAAGGTATTAGCATCCTAAACTTCTGTAGTACTCTACAGGACCCTTTTGTTCAAATGTTTACTATTTGCTTTATTTATTCTTAAGGTATATGTACAAAAGGATTAAAAGTGAGAAAAGAGACCTAAAGGGTTAATTCTAAGTTTACTCGGCAAGACATCGCATCTTGTGCCTACGTATCCTTACGGGAGTGGAATCAGGGGAATAAACATGTCTTAAGGACACGCTTACGCGGAGTGTAGAAACTCCAAATCTCTACGTTGAAATGTTAAGTGAATATTAGGGTTAAATTAGGGATTCCACAACGGGAAACCCTAAAACAGAGTACAGCGACTCTTTGACCTAAAGCTAGGGTAAAGGGTATTTTTGTCCACGGCGGGACGCCTAGGCTAATTAGGGTTTTGAAAAAAGGGTTGAAACTAGGGTTATTGACTCGGCGGTCAAACGGCTAATCCTAATTCCTTCGGAGGATGGCAGAGTTAATTGTAAGTGTAAAACATGATGAAAGATGAATAAGTATACGGTAATGAAATGTAAAGGCTAAAAAGAAAAAGTGCGACAATTGTCTCGCAAAATTACATCCCATGAACAGATACAAATATAATAATCAACATTAAGTTTAATCTGCGGAGAAAACGGAGAACGTTAGTAGAAGTTAGACAGGAATATGACCAATCATAAAAACAGTTAATATTGAGAGGAAAAACAAAAATGCAGAAAGAGAATTTTGATTTAATTAATTTTGAAAAAAAGGACCTTAGTGTAAATTTAAAAAAAAGAAATTAGTATTAATTTTAAAAATAAGTTTAATTTTTATTTAAAAAAAGATTTATTTTAATATTTTTTAAAAAAAGTTTTCTTATTTTTATTTAAAAAAGAGTTTTTATTTATTATTAAAAAATAGAGGTTTTAATTTTATATATTAAAAAAAGAGATTTAGTTTTTATCCTATGATTTTATTTATTAACTTAAAACAAATTAATTTTTGAAAAAAAAAACAATATATAAAACAGAAAACTAAAAAAAATAAAATAAATATTAAAACAAAAAATGGGTTGGGCTGGGTACCACTTCCGGACCCAACCCGGTGTGCAAAATACACAAAAGGGGGAGGGTTATGTGAACCCTAAAACCAAAAAGGGGCCAAAACTGCGCCCTATCCACCTCTTCTTCTTTCTGTTTAGCCCTCTTCCGTTCACCATAATCTTCTTCGTCTTTCACTTTTCTGCAAATGAAAAACAAACATGCAAGATGGCTTATGAAAAGATGGGTGATTTACGTTTTGTTCTTGGATTGCGAACGATGATGACGGTATTCTTATGGCCAATGATGTTTCGAACTGAGGCTGGATGGTTTGATTGCCCGCCGTTCGTAATGAACGGCGACGGCGGTCTCTGATTGTGAGGGTCTCGCACTCGCGGCAGTTCTTTTGTGACCGAAGATTGATGATTCACGGTGCTGTTCCTGCGTGCGATTAGCGGCCAATGATGAAGAAATTCTGAGGTCGTGGCGTTTGATTGTTGTTCTGGTGATTTACGCGATTTCGTTCGTTAGGGTTTGCGATTTTGTGTGTTCTTCTCTTTCTCGCGGCTACCCGTTAGGGTTTTTACCATGGTGAGATTGTTCCCTTCTTATACTCTTCCGATTTCATCTTTTTGGGCCTGGACTGATGATTTTTTTACGTTATTATTTGGCTGAGATTCTATTTGATTTTGTCTGGGATTTTTGGCATCAGTTTCTGATACGATTTGATTTTATCTGAATCCAAGTTTTCCATTTTGTTGACAGATATGATTTGGATTTCATTCAATCTGTTTGATATCTGATTTGATTTTGTTTGATCATGATACCCTGATTGGATTTTTGCAGATGTGGATTGGATTGCCTTTGGATTTCGTTTGATCTGTTCTGATATCTGAACTGATTCGCTTTTGATCTCGAACTGATTTGCTTGACTGATTCGTTTTTGATCTCGAACTGATTTGTTTGATTGAACTGACTCGTTTTCGATTTGGCAATTTTTGATGCAGTTAGCTTTTCCTCTTCTTCTTTCAGAGAGGGCTGGTATTGAGGCTTAGGTCGAGTCAAACGCCGCCGAGGAAGGTATACAGCAATGATGTTTATCTGAGCCCTCGACGCTTGTATTCTTCGATGATGCTGCGATTGCCTTTTGTTGTGTTCTGTGGAATGTGGTTCAGAATATGAGTTTTGGGCTTGTTGCGATTTCTTACTTTTTCTGCACTTGTTTCACTCTTTGAACTGGTATGTTTTGCTTGTTCTGAACTGGTTCGGTTTCGCTCGTGAGTATAGTTTGATAGCTTCACTTGATATCATTCACGTTTCGGTGACTTGCGAAATGACTACCTGCTGCGATATCAGATTTGAAACTTGTTTTTACTTTTGATTCCTCTGAACTTTTTGACGTAATTTGATGCAGTCTTGGCTTCATTTCATTTTTCTTGTTCTGTTTGGACTTGGCTTTCCATGAACTTACCTATGGGTTGTAGAACTGATGCTGCTTTTGGTTGTGCATTTCAATTTGAATTTCCATTTACTTATGGCAGCTTATGAACTGTCTTGTTTTTGGGTTTCTGTCGTCAATTTGTACTGATGCTGTGGTGAATTTCAGGTGTGGAAAAAAATGAGCACAAAGTGATTTAGACCTGCCGGCATCCGGGTCTGAATCCAGCTTGACTATGTTGCCTTACTCTCGTATCAGTTTGGAAATCCAATCGCGGCAAAACGAATCAGTCCCGCTTCTTTTATCACTTCTATCTCTCGGATGTCCCGTAACGATAAGAACAGGTGTTACCTGATCTGACGCCAACGGCGCGGATCGGTAACGGGGGATAGGACGCAGCTTCGGTTGTGCCACTCCTGGCACTCGATGATGACACTGTTCTGAGAGTGTCGAAAACAAACTCTAACATTCTTCTATTCTGTTTGTTCTATTTTTGATGTGCAGGTGAATCGGAGATTCTGCGGAGAAGCTCAAAGAACATTATGAAGACACTTAAAAGTTTTAGGACTTAGGATTTTTTAGAGTCAATGTAATATCTGTAGTTGTAATTTTACGGCAACTCAAATGTAAAATGATTCAAACCCTTTTGTACAATAACATTCTTATGAAATAAAAATTCCCAAAAACTTCCATTTATCCCTGATCATTCAAGTTTGAAATTGTTTATGTTTACTTCTAGTTATAAATTGCAAACACTTGTGAATAAATCCACAAATATTTAAATTCATTATTCTAGTCGTAAATCATAACTATTTGCGAATGATATTCTTGTTCGTGCACTTGTCTCATTTGTAATCTTAATCTCATCGTCTGATTAAAATCCAATTTAAATGCTAACCAACCATTTCATAGCCAAACACGGATGTGCACCGTAATCACAACAGTTTCAGCATCAACAATAACATTACTCGTAATTAAATTCCACTGACCAAATGCCAAGAGCCACAATCCAATAATCCCCAATTAAAACTGTGCCTTGTTAACAGAAACGGAGGTGTGCCGGAAATAAGCCACGAGCAATAAAATAAGTCTTAAATCCAGTTGTGCTCGACAAACTTTAATACCGACCATGTCGAATTGGCACCTTGATATAATCAGACCTGATGATAGGTAAATGCCTCAAAAATAGTGTATCAAACGCCTCAGAACTTAATAACAGCCCGTCTTCAAGGAATTAGCAGAATTTGCGAAAAATGACCAAAATACCCCTGGAACCAAATCTGCAAAACAAACACCTCCATAACTCGTTAGTGGTTAGCAAATGCACAGATGAGATGATATGCGAAATGACTGACTAAATATAAGGGTAAAATTTGGGGTATTACAGTTGCCCTTATTTAAATGGCTACACCAGACGATTTGAGTGACAGAGACTCGAGGAATCGTGGTGGAGAGATTTAAATATAGATAACCGAAAATTTTGCCCTTATATGCAACGATATGCGATGCTATGGACAAAGCGGGAACAGCTTAATGCAGATGATGCCATGAATATGATATGATGCGTATGCTGGAATGATGAATGCGAAAATGCTGACGAATACGACGACACAGGGACAGACGCTACGAGAAGAAACACACCGGGGAAAACGACGCGCTGGGACACAGTACAACACTGGGGACTTCTAAAAATGATGGTCAACTGGTGCGAACACGACCAATTGTCTTTTTTAGAAAAGGAACGAGATTCTCAAATGGAGATGGTACCTATGAGACGACCTCCACTGGGGAATCTAAAAATAAAACTGGATCACGTACGATTGCAAGATCGATTACAGAATGCTGGAGCATTGAGCAACGAATAACATCCAAGCTTCTGTAAACTATCCCTCGTGACAGGATCAAACGGACTTTTCGGAACTCCGTAGCAAATATACAGGGTAAAGACCGGCTGTATGCCAAAATAAATGGACTTTAGGAATAAGGTTCTTAAATGGAGAGGGCACTTATGAGATGACCTCCATCAGGGAATGTATAATAATAACTGGATCTACACGGTCGCAAGATCGATTACAGATAGCTGGAGCATTGAGCAAAGAATAACATCCAAGCTCCTATAAACTATCTTTCGTTATGGGATCGAATGGACTTTTCGGAAATCCGTATCAAATATACAGGGTAAAGACCGGCTGTATGCCAAAATAAATGGACTTTAATGGGAAGTGCCCTGATAAGCTTCTCGAGGGAGAACTGTCACTTATCGTTGGAAGGGACTTATGTGCCAAAATGAATAAGCACTCAAATAAAGAGGTTGCTGCTTATCTGATATATCAATCTTCTCGCATTTAAGGTCGGCGCCTGGAATACGATTCTGATTCTTCTCTTACTGAAGGATAAATAAACTTCTTCATGCTTCAAGATCGTGCTCTCCTGAACATGAAAAGGGTAAACTGAACTTCCTCATACTTCAGAATCGTGCTCTCCTGAATATGATTCGGCTCTTTCGGGTAAATGAAATTCTTCATACTTCAGAATCGTGCTCTCCTGAATATGAAAAGGGCTAACTGAACTTCCTCATACTTCAGAATCGTGCTCTCCTGAATATGATTCGGCTCTTTCGGGTAAATGAAATTCTTCATACTTCATAATCGTGCTCTCCTGAATATGAAAAGGGCTAACTGAACTTCCTCATACTTCAGAATCGTGCTCTCCTGAATATGATTCGGCTCTTTCGGGTAAATGAAATTCTTCATACTTCAGAATCGTGCTCTCCTGAATATGAAAAGGGCTAACTGAACTTCCTCATACTTCAGAATCGTGCTCTCCTGAATATGATTCGGCTCTTTCGGGTAAATGAAATTCTTCATACTTCAGAATCGTGCTCTCCTGAATATGAAAAGGGCTAACTGAACTTCCTCATACTTCAGAATCGTGCTCTCCTGAATATGATTCGGCTCCTTCTTTTACTAAAGGGTAAATGAACTTCTTCATAATTCAGAATCGTGCTCTCCTGAATATGATTCCGCTCAAACCTCCCCGTACTTCAAGATCGTGCTCTCCTGAATACGATTTGGTTCAAACCTTCCCATACTTCAAGACGACAGGGAAAATGGAAGCCCAACTGCTCCATGGAGATGGCCATTTACTGCGAGTCATAACGAAGATAGGATCGGCTTCTTAGGTGAGAAATGTTGCATACCGATGTTGTAAGATGTAAAGTGTTGTACCGATGTTGTAAGATGTAAAGTGTTGTACCGATGTTGTAACATGTAGGATTGTAAAGTGTTGTACTGATAGATTTTCCAGGCGTGAACTGGCGTGTATCTGTAAAGGATTGTAGTTGATTTTCTTGAAAGATAGTGCAAAATAAATGCACGTCCGGGTACAGTGATAACCTTCTCGGGCGAGAACAGTCGCGTATCTGACATAGTATGATGAAAATCTTTAGATGGTGCAAAATAAATGCACGTCCGGTTGGGATTGACGACCGACAAGACTGAGATTCAATCTAGGATCGAGCTAGAAAGAAGACTGGTAATCAAGACTCCATCGAGGGAATGATCTCGAAGGGTAAATATCTTATCCTGGCGAGGAAAGATAGCTGAAGTAACCGTCATCCACGAGGATCGAGCTCTGTGGGGAAACTGGAAACACATATGTATTTTGTGCTTAGGGCTGATAATCTATTTGGAGAGAGTGGACCAACCCAGTTACTCGGCGGTAACAACCAGTGATGGCGAGACACAATGACCCTGTGAATGCTAACGCATATGTCAATGTGAATGTATGTTAATGTGAATGTATGTTAATGTCTATGTAGTTAATATGCAAGATGTTATGAAATGAGTATGTAATGAGTATGTAATGAATATGTAATGAATATGTAATGAATATGTAATGAATATGTAATGAAATAGGCATGTGATGCTTATGCCCTTGCGTATGCTGACGAAACAGACTAGAGACAGGACGAGAGACGAAATAAACATCTCGACGGAGATACCCTGCGTTCTCTGCAACCAATACGTCAATCATGGGTAAGAAAGATCAATGGTAGAACCAAATCTAGTTTTAAAGTTCTGAATTCTCTGGGGAGAAGGTAATCTGCTTGGGTGCACAGTATCATGTCTTCACATGGGGAGAAGAGAACCTGAGGGATACTTTCGAGTTACCCAAGAAAAAGTTGTCAGCTTATAGTCTCTATGGGGACTGTGATGAGGCAATAGTTTAGGAGCCTGTTGCAACACTGAGATTTACTGGGGGATGAAGGCCGCCGTGAGTAAAATCCATCGGGTGCATGAAGAAAAGTTGTGAAACCACACGGCCTTGATCTTGAAGGACCTTATAGTAGTCGCCATTTGTTTCTTTTAAAAAACACGGTGCCCCAGGATATTTGCGTTGTGAGGTATGGTCATCTCAAGAGGATTTTATAGAGAACACGGAGTCTGGTTGCCCCACTGTTTTCAAACTCTTTGAGAGATTCGTCAGGTCTGGCACAAATTAAGCGTGTTACGACGAAATCTTTGAGAGACAGCTCTTCAAGAATGTCAGACTCGCGTTGGTAAGCGAACTGGGAAACTGCCTGCCCCTGTTTAGCAGGATCTTCAAGTTCCACGGGTTATGTTCATATGTAAATCTCTAAGATATCAAGCAAAGTTGTCATGCCTGAAATGCCTATCCTGAGCTTGTCAATGTACACATATATTTGTCCTGAATTTTTGTTTTGAAAAAAGATATCGCGATAACTTGTGACCGAAATCACTAGTCAGGATATAAGTTTTAATTATAATGCCAACATGAATTTTTTCTGAGCATAGCTCGTAGGAGTCAGGAAACGTGATCTTGTCGAGTATGCTTTCAACCAAAGTCCTACTTCAATTAGGTCTTTTAAAGGTTGTATCGTGGCTCGGTTCATGGTTTAAGAAACAAAAGATATAGGCTCAAAGTTATATTTGTACCCACCCATTCTTCGTGATGTTCTCCAATCCTAATTCAGTTAATCAGATACGAACGCTCATATCTCAAGCGGATTTGCTATGGTCGAGAACTTATCAAGGCTTTGGACATGGCAGTCACTCACCTATTTCTAATGGCAATTCGATCACACGACCTTGTTCTTTATAGGGATCCTAAAAACTACTGGTTGGTTGCTCTTATTCCCTAACTTTTGCCTGGACAACGTCTTTTGATCTGACTTTGGAGTCCAGCGGGATGCCCCAGTTTTGCCTAAGTCTCCTTCGTAGGTTTTGACTTAGCGGGCTCTTATTTTTTTTGAATATTCTTTTATGCACAAGTCGTGTAAATCTTTTGGAAGGCTCGTGACTGCCCCACTCCTTAGGTAACTGAGGGATAGCCATTGTATTGTACTTCTTAAGATGCTAAGGATAAATTCTCGAAGGTTTGCTCTTCCTTTTTAAGAGTCTAAGCGCTCGATCGGTTTAACTGAAACCTACCCTGCCCCAGGTTAGGATGAAGGTTCTTAAAAAGAAAGAAAAACTCCTACTTCAAGGCTCAAAGGGTTGACTAGGGATTAACATCCTTATATCTCCAGTGTTTGGGATTTGAAGCAATGCCTTACATCATCAGCAGGTTTCAATCGAAAGCATACGACAAGAAATCTGACGTTTTGGGTTCGTCATCCTCCCAAATTCTCCATCGGAACAAGAGATCGGGTAAAGTTGGCATTATAATTTATGAAAACGTTTTTTGAATGAGTGAAACGAATGTATCTATTCAAGACAAACATATGCGTTGCATTAATTAATCAAAGATAAATAAGTTCGTGCATGCTAAATATGCTTAATCAAAGAGAAATGCATATAAATAAATGAACTGTCGGAAAAAATCCTTCTAAATGTTTATGAAATCTTGCATTCAAGAGTAACAGTTTCCTTTGGCGGAGCCTCAGTGGAAAGGACGCCTGGTTTACGATCACTGTGAGTCGTCATGGCTTGCCCCAGTTACGTTGGTCGCATCTTCAACAGTTTTCAGTCGTTGCTTCAAAATAAACTTCCCAGATTCTTTGTTGATCCCGGTCATATCATCTTGAGGGTTACTGAAATGAAGCGAGCTAGGCCTTTGAATAATTATTGGATTCGACTGATTTGCCACAGGAGTAGCATGCTTTGCAGAATTCGAACTCGACAAGTGAGGGACCCTGAGAGGAGTCTCGGTCTTCAGCTGAGCATCGCCAAAAGACAACTTCTTCGTTTCTAGCAAATCTCTGACAACTTTCTTAAGAGCATAGCAATTCTCTAGATCATGGCCGGGCGCACCCTCATGAAATAAACAATGAGCGGTAGCGTTGTAACTTGCAGGTAATGGATTAGGTGGAGGACCCAAAGCACGGGTGGTAATCAGACCCTGTTGTACCAAATGGGGGTATAACTCAGTGAAAGCCATCGGAATTGGAGGACAAGGCTTATACTGCCTCTTACAGGGATAAGGAACCTGGTTCTGTGATTGTTGGAGAACAGGAGCGTTGGTCACTCGTTGACTGTCGACAGGAACTTGCATGGGCGGATAACCGGAAGGTTGTTGATAAACTGGTGCCTGATATACCGGAGCTGACTGTACAGGCTGGCATGTAGGAAACTGCTGATCGAAAGGAGGTGCAACAGTAGCTACATAGGGTTGTTGAACATATAGAAACGGATAACCTTGAACATAACTCTGCTGATATTGTAAAGGTTGAGGAGTAGCCTTTTTGCGGTTCCTTGAACGTGTAGGTCCTTTACCATGGTCGGAGTTAGGAGTTTTGCACTTTGGAGGGGTAGCTCGTCGAACTGGTTGAGCACTGGGAGGCACCAAACCGGATTGAAGACCGTGAGGAGGTACATTCTCGACAATAACAGCTGGTTGAGGTTCCATAACGGTATTAGTCTTAGAAACAACAGTAGACTGAGCATCCACCTTCACACTAAGAGCTCGTAACATCTCCAAAATCTGCCCTACACTTCCTCGAAGATCTTCGAATTCATGGCTGACACGGTTGATCTCTTGGTTTTGATCTTCCATCCTTTCGAAGGGTCGTATTGATGCAGAGAACTCAGGGTGACAAAACTGGAAGGTGAGAGAACCGAGCATGAGAAATCGGGAGACACATGCAATGCAAAAGTATGATGCTAAAATGTGAAATGCAAATGAAGATTTCATGGAATTCAAATATTTACGAATATTGCGGAATACCAAGGAAACTTTTAATTTGTTGAAGACAGATTACAAATAATATTCTTGCAACCAAAATAGCTAAATAAAAGCCTAGAAAGTCCTAGAGAAGCATCTTCCACAACTTCAGTGGGCAGACGGAGATCCGGAGGAAAATAAATATTCGTAGAGCCTTCTCTTCTTGTAGGATTGTATCTCATCATTCTTCGACTGAATCTGCTTTTGAAGTTCTTCGTACTCGCTGACCATCACATGGTATTTGTTCTTCCATGCTTCTGTTTCGCGTTGTGATCTCTTCAAAGCGATCTTCAAAGTCTCAGCTTCGGTCATGAAATACTGGACATGTTCCTCTCTTTGAGGTGAAGGATCCTGGCGAGAGTAGGGCATCTTCAACTCAATAGCTCTTCCTCGGACCCATTGAAGGTATGGTTCCATGGACACACAATTAGGTCTGCCCAAACTTTCTTTGTCTTTCCTATGCAGATGATTCCAAGAAGATAGAATCTGATCTTGAAGCTTTTTGTCATCTTTGAAAAAGATTTTCTCCACATGAATACCTTTAGGCGGTTCCTTCAAGGGGTATCCCAACTGTCGGCGGGCTAAGACTGGATTGTAGCTAATTCCTCCATTGAAACTGAGCAAAGGCACATTGTTGAAGTTTCCACAACTATCAATGATCGATATTCCATCGTACATGCGATTATACCAATCAATATCAGAGTGAGTTAAAGCCATAACTTTTTGCGACCAACGTTCTTGATCAGGTCTCCAGAACGGACCGAACTTGGGTAGGTGAGAAACAAACCACTTGTATAGTAATGGAACACAACATGTAATCATTCCCCCACCATGAAAGTTTCGAAGATGTACTGAATGATAAGTATTACCCAATAGCGTTGGAACTGGATTTCTCCTCATGAAGGTCTTAATTGCATTAAGGTCCACAAACCCCTCAAAACTAGGAAAAAGCAGAAACCCATAAATGAGCAAAGCAAATATTGTCTCAAAGGCAAACATGTCTTTATGATCGGCATAAAATTGGGCTTTCTTAATTAGGAAGTCCCTGAGAAAACCGGAGGTCCCCCCTTTGGTGATCATATTGCTTTTGACCTCGGATATCCTTAGACAAATGGTTTTAGCAACATCTCGTTCTTTAGGGTCTTCCTCCAAGAAAGGGAATGGAGACTTATCCAAGATAGGTAATCCCACCAACTGAGAGTACTCTTCTAAGGTAGGCAAAAGCTGATAATCTGGAAAGGTGAAGCAGTGATAATCCGGATCATAAAACTGTAGCAAAGTCGCAAGAAGTCCTTCGTTTACTTGAATCTTCAACAAAGACAATAGCCTTCCATATCTGTTTTGGAACTTTTCTTGATCTTGAACCAAACCTCTTAGCTTCTCTAGGACTTCCAAATTAAAACCCCTAAAAGTAAATTTCAAAGTATGCCTTCTATGGTGATCCATGGTATCCTGCAATGTTCATAAATAGAGTTTGAATTCCATGAAATCTTAATGCGATATGATGTTTTATGAATGCAATGCATGAAAACACACAAAGTCCTAGGTTAAAAGTACGTGAGCGGAGTTAAGGTCTACCCATCCCCAAAAGGAGTGTACTATAGGTTAATTGTACCTGCAGAACAAGGTTCTAAAAAGTGCCCAAAGTCATCAGCCCATCTTTCGGATATTATCAACCTTCCGATTGACTCGGGGGTTAATAATATTCTCAAGAGAACCTCTTTTGAGTGTAGTATCGCGTAGCAACCATTGTAGGATTACTCCCACATAGCTCCCGCACTACGTCCTAAACAAGGCCAAGGTGGTGTTAAGGTATTACGGTCCTCAATATCACAGACTCCAATCGACCATGGAAAAAGTTTTCCCGATTACTCGTTCAACCGAACCATTTTCGAAAAGGTCTCAACTGAGCGGTGATTCTCGAATCAGCTTGGTCGGGACTCACTCCCTATAAGCCTCATCGAATATATCCCCATCCTATAATAGTGTCACTAGTCCGGGCGTAGGACTTATCTCACAACACAAGGAACAGTCCCAAAAGTCAAAGTACAATATATACATGCAAATGAATAGTAAAACAAGTAGTAATAAATATGAACGAATTAGGGATAACCCTCAAAAGTTTAGAAAGTCCCCAGTGAAGTCGCCATTTTCTGTTGTGGTGGAAATAGGATCACAAACTATTAATGAGTTTGAATCGCAATTCAATTCACAACCGCTCTTTGATTTATCCGAAGGAAAAGGTCAAAAGAGGGAAAACCTATTTTGCATCGTAAACACAATGCGGGGAAAGATCTAGGGTTCGGGGGTTGGTTAAATTTAGGGAAGGTATTAGCATCCTAAACTTCTGTAGTACTCTACAGGACCCTTTTGTTCAAATGTTTACTACTTGCTTTATTTATTCTTAAGGTATATGTACAAAAGGATTAAAAGTGAGAAAAGAGACCTAAGGGGTTAATTCTAAGTTTACTCGGCAAGACATCGCATCTTGTGCCTACGTATCCTTACGGGAGTGGAATCAGAGTAATCGTAGTTCCCCTCAAAAGGGAGGTTAGAGACTTCTTGACTGTGGTCAAGGTCTCAAGGGGAATAAACATGTCTTAAGGACACGCTTACGCGGAGTGTAGAAACTCCAAATCTCTACGTTGAAATGTTAAGTGAATATTAGGGTTAAATTAGGGATTCCACAACGGGAAACCCTAAAACAGAGTACAGCGACTCTTTGACCTAAAGCTAGGGTAAAGGGTATTTTTGTCCACGGCGGGACGCCTAGGCTAATTAGGGTTTTGAAAAAAGGGTTGAAACTAGGGTTATTGACTCGGCGGTCAAACGGCTAATCCTAATTCCTTCGGAGGATGGCAGAGTTAATTGTAAGTGTAAAACATGATGAAAGATGAATAAGTATACGGTAATGAAATGTAAAGGCTAAAAAGAAAAAGTGCGACAATTGTCTCGCAAAATTACATCCCATGAACAGATACAAATATAATAATCAACATTAAGTTTAATCTGCGGAGAAAACGGAGAACGTTAGTAGAAGTTAGACAGGAATATGACCAATCATAAAAACAGTTAATATTGAGAGGAAAAACAAAAATGCAGAAAG
The DNA here is from genome assembly GCA_963859935.3 of Lathyrus sativus. Taxonomy (NCBI): domain Eukaryota; kingdom Viridiplantae; phylum Streptophyta; class Magnoliopsida; order Fabales; family Fabaceae; genus Lathyrus; species Lathyrus sativus. The sequence goes on from OZ012737.1 coordinate 41,964,677, forward strand.
AGAATTTTGATTTAATTAATTTTGAAAAAAAGGACCTTAGTGTAAATTTAAAAAAAAGAAATTAGTATTAATTTTAAAAATAAGTTTAATTTTTATTTAAAAAAAGATTTATTTTAATATTTTTTAAAAAAAGTTTTCTTATTTTTATTTAAAAAAGAGTTTTTATTTATTATTAAAAAATAGAGGTTTTAATTTTATATATTAAAAAAAGAGATTTAGTTTTTATCCTATGATTTTATTTATTAACTTAAAACAAATTAATTTTTGAAAAAAAAAACAATATATAAAACAGAAAACTAAAAAAAAAAAATATTAAAACAAAAAATGGGTTGGGCCGGGGACCACTTCCGGACCCAACCCGGTGCGCAAAATACACAAAAGGGGGAGGGTTATGTGAACCCTAAAACCAAAAAGGGGCCAAAACTGCGCCCTATCCACCTCTTCTTCTTTCTGTTTAGCCCTCTTCCGTTCACCATAATCTTCTTCGTCTTTCACTTTTCTGCAAATGAAAAACAAACATGCAAGATGGCTTATGAAAAGATGGGTGATTTACGTTTTGTTCTTGGATTGCGAACGATGATGACGGTATTCTTATGGCCAATGATGTTTCGAACTGAGGCTGGATGGTTTGATTGCCCGCCGTTCGTAATGAACGGCGACGGCGGTCTCTGATTGTGAGGGTCTCGCACTCGCGGCAGTTCTTTTGTGACCGAAGATTGATGATTCACGGTGCTGTTCCTGCGTGCGATTAGCGGCCAATGATGAAGAAATTCTGAGGTCGTGGCGTTTGATTGTTGTTCTGGTGATTTACGCAATTTCGTTCGTTAGGGTTTGCGATTTTGTGTGTTCTTCTCTTTCTCGCGGCTACCCGTTAGGGTTTTTACCATGGTGAGATTGTTCCCTTCTTATACTCTTCCGATTTCATCTTTTTGGGCCTGGACTGATGATTTTTTTACGTTATTATTTGGCTGAGATTCTATTTGATTTTGTCTGGGATTTTTGGCATCAGTTTCTGATACGATTTGATTTTATCTGAATCCAAGTTTTCCATTTTGTTGACATATATGATTTGGATTTCATTCAATCTGTTTGATATCTGATTTGATTTTGTTTGATCATGATACCCTGATTGGATTTTTGCAGATGTGGATTGGATTGCCTTTGGATTTCGTTTGATCTGTTCTGATATCTGAACTGATTCACTTTTGATCTCGAACTAATTTGCTTGACTGATTCGTTTTTGATCTCGAACTGATTTGTTTGATTGAACTGACTCGTTTTCGATTTGGCAATTTTTGATGCAGTTAGCTTTTCCTCTTCTTCTTTCAGAGAGGGCTGGTATTGAGGCTTAGGTCGAGTCAAACGCCACCGAGGAAGGTATACGGCAATGATGTTTATCTGAGCCCTCGACGCTTGTATTCTTCGATGATGCTGCGATTGCCTTCTGTTGTGTTCTGTGGAATGTGGTTCAGAATATGAGTTCTGGGCTTGTTGCGATTTCTTACTTTTTCTGCACTTGTTTCACTCTCTGAACTGGTATGTTTTGCTTGTTCTGAACTGGTTCGGTTTCGCTCGTGAGTATAGTTTGATAGCTTCACTTGATATCATTCACGTTTCGGTGACTTGCGAAGTGACTACCTGCTGCGATATCAGATTTGAAACTTGTTTTTACTTTTGATTCCTCTGAACTTTTTGACGTAATTTGATGCAGTCTTGGCTTCATTTCATTTTTCTTGTTCTGTTTGGACTTGGCTTTCCATGAACTTACCTATGGGTTGTAGAACTGATGCTGCTTTTGGTTGTGCATTTCAATTTGAATTTCCATTTACTTATGGCAGCTTATGAACTGTCTTGTTTTTGGGTTTCTGTCGTCAATTTGTACTGATGCTGTGGTGAATTTCAGGTGTGGAAAAAAATGAGCACAAAGTGATTTAGACCTGCCGGCATCCGGGTCTGAATCCAGCTTGACTATGTTGCCTTACTCTCGTATCAGTTTGGAAATCCAATCGCGGCAAAACGAATCAGTCCCACTTCTTTTATCACTTCTATCTCTCGGATGTCCCGTAACGATAAGAACAGGTGTTACCTGATCTGACGCCAACGGCGCGGATCGGTAACGGGGGATAGGACGCAGCTTTGGTTGTGCCACTCCCGGCACTCGATGATGACACTGTTCTGAGAGTGTCGAAAACAAACTCTAACATTCTTCTATTCTGTTTGTTCTATTTTTGATGTGCAGGTGAATCGGAGATTCTGCGGAGAAGCTCAAAGGACATTATGAAGACACTTAAAAGTTTTAGGACTTAGGATTTTTTAGAGTCAATGTAATATCTGTAGTTGTAATTTTACGGCAACTCAAATGTAAAATGATTCAAACCCTTTTGTACAATAACATTCTTATGAAATAAAAATTCCCAAAAACTTCCATTTATCCCTGATCATTCAAGTTTGAAATTGTTTATGTTTACTTCTAGTTATAAATTGCAAACACTTGTGAATAAATCCACAAATATTTAAATTCATTATTCTAGTCGTAAATCATAACTATTCGCGAATGATATTCTTGTTCGTGCACTTGTCTCATTTGTAATCTTAATCTCATCGTCTGATTAAAATCCAATTTAAATGCTAACCAACCATTTCATAGCCAAACACGGATGTGCACCGTAATCACAACAGTTTCAGCATCAACAATAACATTACTCGTAATTAAATTCCACTGACCAAATGCCAAGAGCCACAATCCAATAATCCCCAATTAAAACTGTGCCTTGTTAACAGAAACGGAGGTGTGCCGGAAATAAGCCACGAGCAATAAAATAAGTCTTAAATCCAGTTGTGCTCGACAAACTTTAATACCGACCACGTCGAATTGGCACCTTGATATAATCAGACCTGATGATAGGTAAATGCCTCAAAAATAGTGTATCAAACGCCTCAGAACTTAATAACAGCCCGTCTTCAAGGAATTAGCAGAATTTGCGAAAAATTACCAAAATACCCCTGGAACCAAATCTGCAAAACAAACACCTCCATAACTCGTTAGTGGTTAGCAAATGCACAGATGAGATGATATGCGAAATGACTGACTAAATATAAGGGTAAAATTTGGGGTATTACATATATCTATCACCATTGCATCGCATCGCATCTCGTCCAAAGGAAAAACCTACACATAATTCAACGTTGTGTGTAGTTGCACGTCATTTGCATCATTTCCCCACGATCCTTGATTTTGTTCAAGTTGATCGCTTAAGATAGATCCCACCCCATAGGAAGGACCATTATCTCTACAACTTAGACAAACAAACAACACTATATAACTTTTTCAAACACAATAGAGAATAGATGTTAATCATCTTAAGTGAGATATAATCTCCACCCCCACAATAATACAATCAAACATGTAGGAACTTTGCCTTAAGAGTGATAAAGGCATACTCGTCAAACAATCCGAGTACTTAAGCCCTTTTCTTAAGACGATGCAAAGACTATTTTCCTACAACCCCCCTTTACACTTGTGGTGGTTACATCTCCCTTAACATGAAGACTCACCTCTTCTCCTAAACTCAATCAAAACAACTACCCTAAACCCGTAGGAACTTTGACCACAGTCAAAGAGCTCCTCTAACCCTTTAGGGGAACTACAAATACTCTGATTCCACTCCCGTAAGGATATGTAGGCATAAGATGCAACATCTTATCGAGTATACTTAGAAAATAAACCCTTAGGTCTTTAAACCATTAAGCAGATAAACACATAGCAATAAAACAAACATAAAACAAGAGGTTCCTATAGAGTACTACAGAAACTTAGGATGCTAGTACCTTCCCTAAGTTTAACCAACCCCCGAACCTAAACTCTCTAAACCTTGCATTTGCATTGCATTGTGGGAATTTCGATCTTTATCCCTTCCTTTGGACAAATCAAAGTTCGGTTGCAAAATGAATTAAAGATTCAAACTAATCAATAGTTTGGTATCCAAATTTCACCGCGACAGAAATGGCGACTTCACTGGGGACGCCTCAGTGAGTTTCCCTATCTTGCTTTATTTATTTATTGCTTTATATCTGCTTATTTGCTTACTTGTTTATTGGTGTTCTTTATTTCCTTTTGGGCTATTATCCTTGAGTGGTGAGACAAAGTCCTACACCCGGACTTGAGAGAAATTAAGATAGGATGGTGATATATTCGATGAGGCTTATAGGGAGTAAGTCCCGACTAAGTTGATTCGAGAATCCCGCTTAGTTGAGATCCTTTTGAAAATGGATCGGTTGAACGAGTTTAGTCGTGAAAACTTTTACTATTCTCAATTGGAGTCCATGATACTAAGGACCGTAGTTACCTTTAACCCCACTTTGGCCTTTATTAGGATGTAGTGCGAGGCTATGAGGGAGTAAGTCCCGAAATAGTGCTACGCGAAGCTACACTCAAAAGAAGTTCTCTTGAGAATATTATTAATCCTCAAGTTAGTTGGGAAATTGATAATATCCGAAAGATGGACTAATGACTTTGGGACCTTTTTTAGAACCCAGTTCTGCAGGTACCATCCACCTTTAGTCCTTGTCCTTTGGGAATGGGTATACCCTTGGCTCCATGCTCGTTGCAAACCTAGGACCTTTGTTTGTTTATCTTTATGTCTCTATGTGCTTACTTGTGTTTGTTGCATTCATATAGCATCATATTGCATCAGTTTCATGGGATCTCGAGTTTTATTTATAAACATTACAGAGAACCATAAGGATTGCAAAAATATTTTTAATATTCTTTTAAGGGTCTTAACCTGGATGACCTAAGGAAGTAGGAGCTCAGATTGAGGAATCAAGAATACTCCAAATACAAGGGGCTTCCCTTTATTATTGAGGATCAAATGAAAGACTTTCATCAATGTTGAAGGTCCGAGTAAACAAGGGCTTCCTTCTATATTTTCCAACAAGGGATAGAGGATTTATTTTCCTCTACCATATTACTCCTTAGAAGACGATTATGGACCACTTATTTTCAAGAATATCCGAGTGGAGGAACAAATCAACAGGCACGATGAAGAACTTCCTTAGGGTTTTATTTAGCTTTTATTTAGCTATGATGTTGGGACTCTTATAAGAATGTTCATTTGTAATCCAATAAATAAATTTACTTGGTATTCTGTAACATTTATAAATACTTGAGTTCCATGAAATCCTTCATTTTGCATTCTTGCATTTGCATTTTGCATTTTTGCATTAGCATTGTTTCCTTTGCATTCCGGTGGAGTCTCATTCTTGCTTCGTCTTCACAGACCTCAAACTGAATCACCGATACAACACTCAAGCTAGTCAACGTCCGAAGATGGACCAACTAGAACAAGAAAACAGAATACTCCGTGACGAAGTTGCAACCCTGAAGGAAGACCTAGAGAGGTTAAATGGCTTAGTCGAAGCTCTGTCCAACCAGTCTACACTCAACAATCAAGAAGTTCAAGGGACCGTTATCTCCGAAATAGTATCAACACCGATCCCAGTGGTGTCTACTATTGCTGAAGTAACCTACAGCATGCCGCCAGGTTTCCCGTGGGGGATGCCTCCTTATTTCACTCCGGCCGGTTATCGTCCACATGTTCCCGAGGTCCCCGCTGTGACCACCGTTCAAGCTATTCCTGCGACTACTGCTGTCATGACTAATGCACCTCCGCGTGTGAATATTACTCCACATATCCTAGACAAACCAATTCCCCATAGGGTACCCAGCGAAACTGTGGGTTTGGAAGAAAGGATAGATGGATTTCAAGACCAATTTTCTGAGATACAAAAAGAATTGAGAGCCCTTCGTGGGAAGGATTTGTTTGGGAAGAGTGCTTCCGACTTATGTTTGGTTCCGAATGTCAGAGTTCCGCCAAAGTTTAAGGTCCCTGATTTCGAGAAGTACAAGGGGAATACCTGCCCTCAGAGTCATCTCATTATGTATTCCAGGAAGATGTCTGCCCAAACTGATAATGATCATTTGCTCATTCATTATTTCCAAGACAGTTTAACAGGCGCTGCGCTCAGGTGGTATATGGGATTGGATAATGCAAAGATTAGAACTTTCAACGATCTAGGAGGAGCCTTCATCAAGCAATACAAGTATAATATGGACATGGCTCCAGACCGTGATCAATTGAGGGCCATGGATCAAAAGGACAAAGAAAATTTCAAGGAATATGCTCAGCATTGGCGCGAGTTAGCTGCGCAAGTCATACCGCCATTGGAAGAAAAGGAAATGACCAAGATTTTTCTGAAGACTCTAGGTCCGTTCTTTTATAAGAAAATGGTAGCAAGTGCACCCAATGACTTCACCGAAATGGTCAATATGGGAATGCGTTTAGAAGAGGGTGTTCGCGAAGGAAGACTAGTCAAGGAAGGGAGTACCTCTAATAATGCTCGAAAGTATGAGAGTGGTTTTGTGAAAAAGAGAGAACATGAGGCAAGTGTTGTGCAGCAAGGACGATCCAAGAGAGGGTATCCGCCACCACATCAGGTTGCTGCGGTTCATCAGCCGCAACATCAACAAAACCAACAAAATCAGAATCGACCGGACTTTGATCCCATCCCGATGACATATGCTAACTTGTTCCCATCTTTGATTCAAAAGGGTCACATCCTGACGAGAGCTCCACCTAAAGTACCCAAGAAACTTCCGTATTGGTACAAAGCTGACAGATTTTGCCTATACCATCAAGGTGCTCCAGGCCACGATACTGAGAACTATTATGGCTTGAAGGCAGACGTTCAAAGGTTGGTTAAGGACGAAATTTTATCCTTTAAGGGTTCCATTCCTTATGTGCAAGGTAATCCCCCACCTCAGCATGGTTCGTCCTCCGCGAACATGATCCAGGGTTATTCGGGAAACTCATATCAATATAGCGCCTGAAAATGGATATGAAGGCGACACATCAGACAATTCTGCAAGCCTTTCCATTCCATGCAAAGGCTGAATAAAATCCTGAGAAGGGCTCATCGGGGTGTTTTCTTTTCGTTTGCTTATGCGTATTTCATTTCTTCGATTAAAAGCATATTTGGCTTGTATGGCTTGTTTATCTTGAATAACTAATGCAATAAAATGTTTGTCTTGAAGAAATCCATTCGTTTCACTCGTAAAACATTTCTCACAATTTATAATGCCGACTATACCTAATTCTCTCACTATGGTGAATAATTGGGGGGAGGATGATGAAGTAAAACGCAGGATCTCTCGTTGTATGCTTTTGGATAAAAAAAACCTACTAATGATGTAAGGCATTCTTGTTTCAGACATCCTAATAACACCAGAAATAGTCAACCTTTCTTTTAAGCCTTGAGGAAAGATCTGTTTTTTCTCTCCCAATCAAAACCTCGCTCTCAACCTAGGGCAGGGCATAAAAAAAAATGAACATCTCAAAATTTGGATGGGCACAAATATAATTTGACCTTTATTCCTCTGCTTTACAAATCACAAACTAAACTCATATATATGACCCACAAAGTCCTAATTGAAGTAAGGTTAGTTCAAAAGCATACTCGACGAAATATTGTTTCCTGACTCCTATGAGCTATGCTCAATTTGACGTTGGCATTATAAATTTAAATTAATATCCTAACTAGTGATTTTGTCGCAAGTTATCGCGACATCTCTTTTCAAAACTTCAAGACAAACATATGTGTTGCATTAACAGTTTCAGAATTAACATTTCTGACTTGCTAGATTTGCTTGATATCTTAGAAAGATTACGCGAAGAAATCACCGATTTAAATGTGAAGACTTTGCTAACCTGGGGCAAGTCATTTTCCAAGAGGTTTTGATCCATACAAGTTTGAATTTACTTAGAACACAAATTTGAAGACCCAGTTATATCATTAATCAGGGGCAGTTACGTCGAGTTTCTGCGAATCTCTCCAAGAGTTTGAAAACAGTGGGGCATTTACACGCCATGTTTTCTATAAAATCCTCTCGAGACGACCTTTTAATGTGAACCATGTGACTTGGGGCATTTGAGAGTCGAAGGGGGTTTCTGATTTAGCTTCACTCATCTAACGTATTTAACAACTTTGTTAACCCAGTTTCCCCATTGGATGGTTCACGAAGCCTTTCCGATTAAGAGAGGGATCTGTTTCCAATAGAAAGTTTTGAAGCCTTGAAGCAAGATTGTGATCCCATATATGGTTCTCCACCTATCTACAAGTGGTGTTTCTATCTTCGAAGGTTGAGGGAATTTCAAAAGCAAGTGTACATTCTTCAAGCAATGTTTGATCTGTGAAGATTTGGTTTGAGTGCCTAGAATGTTTTTCTTCATACGCATATCATATAGATAGATAGCATGGCATATGCATTTTGCATTTCTGTTCTATTTGTTCTGTCACTTTGGCGGTGCTTATCCCTAAGTAATTTGAGCGTGCCTTCTCCTTCCAGTGTAGAGTTGTCAACCCTAGGCAGAAAGAGCACAATATTTCTACTTTCCCCATGAAGTTCGATCCTCATGGAAGACGGTTGTTTCAGTATGTTCCCGTTTGAGTTCATACCTCAATGGTCGGGTCTTGTTTGATAGTTTCTCTTCAGTTATACCCTGAATTGAACTTTGGTCCTTGGCAATCACATTGTGGACATCTCCAGCTTTTGGATATAGGTTAAGCGCATCTATTTTGCACTTTACTCCCAAGGAAGGGTCTTTATGAAGATAACTTTTGAAGACAGATATTTCTCCAAAGAATATTACAAGGATTCCTCAACAATTTACATATGGATCGCAAACAATCTCTTTATTTGAGCAACTCGTTTTGATCAGGATCTTGTTCAAAACGACAAACGACAATTTCTATAAGACAGATCATTTGCCCTCGGTGGGTCCTTCAATATTATTGATCCATCAGAGAAGATATTACAAGACACCTCTCTTTATTTGAGAATTCACAGAACATTTTACAACTACAACAAGAAATACTCTCCAGGAATGATTTCCCCAATGAGTTCATCACAAGAATAATTCTATTAAATGATATATCTCCTTAAGATCCCTGTTGGAGCTTTATAATCTCCAGTACATCCTTTTGGGTCAGATACCTTCGCTTAGGCTGCCAAAATTGGTAGTAGGTCATCTTTCCTTTGTGTTTACTATCATATGTTTGATATTAGGTAATACACAATCTTTCTTTTGGTCAGATACCTTCGCTTAGGCTGCCAAAATTGGTAGTAGGTCATCTTTCCTTTGTGTTTACTATCATATGTTTGATAGTAGGTAATACACAATCTTTCTTTTGGTCAGATACCTTCGCTTAGGCTGCCAAAATTGGTAGTAGGTCATATTTCCTTTGTGCTTACTATCATATGTTTGATAGTAGGTAATACACAATCTTTCTTTTGGTCAGATACCTTCGCTTAGGCCGCCAAAAATTGGTAGTAGGTCATCTTTCCTTTGTTTTTACTATCATATGCTTGATAGTAGGTAATACACAATCTTTCTTTTGGTCAGATACCTTTGTTTAGGCTGCCAAAATTGGTAGTAGGTCATCTTTCCTTTGTGTTTACTATCATATGTTTGATAGTAGGTAATACACAATCTTTCTTTTGGTCAAATACCTTTGCTTAGGCTGCCAAAATTGGTAATAGGTCATCTTTCCTTTGTGTTTACTATCATATGTTTGATAGTAGGTATAATACACCTTTCTTTTGGTCAGACGCCTTTTCTTAGACTGCCATATGTTTGGTAGTAGGTGATTTTTCCTTTTGTTCATTACCTTTTCTTAGGCTGCCATATGTTTGGTAGTAGGTGACCTGTCTTTTTGGTTATTACCTTTGCTTAGGCTATCACACATTTGATAGTAGGTAATATATCGTCTTTTGGTCAAACACATTGGCTTAGGCTATCATATGTATGATAGTCGGTAACATACGTTTCTTTGCTTCAACCAGATACCTTTGTTCAGGCTGCCACACGTTGGTAATGGGCTACCCTTCACTTTCAAGCTACTGTATCCCTGGTGGTATCACTATATCTTCTCTTCATTCTGAAGAATCCACAATGTTGGTTGTCGTCTTTCCTCGTGGAGCCTCGCTTTGTTGGGTCTGTTCTTCCCGTGCGTTGTGTCTAGTCTCTTCCCTGTGGCGCCGTTTCTCCATAAGAGCTTCCTTTGTTGTCTAGCATTTTCATATCATTGCATATCATTTGCATTCGGTGGCCTCTCAGGGCCAAAAATTCGTACAATGTTTGTATTTAAGTCCCTCCTATCTCGTCGAGACGGAGATTTCATTCTCCATATCTCCGGATAGAAGAAACTTAAATAGGGGCATCTGTTGCACCCTAATTTTTGACCATAAGATCCCACCTCCTCGTGTTTTTCTTGTTGGTTTATACGTACATTTATTATGACTAATGAGTGTATGCAGGATCGGTTTCACGACTCATGTGTTACCAAAGTCATTGATTGACAAAGAACTTATCAAGACGACGAATTTGGTACAAGGCATAAGTCATGATGTATCCCCCCCCCCCATTTACAATGCTTAAGCCCAAATTTGGAATCTCTTCATATTCAAACACAAATATCTCACAATACCATATCATTTTCGCTACAATGTTCAAGAAGTTCAAATTTGCTTCGAGACCATACATTTGGATCACGTGGAATCCAGGTTACGGTGGAGTTGTTTTCTAAAATTCAAAGGGGCAAAACGCCATTGCAAGGCAAAGACTCAAGCATAGTCTTTGTGTTCATCAAGTCTATGAATTATTTGGAGTTGCAAGAATCGCAAGCACATGGCACTTTCCATCATTTTGGATTTTGTTATTCAAGTCATTCAAATTCAATTCCCCAAGTTACCGGAATCGTGAAGGCTTAAGATTCAAAGATGAATCTCTTAAGGGTAACAACTCAAGCTAACTTCAGAGATGTAATTCACTCAGGACTTTATTCACCATGTGCAACAATTTGCTGTTGGTATAATCATACGCAAGTCTAGTTAAAGTTCTCAGACAAAACAGGCAAGCTCATTGCTACATTGGATATTGACATCACAAGTGGAAAGCTTTAATTTATTATAACCCAAATTGCCACCGAGCCAGGAGGTGTTAGCATACCACATTATTTTACAATGTCTATGCCATATTTTATACACATTAGATCATTACAATTAATTCAACTCAAATTTCATGAAGAATAATTTCCTAATCAAAAAACGGGACCCGTCGTGAAATTGGAGGAATTAATTTATGGTCATGCCTTCACTACACTCTGCCAGCAGCGAAGAAGAAGTTCAAGAACATTAGTGTTACAACGGTGACCAATCCACAGCCGGCAAAACCGCATCTACCACCAACCGGAACCATCACAATGCCAATCTCATTGGAAGCTGAAGTGTGTCAAATGCGAATAACCACCTGCTGCAATTCATGAGACACAACCTCTTCAGCAGGCCGTACGTTACGCTCCAATTCCATCTGGACCTGCTTGTTGGCAGCCAAACTCTTCTGCTGCGTAGTTGGAGATTTATTGAGTTAGAACATCTAAAACCAAACCAAACAAGAAGGAATTAACTCAGACATTCTGGAGATGCTAAGCTGCAACCTCTTTACAGGGATTAAAACGTACCAAGTCATTATCGCAATCGTCACGCTTACAGTGGTTTCATCTTGCATGCTTATAGCATTTCCCTATATGAAATCAGAAGGAAACTCGTTAATCCAAAGCCAGAGAAAGACATTTGCCAAGAAGAAGAAACAATCTTATTCTTACCAGTTCACCATAAATCAAGTTTTCCTGCGTTCGTATCGCTGAGATACTTCTTCCAAACTGTTTCAAAGTGACCAGCAGGTTCTATTAACAACCCTGTGCAGCCCACCTTCAAGGTTCAACCACAACTTCAGGTTAACTCAATCCGAGCCCCTTTACTCCCCGAGACATTTCGTACGTTGCTGCAAGTATCTGAAACACGGATTGTAAGAGCTAGTTAGCACTAAGACGGAAAACCGTTTTTATCAAGTGATTGTATCAAGTCTGCACAGGTATTATCAAGGTGAGAAACTTAATTGTTGAGAAGATCAAATCAAAATTAAATACGGTTTTCATCAGTAAATGGAGATACCTTCAAAATCAGTCACCGATATCCCAGTCTCGCTGAAGCCACTTCAAACACCCTGCAAACATTCACGCAACACCAATTGTGAAGAAACCGTAAATTGCATCAGTTAGTAATGAAAAATCAGCACCACAATTCATACAAAAAAACTAACAGAGTTCTGCAGCACAATAAACTGCAACTTCACAGCTCACACAAAACGATCCTTTTAGCCTTGCTACAGAAAGTTCATGCCGCCGCACTTTCAGATCCATCTGATGAGTTTCAGGCTAGATCTTTCTCTTTTGGAGAAGCGTGGTGCTCTTATAATTCGCTGACTTTGTGTGCTTTTGAATGCTGAGAGAGTCTACCGTGAACTTTCCACGATATTAGAAGGAGAATCAGATTTGGATTTTGCATCAATTATGATTCAGGCATTGAATTTGATCTTACTTACATCATCAGAATTGTCTGAGATTCGAGATCTTTTGAAGAAATCACTGGTAAACCCTGCTGGGAGGGACCTGCGTGTTTCTTTGTATGCCTCTTGGTGTCATTCTCCAATGGAAATTATAAGTCTCTGCTTCGTAGCTCAGACTTACCGACGTGCAAATACTGTGATTCAATCTCCGATAGAGGAGGATAAATGTCAAGTTTTTGGTCCAACTGGATGAATTGATTCGCTCACTGGAAACTCCAATCTCTGCTCATCTTAGATTGCAGCTTCTTGATCCTGGAAGATATTTATGGCTATTCAAAGCATTGTATGGTCTTCTGATGTTGCTCCTTCAGTAAAGTGCAACCTTTAAGATATTAAAACTCGTTTAAAAGCTGTGCCGTCATATTCTTTCAACCGTGAGCAACTAAATAGAATGCCTTACGGGGATTACTACGAATTTCTCCCTCAGATGCCTGATGAACATGAAAAAAGACAGTGATATAACTGTAGATGGTGGGAGCTCATATAGTAGATTAAACTTTATTGAAAGGTTAAATGAGTTTCAGAAAATGTAGAAGAAACATCAGGTTCACACTAAATCACAAAGAACGTCACGCAGTTTATCGACTTCATTACCAAAGGAGGCACAAAAAAAGGAAGAACCAGAGACACTTATCTCTAAGACCATTGTGACCGATATCTTTTGAACTGCATTGTTGGGGATCTTCGTAATCTTTTCCTCACGTTTTCATGGGATGGAGTGAAAGAAAAGTATTCCAACCACACATTCACAACCCTTTGTTTTGGGCAAGAGCTTTGAGATGCGTTAACTACCTGCATTAAAGACAGAGTGAGACTTTTTAACAGAAAGGAAAACACAGCTATTAATTCTTTAGACAAATTTCCAACAGCATTAAAGCAGGATAATCCCGAAGAGGGAAATCTCATCACCAGATCGGCAAAGGTTTGGAAAGAATCGGAGTAGCACATAATTGAGCAGGAAACAGGTTCTCACATAATCATTACATCGTTGATTAGTTTCCAAAGCAAGAATCGACATCATGATTTGGAGCATTCATGAGTATTCAACACACGTAGCCTATAAAAAGAAGACATCATCAGCCAGAGAAGAGGGGGGGATTAATCACCAGAAATCCCTAAACGAGATCCTAAATCAAAAAAAGAGTACTTATCTTTCTCTCACCGTCGTAGCCATCGTTGCAAAGTGCAACCACCATCGGCGAAGCAAACCAAACTTGACGTCCCTCACGACATTGTCGACGCGAACCTCTCATCGGAATCCCGCAGAAAGGAACATCCCACTGTAAGCTAATCTGGCTGAAGCTTTATTTTATGATTTGATTCGCGCTTTTGTGTTTCAGGAATAGGGAATCGAAGAAGTGTGGAAGGCGGAAGGGGTAAATCGCGAAGGAAAACGGGGAGAGGCGAAGCAAAGAGATTGAAAAAGAGGGAGATTAGACGACCGATTTTGGGAGGGAAAGGGGCTAGGGTTCCATCGTGTTCTTCATTTTGATTGATTTTCGTGTGTTTTCTTTTTGTGCACACACTCACTAATTAACACATAATCACCCCCCCCCCCTAATCTGTTAATTAACCTAATTACCTACCGCTTAATTAATTAATTAACCATTATAACTTTTATTAATAAATCCTTAATATACCTTTCTAATTTCTATCTAATATAATTACCCTTTTATTAATTATAATCTAATCATTTTATTTAAAACAACCTATAAATCCTTTTCTAAATCAACTCTTTTTTTAAGATAACTCATAAAACTAATCCAACCTTTTTCCTTTTAAATTAATCAACTTTTAATTTATCTAATTAATCTAATTTAATCTAATTCACACAATTAGCATTTTTATGTTATTTTCAACTTAGCACTTTTTTTTAATAACTTAATAACATTATTCACATTTTGTTAATGATTAAATATTTTAATATAAACACCCTTTTTTTAATTTAAATTAACTTCTATCTCTTATGATAATATCTAAAAAACCATTTTTATTTAATAAATCCTATGTAAAATCAATCCACATCCAAAACGTTTTTGGTAATAAAATTAAATTAACTCTTTTAAAAATTAACTCCATCAATTAATCTAACCTTTTATTAAAACCAATAAGCAACATCTTTCATAAAATTAATTTCCTTATAAAATCAATCAGTCTCACTAAAATCAGTTCAACCTCGACTAAAATCAACTCACATCGTAAAAAAAAATTTAATCAATCGTGCACACCCACTTCACGACACATTCACTCTCACACACTTCAGCGCTTTCATGCGTTTGTGTATGATTTACTTTATCCGCAATTTCTTTATTTACCGCAATTTATATCTATCACCATTGCATCGCATCGCATCTCGTCCAAAGGAAAAACCTACACATAATTCAACGTTGTGTGTAGTTGCACGTCATTTGCATCATTTCTCCACGATCCTTGATTCCGTTCAAGTTGATCGCTTAAGATAGATCCCACCCCATAGGAAGGACCATTATCTCTACAACTTAGACAAACAAACAACACTATATAACTTTTTCAAACACAATAGAGAATAGATGTTAATCATCTTAAGTGAGATATAATCTCCACCCTCACAATAATACAATCAAACATGTAGGAACTTTGCCTTAAGAGTGATAAAGGCATACTCGTCAAACAATCCGAGTACTTAAGCCCTTTTCTTAAGACGATGCAAAGACTATTTTCCTACAACCCCCTTTACACTTGTGGTGGTTACATCTCCCTTAACATGAAGACTCACCTCTTCTCCTAAACTCAATCAAAACAACTACCCTAAACCCGTAGGAACTTTGACCACAGTCAAAGAGCTCCTCTAACCCTTTAGGGGAACTACAAATACTCTGATTCCACTCCCGTAAGGATATGTAGGCATAAGATGCGACATCTTATCGAGTATACTTAGAAAATAAACCCTTAGGTCTTTAAACCATTAAGCAGATAAACACATAGCAATAAAACAAACATAAAACAAGAGGTTCCTGTAGAGTACTACAGAAACTTAGGATGCTAGTACCTTCTCTAAGTTTAACCAACCCCCGAACCTAAACTCTCTAAACCTTGCATTTGCATTGCATTGTGGGAATTTCGATCTTTATCCCTTCCTTTGGACAAATCAAAGTTCGGTTGCAAAATGAATTAAAGATTCAAACTAATCAATAGTTTGGTATCCAAATTTCACCGCGACAGAAATGGCGACTTCACTGGGGACGCCTCAGTGAGTTTCCCTATCTTGCTTTATTTATTTATTGCTTTATATCTGCTTATTTGCTTACTTGTTTATTGGTGTTCTTTATTTCCTTTTGGGCTATTATCCTTGAGTGGTGAGACAAAGTCCTACACCCGGACTTGAGAGAAATTAAGATAGGATGGTGATATATTCGATGAGGCTTATAGGGAGTAAGTCCCGACTAAGTTGATTCGAGAATCCCGCTTAGTTGAGATCCTTTTGAAAATGGATCGGTTGAACGAGTTTAGTCGTGAAAACTTTTACTATTCTCAATTGGAGTCCATGATACTAAGGACCGTAGTTACCTTTAACCCCACTTTGGCCTTTATTAGGATGTAGTGCGAGGCTATGAGGGAGTAAGTCCCGAAATAGTGCTACGCGAAGCTACACTCAAAAGAAGTTCTCTTGAGAATATTATTAATCCTCAAGTTAGTTGGGAAATTGATAATATCCGAAAGATGGACTAATGACTTTGGGACCTTTTTTAGAACCCAGTTCTGCAGGTACCATCCACCTTTAGTCCTTGTCCTTTGGGAATGGGTATACCCTTGGCTCCATGCTCGTTGCAAACCTAGGACCTTTGTTTGTTTATCTTTATGTCTCTATGTGCTTACTTGTGTTTGTTTCGTTCATATAGCATCATATTGCATCAGTTTCATGGGATCTCGAGTTTTATTTATAAACATTACAGAGAACCATAAGGATTGCAAAAATATTTTTAATATTCTTTTAAGGGTCTTAACCTGGATGACCTAAGGAAGTAGGAGCTCAGATTGAGGAATCAAGAATACTCCAAATACAAGGGGCTTCCCTTTATTATTGAGGATCAAATGAAAGGCTTTCATCAATGTTGAAGGTCCAAGTAAACAAGGGCTTCCTTCTGTATTTTCCAACAAGGGATAGAGGATTTCTTTTCCTCTACCATATTACTCCTTAGAAGACGATTATGGACCACTTATTTTCAAGAATATCCGAGTGGAGGAACAAATCAACAGGCACGATGAAGAACTTCCTTAGGGTTTTATTTAGCTTTTATTTAGCTATGATGTTGGGACTCTTATAAGAATGTTCACTTGTAATCCAATAAATAAATTTACTTGGTATTCTGTAACATTTATAAATACTTGAGTTCCATGAAATCCTTCATTTTGCATTCTTGCATTTGCATTTTGCATTTTTGCATTAGCATAGTTTCCTTTGCATTCCGGTGGAGTCTCATTCTTGCTTCGTCTTCACAGACCTCAAACTGAATCACCGATACAACACTCAAGCTAGTCAACGTCCGAAGATGGACCAACTAGAACAAGAAAACAGAATACCCCGTGACGAAGTTGCAACCCTGAAGGAAGACCTAGAGAGGTTGAATGGCTTAGTCGAAGCTCTGTCCAACCAGTCTACACTCAATAATCAAGAAGTTCAAGGGACCGTTATCTCCGAAATAGTATCAACACCGATCCCAGTGGTGTCTACTGTTGCTGAAGTAACCTACAACATGCCGCCAGGTTTCCCGTGGGGGATGCCTCCTTATTTCACTCCGGCCGGTTATCGTCCACCTGTTCCCGAGGTCCCCGCTGTGACCACCGTTCAAGCTATTCCTGCGACTACTGCTGTCATGACTAGTGCACCTCCGCGTGTGAATATTACTCCACATATCCTAGACAAACCAATTCCCCATAGGGTACCCAGCGAAACTGTGGGTTTGGAAGAAAGGATAGATGGATTTCAAGACCAATTTTCTGAGATACAAAAAGAATTGAGAGCCCTTCGTGGGAAGGATTTGTTTGGGAAGAGTGCTTCCGACTTATGTTTGGTTCCGAATGTCAGAGTTCCGCCAAAGTTTAAGGTCCCTGATTTCGAGAAGTACAAGGGGAATACCTGCCCTCAGAGTCATCTCATTATGTATGCCAGGAAGATGTCTGCCCAAACTGATAATGATCATTTGCTCATTCATTATTTTCAAGACAATTTAACAGGCGCTGCGCTCAGGTGGTATATGGGATTGGATAATGCAAAGATTAGAACTTTCAACGATCTAGGAGGAGCCTTCATCAAGCAATACAAGTATAATGTGGACATGGCTCCAGACCGTGATCAATTGAGGGCCATGGATCAAAAGGACAAAGAAAATTTCAAGGAATATGCTCAGCGTTGGCGCGAGTTAGCTGCGCAAGTCATACCGCCATTGGAAGAAAAGGAAATGACCAAGATTTTTCTGAAGACTCTAGGTCCGTTCTTTTATAAGAAAATGGTAGCAAGTGCACCCAGTGACTTCACCGAAATGGTCAATATGGGAATGCGTTTAGAAGAGGGTGTTCGCGAAGGAAGACTAGTCAAGGAAGGGAGTACCTCTAATAATTCTCGAAAGTATGAGAGTGGTTTTGTGAAAAAGAGAGAACATAAGGCAAGTGTTGTGCAGCAAGGACGATCCAAGAGAGGGTATCCTCCACCACATCAGGTTGCTGCGGTTCATCAGCCGCAACATCAACAAAACCAACAAAATCAGAATCGACCGGACTTTGATCCCATCCCGATGACATACGCTAACTTGTTCCCATCTTTGATTCAAAAGGGTCACATCCTGACGAGAGCTCCACCTAAAGTACCCAAGAAACTTCCGTATTGGTACAAAGCTGACAGATTTTGCCTATACCATCAAGGTGCTCCAGGCCACGATACTGAGAACTATTATGGCTTGAAGGCAGACGTTCAAAGGTTGGTTAAGGACGAAATTTTATCCTTTAAGGGTTCCATTCCTTATGTGCAAGGTAATCCCCCACCTCAGCATGGTTCGTCCTCCGCGAACATGATCCAGGGTTATTCGGGAAACTCATATTAATATAGCGCCTGAAAATGGATCTGAAGGCGACACATCAGACAATTCTGCAAGCCTTTCCATTCCATGCAAAGGCTGAATAAAATCCTGAGAAGGGCTCATCGGGGTGTTTTCTTTTCGTTTGCTTATGCGTATTTCATTTCTTCGATTAAAAGCATATTTGGCTTGTATGGCTTGTTTATCTTGAATAATTAATGCAATAAAATGTTTGTCTTGAAGAAATCCATTCGTTTCACTCGTAAAACATTTCTCACAATTTATAATGCCGACTATACCTAATTCTCTCACTATGGTGAATAATTGGGGGGAGGATGATGAAGTAAAACGCAGGATCTCTCGTTGTATGCTTTTGGATAAAAAAAACCTACTAATGATGTAAGGCATTCCTGTTTCAGACATCCTAATAACACCAGAAATAGTCAACCTTTCTTTTAAGCCTTGAGGAAAGATCTGTTTTTTCTCTCCCAATCAAAACCTCGCTCTCAACCTAGGGCAGGGCATAAAAAAAAATGAACATCTCAAAATTTGGATGGGCACAAATATAATTTGACCTTTATTCCTCTGCTTTACAAATCACAAACTAAACTCATATATATGACCCACAAAGTCCTAATTGAAGTAAGGTTAGTTCAAAAGCATACTCGACGAAATATCGTTTCCTGACTCCTATGAGCTATGCTCAATTTGACGTTGGCATTATAAATTTAAATTAATATCCTAACTAGTGATTTTGTCGCAAGTTATCGCGACATCTCTTTTCAAAACTTCAAGACAAACATATGTGTTGCATTAACAGTTTCAGAATTAACATTTCTGACTTGCTAGATTTGCTTGATATCTTAGAAAGATTACGCGAAGAAATCACTGATTTAAATGTGAAGACTTTGCTAACCTGGGGCAAGTCATTTTCCAAGAGGTTTTGATCCATACAAGTTTGAATTTACTTAGAACACAAATTTGAAGACCCAGTTATATCATTAATCAGGGGCAGTTACGTCGAGTTTCTGCGAATCTCTCCAAGAGTTTGAAAACAGTGGGGCATTTGGACGCCATGTTTTCTATAAAATCCTCTCGAGATGACCTTTTAACGTGAACCATGTGACTTGGGGCATTTGAGAGTCGAAGGGGGCTTCTGATTTAGCTTCACTCATCTAACGTATTTAACAACTTTGTTAACCCAGTTTCCCCATTGGATGGTTCACGAAGCCTTTCCGATTAAGAGAGGGATCTGTTTCCAATAGAAAGTTTTGAAGCCTTGAAGCAAGATTGTGATCCCATATATGGTTCTCCACCTATCTACAAGTGGTGTTTCTATCTTCGAAGGTTGAGGGAATTTCAAAAGCAAGTGTACATTCTTCAAGCAATGTTTGATCTGTGAAGATTTGGTTTGAGTGCCCAGAATGTTTTTCTTCATACGCATATCATATAGATAGATAGCATGGCATATGCATTTTGCATTTCTGTTCTATTTGTTCTGTCACTTTGGCGGTGCTTATCCCTAAGTAATTTGAGCGTGCCTTCTCCTTCCAGTGTAGAGTTGTCAACCCTAGGCAGAAAGAGCACAATATTTCTACTTTCCCCATGAAGTTCGATCCTCATGGAAGACAGTTGTTTCAGTATGTTCCCGTTTGAGTTCATACCTCAATGGTCGGGTCTTGTTTGATAGTTTCTCTTCAGTTATTCCCTGAATTGAACTTCGGTCCTTGGCAATCACATTGTGGACATCTCCAGCTTTTGGATATAGATTAAGCGCATCTATTTTGCACTTTACTCCCAAGGAAGGGTCTTTATGAAGATAACTTTTGAAGACAGATATTTCTCCAAAGAATATTACAAGGATTCCTCAACAATTTACATATGGATCGCAAACAATCTCTTTATTTGAGCAACTCATTTTGATCAGGATCTTGTTCAAAACGACAAACGACAATTTCTATAAGACAGATCATTTGCCCTCGGTGGGTCCTTCAATATTATTGATCCATCAGAGAAGATATTACAAGACACCTCTCTTTATTTGAGAATTCACATAACATTTTACAACTACAACAAGAAATACTCTCCAGGAATGATTTCCCCAATGAGTTCATCACAAGAATAATTCTATCAAATGATATATCTCCTTAAGATCCCTGTTGGAGCTTTACAATCTCCAGTACATCCTTTTGGGTCAGATACCTTCGCTTAGGCTGCCAAAATTGGTAGTAGGTCATCTTTCCTTTGTGTTTACTATCATATGTTTGATAGTAGGTAATACACAATCTTTCTTTTGGTCAGATACCTTCGCTTAGGCTGCCAAAATTGGTAGTAGGTCATCTTTCCTTTGTGTTTACTATCATATGTTTGATAGTAGGTAATACACAATCTTTCTTTTGGTCAGATACCTTCGCTTAGGCTGCCAAAATTGGTAGTAGGTCATCTTTCCTTTGTGTTTACTATCATATGCTTGATAGTAGGTAATACACAATCTTTCTTTTGGTCAGATACCTTTGCTTAGGCTGCCAAAATTGGTAGTAGGTCATCTTTCCTTTGTGTTTACTATCATATGCTTGATAGTAGGTAATACACAATCTTTCTTTTGGTCAGATACCTTTGCTTAGGCTGCCAAAATTGGTAGTAGGTCATCTTTCCTTTGTGCTTACTATCATATGTTTGATAGTAGGTAATACACAATCTTTCTTTTGGTCAGATACCTTCGCTTAGGCCGCCAAAAATTGGTAGTAGGTCATCTTTCCTTTGTTTTTACTATCATATGCTTGATAGTAGGTAATACACAATCTTTCTTTTGGTCAGATACCTTTGCTTAGGTTGCCAAAATTGGTAGTAGGTCATCTTTCCTTTGTGTTTACTATCATATGTTTGATAGTAGGTAATACACAATCTTTCTTATGGTCAAATACCTTTGCTTAGGCTGCCAAAATTGGTAATAGGTCATCTTTCCTTTGTGTTTACTATCATATGTTTGATAGTAGGTATAATACACCTTTCTTTTGGTCAGACGCCTTTTCTTAGACTGCCATATGTTTGGTAGTAGGTGATTTTTCCTTTTGTTCATTACCTTTTCTTAGGCTGCCATATGTTTGGTAGTAGGTGACCTGTCTTTTTGGTTATTACCTTTGCTTAGGCTATCACACATTTGATAGTAGGTAATATATCGTCTTTTGGTCAAACACATTGGCTTAGGCTATCATATGTATGATAGTCGGTAACATACGTTTCTTTGCTTCAACCAGATACCTTTGTTCAGGCTGCCACACGTTGGTAATGGGCTACCCTTCACTTTCAAGCCAATGTATCCCTGGTGGTATCACTATATCTTCTCTTCATTCTGAAGAATCCACAATGTTGGTTGTCGTCTTTCCTCGTGGAGCCTCGCTTTGTTGGGTCTGTTCTTCCCGTGCGTTGTGTCTAGTCTCTTCCCTGTGGCGCCGTTTCTCCATAAGAGCTTCCTTTGTTGTCTAGCATTTTCATATCATTGCATATCATTTGCATTCGGTGGCCTCTCAGGGCCAAAAATTCGTACAATGTTTGTATTTAAGTCCCTCCTATCTCGTCGAGACGGAGATTTCATTCTCCATATCTCCGGATAGAAGAAACTTAAATAGGGGCATCTGTTGCACCCTAATTTTTGACCATAAGATCCCACCTCCTCGTGTTTTTCTTGTTGGTTTATACGTACATTTATTATGACTAATGAGTGTATGCAGGATCGGTTTCACGACTCATGTGTTACCAAAGTCATTGATTGACAAAGAACTTATCAAGACGACGAATTTGGTACAAGGCATAAGTCATAATGTATCCCCCCCCATTTACAATGCTTAAGCCCAAATTTGGAATCTCTTCATATTCAAACACAAATATCTCACAATACCATATCATTTTCGCTACAATGTTCAAGAAGTTCAAATTTGCTTCGAGACCATACATTTGGATCACGTGGAATCCAGGTTACGGTGGAGTTGTTTTCTAAAATTCAAAGGGGCAAAACGCCATTGCAAGGCAAAGACTCAAGCATAGTCTTTGTGTTCATCAAGTCTATGAATTATTTGGAGTTGCAAGAATCGCAAGCACATGGCACTTTCCATCATTTTGGATTTTGTTATTCAAGTCATTCAAATTCAATTCCCCAAGTTACCGGAATCGTGAAGGCTTAAGATTCAAAGGTGAATCTCTTAAGGGTAACAACTCAAGCTAACTTCAGAGATGTAATTCATTCAGGACTTTATTCACCATGTGCAACAATTTGCTGTTGGTATAATCATACGCAAGTCTAGTTAAAGTTCTCAGACAAAACAGGCAAGCTCATTGCTACATTGGATATTGACATCACAAGTGGAAAGCTTTAATTTATTATAACCCAAATTGCCACCGAGCCAAGAGGTGTTAGCATGCCACATTATTTTACAATGTTTATGCCATATTTTATACACATTAGATCATTACAATTAATTCAACTCAAATTTCATGAAGAATAATTTCCTAATCAAAAAACGGGACCCGTCGTGAAATTGGAGGAATTAATTTATGGTCATGCCTTCACTACACTCTGCCAGCAGCGAAGAAGAAGTTCAAGAACATTAGTGTTACAACGGTGACCAATCCACAGCCGGCAAAACCGCATCTACCACCAACCGGAACCATCACAATGCCAATCTCATTGGAAGATGAAGTGTGTCAAATGCGAATAACCACCTGCTGCAATTCATGAGACACAACCTCTTCAGCAGGCCGTACGTTACGCTCCAATTCCATCTGGACCTGCTTGTTGGCAGCCAAACTCTTCTGCTGCGTAGTTGGAGATTTATTGAGTTAGAACATCTAAAACCAAACCAAACAAGAAGGAATTAACTCAGACATTCTGGAGATGCTAAGCTGCAACCTCTTTACAGGGATTAAAACGTACCAAGTCATTATCGCAATCGTCACGCTTACAGTGGTTTCATCTCGCATGCTTATAGCATTTCCCTATATGAAATCAGAAGGAAACTCGTTAATCCAAAGCCAGAGAAAGACATTTGCCAAGAAGAAGAAACAATCTTATTCTTACCAGTTCACCATAAATCAAGTTTTCCTGCGTTCGTATCGCTGAGATACTTCTTCCAAACTGTTTTAAAGTGACCAGCAGGTTCTATTAACAACCCTGTGCAGCCCACCTTCAAGGTTCAACCACAAATTCAGGTTAACTCAATCCGAGCCCCTTTACTCCCCGAGACATTCCGTACGTTGCTGCAAGTATCTGAAACACAGAATGTAAGAGCTAGTTAGCACTAAGACGGAAAACCGTTTTTATCAAGTGACTGTATCAAGTCTGCACAGGTATGATCAAGGTGAGAAACTTAATTGTTGAGAAGATCAAATAAAAATTAAATACGGTTTTCATCAGTAAATGGAGATACCTTCAAAATCAGTCACCGATATCCCAGTCTCGCTGAAGCCACTTCAAACACCCTGCAAACATTCACGCAACACCAATTGTGAAGAAACCGTAAATTGCATCAGTTAGTAATGAATAATCAGCACCACAATTCATACAAAAAAACTAACAGAGTTCTGCAGCACAATAAACTGCAACTTCACAGCTCACACAAAACGATCCTTTTAGCCTTGCTACAGAAAGTTCATGCCGCCGCACTTTCAGATCCATCTGATGAGTTTCAGGCTAGATCTTTCTCTTTTGGAGAAGCGTGGTGCTCTTATAATTCGCTGACTTTGTGTGCTTTTGAATGCTGAGAGAGTCTACCGTGAACTTTCCACGATATTAGAAGGAGAATCAGATTTGGATTTTGCATCAATTATGATTCAGGCATTGAATTTGATCTTACTTACATCATCAGAATTGTCTGAGATTCGAGATCTTTTGAAGAAATCACTGGTAAACCCTGCTGGGAGGGACCTGCGTGTTTCTTTGTATGCCTCTTGGTGTCATTCTCCAATGGAAATTATAAGTCTCTGCTTCGTAGCTCAGACTTACCGACGTGCAAATACTGTGATTCAATCTCCGATAGAGGAGGATAAATGTCAAGTTTTTGGTCCAACTGGATGAATTGATTCGCTCGCTGGAAACTCCAATCTCTGCTCATCTTAGATTGCAGCTTCTTGATCCTGGAATATATTTATGGCTATTCAAAGCATTGTATGGTCTTCTGATGTTGCTCCTTCAGTAAAGTGCAACATTTAAGATACTAAAACTCGTTTAAAAGTTGTGCCGTCATATTCTTTCAACCGTGAGCAACTAAATAGAATGCCTTCCGGGGATTACTACGAATTTCTCCCTCAGATGCCTGATGAACATGAAAAAAGACAGTGATATAACTGTAGATGGTGGGAGCTCATATAGTAGATTAAACTTTATTGAAAGGTTAAATGAGTTTCAGAAAATGTAGAAGAAACATCAGGTTCACACTAAATCACAAAGAACGTCACGCAGTTTATCGACTTCATTACCAAAGGAGGCACAAAAAAAGGAAGAACCGGAGACACTTATCTCTAAGACCATTGTGACCGATATCTTTTGAACTGCATTGTTGGGGATCTTCGTAATCTTTTCCTCACGTTTTCATGGGATGGACTGAAAGAAAAGTATTCCAACCACACATTCACAACCCTTTGTTTTGGGCAAGAGCTTTGAGATGCGTTAACTACCTGCATTAAAGACAGAGTGAGACTTTTTAACAGAAAGGAAAATACAGCTATTAATTCTTTAGACAAATTTCCAACAGCATTAAAGCAGGATAATCCCGAAGAGGGAAATCTCATCACCAGATCGGCAAAGGTTTGGAAAGAATCGGAGTAGCACATAATTGAGCAGGAAACAGGTTCTCACATAATCATTACATCGTTGATTAGTTTCCAAAGTAAGAATCGACATCATGATTTGGAGCATTCATGAGTATTCAACACACGTAGCCTATAAAAAGAAGACATCATCAGCCAGAGAAGAGGGGGGGATTAATCACCAGAAATCCCTAAACGAGATCCTAAATCAAAAAAAGAGTACTTATCTTTCTTTCAACGTCGTAGCCACCGTTGCAAAGTGCAACCACCATCGGCGAAGCAAACCAAACTTGACGTCCCTCACGACATTGTCGACGCGAACCTCTCATCGGAATCCCGCAGAAAGGAACATCCCACTGTAAGCTAATCTGGCTGAAGCTTTATTTTATGATTTGATTCCCGTTTTTGTGTTTCAGAAATAGGGAATCGAAGAAGTATGGAAGGCGGAAGGGGTAAATCGCGAAGGAAAACGGGGAGAGGCGAAGCAAAGAGATTGAAAAAGAGGGAGATTAGACGACCGATTTTGGGAGGGAAAGGGGCTAGGGTTCCATCGTGTTCTTCATTTTGATTGATTTTCGTGTGTTTTTTTTCTGTGCACACACTCACTAATTAACACATAATCACCCCCCTAATCCGTTAATTAACCTAATTACCTACCGCTTAATTAATTAATTAACCATTATAACTTTTATTAATAAATCCTTAATATACCTTTCTATCTAATATAATTACCCTTTTATTAATTATAATCTAATCATTTTATTTAAAACAACCTATAAATCCTTTTCTAAATCAACTCTTTTTTTAAGATAACTCATAAAACTAATCCAACCTTTTTCCTTTTAAATTAATCAACTTTTAATTTATCTAATTAATCTAATTTAATCTAATTCACACAATTAGCATTTTTATGTTATTTTCAACTTAGCACTTTTTTTAATAACTTAATAACATTATTCACATTTTGTTAATGATTAAATATTTTAATATAAACACCCTTTTTTTAATTTAAATTAACTTCTATCTCTTATGATAATATCTAAAAAACCATTTTTATTTAATAAATCCTATGTAAAATCAATCCACATCCAAAACGTTTTTGGTAATAAAATTAAATTAACTCTTTTAAAAATTAACTCCATCAATTAATCTAACCTTTTATTAAAACCAATAAGCAACATCTTTCATAAAATTAATTTCCTTATAAAATCAATCAGTCTCACTAAAATCAGTTCAACCTCGACTAAAATCAACCCACATCGTAAAAAAAAATTTAATCAATCGTGCACACCCACTTCACGACACATTCACTCTCACACACTTCAGCGCTTTTATGCGTTTGTGTATGATTTACTTTATCCGCAATTTCTTTATTTACCGCAATTTATATCTATCACCATTGCATCGCATCGCATCTCGTCCAAAGGAAAAACCTACACATAATTCAACGTTGTGTGTAGTTGCACGTCATTTGCATCATTTCCCCACGATCCTTGATTCCGTTCAAGTTGATCGCTTAAGATAGATCCCACCCAATAGGAAGGACCATTATCTCTACAACTTAGACAAACAAACAACACTATATAACTTTTTCAAACACAATAGAGAATAGATGTTAATCATCTTAAGTGAGATATAATCTCCACCCTCACAATAATACAATCAAACATGTAGGAACTTTGCCTTAAGAGTGATAAAGGCATACTCGTCAAACAATCCGAGTACTTAAGCCCTTTTCTTAAGACGATGCAAAGACTATTTTCCTACAACCCCCTTTACACTTGTGGTGGTTACATCTCCCTTAACATGAAGACTCACCTCTTCTCCTAAACTCAATCAAAACAACTACCCTAAACCCGTAGGAACTTTGACCACAGTCAAAGAGCTCCTCTAACCCTTTAGGGGAACTACAAATACTCTGATTCCACTCCCGTAAGGATATGTAGGCATAAGATGCGACATCTTATCGAGTATACTTAGAAAATAAACCCTTAGGTCTTTAAACCATTAAGCAGATAAACACATAGCAATAAAACAAACATAAAACAAGAGGTTCCTGTAGAGTACTATAGAAACTTAGGATGCTAGTACCTTCCCTAAGTTTAACCAACCCCCGAACCTAAACTCTCTAAACCTTGCATTTGCATTGCATTGTGGGAATTTCGATCTTTATCCCTTCCTTTGGACAAATCAAAGTTCGGTTGCAAAATGAATTAAAGATTCAAACTAATCAATAGTTTGGTATCCAAATTTCACCGCGACAGTCGGCATTTCTTGTATTGCTTTTATTTTCGCAGGATCAACCCTTATTCCTTTTTCGCTCACGATAAACCCCAGCAGTTTACCCGATCTCACCCCGAAGGTGCACTTGTTAGGGTTCAGTCTCAGCCTGAACTTCCTAAGCCTCTTGAATAATTTCAGCAGATTATCCAAATACTCCTCCTCCGTCTGGGATTTGGCAATCATATCATCAACATAAACCTCGATCTCTTTATGCATCATGTCATGAAAGAGAGTCATCATAGCGCGTTGATATGTTGCCCCAACATTCTTCAAACCGAAGGGCATCACTTTGTAACAAAATGTTCCCCAAGGTGTGATGAAGGTAGTCTTCTCCATATCCTCTGGCGCCATTTTGATCTGATTGTAGCCCGAGAAGCCATCCATGAAAGAGAATACGGAGAATTGAGCAATGTTATCAACCAGCACATCGATGTGAGGAAGTGGAAAATCATCTTTCGGGCTCGCCCTGTTCAAGTCACGGTAGTCTACGCACATTCTCACTTTACCGTCTTTCTTTGGTACTGGCACAATATTGGCGACCCATGAGGGATATTTTGTAACAGCTAGGAAACCAGCATCCCACTGTTTTTGAACTTCCTCCTTAATCTTCACAGCCATGTCTGGTCTAGTTCTTCGGAGTTTCTGCTTAACCGGCGGGCATTCTTCTTTTAATGCAGACGGTGAACAACCATATCTGTATCCAACCCAAGCATATCTTCGTACGACCAAGCAAATACATCACTATACTCCCTGAGCATCTCAATCAACCTTTGCTTGATGTCGCTTTGCAGCGCGGCCCCTATACGGATGTTTTTCTCAACCCCTTCCGACCCCAAGTTGATAATCTCGATGACCTCTTCATGAGGCAGAATGATTCTTTCTTCTTGTTTCAATCACCAGGTCAGCTCTTCTGGTACGTCGCCATCTTCAACAATCTCTTCCTCGGCCTAAAATACTGGGTGCTCAAAGTCGAAGTGAGTCATAGGCGGTTCATAGATGTCATCTGAAATAGTAATCCTGCAAAGGAAATGGTTAAA
The DNA here is from genome assembly GCA_963859935.3 of Lathyrus sativus. Classification (NCBI taxonomy): domain Eukaryota; kingdom Viridiplantae; phylum Streptophyta; class Magnoliopsida; order Fabales; family Fabaceae; genus Lathyrus; species Lathyrus sativus. Next base: position 41,993,372 of record OZ012737.1, read on the forward strand.
TGCTTCAAAACGCATACAAAGCAAATAACCACGTTGCCATTTTATTGTAAAAGATAAAAACAGGAAAGACAGGGATCACAACATTTGTATATGAAAAAACGCCTTTATTCATGATTAAGCAGTGCAATGTACATAACAGAATGGCCCTAAGCAAAATCATGATGCCCTAGGTAGGACACTGGATTATTCAACAATTAAGAAAACAAATCATTACTGTTTATTTGTCACAGGAACAATCTCCTGAATAGACCAATTGCAAAGCCCTTGTCCTGGCACGCTCGGCTGAATCCAGGCGTCCATGTCGCAGTCGCTGTCCCCTTCCTCGGAATCTGAAACAGCATTGATGGTCTCGTAACATACCCCACTAGCCGTAATTGTTATTGTTTTTCTCGGAATTGTCACCGTAGCAACATCGTTCTGCTCCTCACACAATGCCTCTACAGGCTCTTCAGTCGCAGTTCTATCAAACTGCAATGTACCTTCATTCATCAAAGCCTGAATACCCTGTTTCAAATTATTACAACCCTCTGGCTGTACCCAACAATCCAAGCAAAATTCATCACACCCCGGGAATACACCCCCTTTTAACAACCTGCTTTTAATCTCACCCAACGGTGTCTTCAGCTCATTGACACCCGTCACCAGATTCAGATTCTCTTCTGTCAGGATGTCGTTTGCCCCGTGGTTGGGAATAGGCTGCTGTACTATATTTGGACCCGCCTGTCCAAATTTAATGGCTTTGCTATCCAATAAATCCTGAACCTTATGTTTAAATTCCTGACAAGCTTCTATATCATGCCCGGGTGCCCCGGAATGAAACTCGCAATGCTTGTTGGCATCATATCCGTAAGGAAGTACTGCCCCAGTAGGCGGTGCAAAAGTCCTCTTTTCAACCAAGTTCAAACCTAGTAGAGTCTGGAGGAGTTCTGCATACGTGGAAGGAGGTGCGTCGAACACTCTTTTCGGTCTTGCGTTCTGTACCCTTCTCTGGCCAGGATTCTGTCCTTGCTGTTGTTGTGGTTGTTGTTGTTGTGGCTGTCTTTGTTGAGGAGGCGGGATAGTGACGCTAGCGATCTGCTGTGGTTGAACATACTGATGTCTTCCTCTGCCCCTGCCCCTGCCACCAAACACTGCACTAGAATCACCCTGACGTCGACCTCCAAATGCTTTTCTATTACCTCCTGACGAAGTGGACTCCCCAGCTTAGAACCTTCCCACCTTGATACTATTCTCAATCATTTCACCCATCAAGATCAGATCAGAGAAACTGCCCAACGCAACAAGAAACAACTTCTCATAGAATATCCCCGTGAATGTTCCAATGAACATATCGTTCATCTCCTTCTCCACTAGAGGAGGATGCACTCTTGCCGCCATGTCGCGCCACCTTTGCGCATATTCTTTGAAACTCTCCCCAGTTTTCTGTGACAAGCCTTGCAGCTGGACCCTGTTTGGTGCCAGGTCACTGTTATATTTATAATGTGTCACAAACGCCTCAGCCAGTTGCCTCCATGTTTTGATCTGAGTGGGCTCCAGCCCCATATACCACTCCAGCGACGGTCCGGACAGGCTATCTTGAAAGAAATGCATCAACATTCTTTCATCATTCGAGTAAGCGGACATCCGTCTGTAGTAAGAGCGAACATGCACCTTCGGGAAAGTGTCTCCCTTATACTTATCAAACGTGGGAGCTTTAAACTTCAGCGGTACTCTCAGGCCAGGCATCAATCCCATTGTAGTCATATCTAAGCCAGTAGTATTCTGATTCACTACACCCTTCATTTTTTCCTCAAGCATTCTGATCCTCTGCACAGGATCCACAGGTCCTTCAATACCTCTACCAGAAAAGGCATCTTCCTATTGGTCTTCAACCCAATTAGCATTCTCATTTCCGTACCCGTCATACCCATTGTTACGACCAAATCCAATCTGATTCATCATAGGACCCCGTCCTCTGTTACCATACCCTTGAGTGACCCCGGCAGGCCCAAACCCATTATTGATAGGCATCATTCCAGCACCATTTTCGTTACCGAATCCACCATAGCCCTGATTAGCATTACCAAAACCCTCATATCCGAAACCCTGGGCGTTGAAGCCGAACTTCCCATCCTGATTGACATAATCAAAACCTTGATCATTATAGCCGAACCCATTGTGGCCAAAGCCATTACCCCCATTGTTACCACCACTCAGATTGGCGTCTCCAAATCCAACATTGTTGATGACAGTCTCATTACGAATTCCCGTATTACCATTCCCGGCTCCAGTGCCATTGTTCACATTCACAACAGGTATATTCACCACAGGTGGAGCTATAGGCGTAGGAGTACCATCCCCATGAATGGTTTCAACACGTACAGAATTGTGGTCTTCGTTTCCATTCCAGGCACTTCTCGCCAGCAATGGCTACACCAGAGTCTGTAGGCTTTCCTGCCCCTTCACAATTGTCTCCATCGTCTGCATGAACAGCGCCAGCTTTTCACGCATATCTTGCATATCGCTTTGCATCTGGTCCATAACTCTTTTGCAGTTGGTACGAGTAGAGTATCGGTGAGGACGTTGACCTTCAATCCTGGAAAAAACTGGAGATGCAGGAGATAAGATACAGTTCAATAATTACCTGGTAACGCAATATGAATGTGTATGCAAATGCAACATGTGTCAGTGCATTAGGGAATATCACTCCCCAATTCTAGTGCCAATGTACTTTTGTGTCGTGTAGTGCTGTGACAATGATAGCAATAAGAAGCTCGAAACCCAATCATAGAAAAAAAAGCATTTCATATATCGCAGAAAAGCCCATCAAGTCAGAAATACAATATTACTGAGCGTACAATAGGAGGGCATGACCTCAACCAACAATCCTGGTGATGGCCAGCACAGTGCAAATAAAGCATACACATCAATACATGAGATAGTCAAGTGCGCCCATATGCCTGGTACTCCTCTAATAATCTCTTAGTCTTGGGATGATTCGGCTGAGTAAGCAACCCTTCGACGAGCGAGTCCCTTTTCCTGACAACCCGCTGGAGATCACCAATGGATTCCTCCCAAACACCTTCCCCAAAGCAGTCATCTAACTTCCGTTTCTGAGATGTAGACTCCTTCTTGCACTTGATAACTTTGTTCAAGGAATTCTGGACATCATACCTCCGCGTAACCTCTTCTTCCAACCTCTTCTGGCTGGCTTTCAACTGACCTTCCAGCTCAGAGATCTGTAGCCTCAGTTTGTCTTCTCTTTCCTTATTGCCGGTCAGCGTGGCGTTCCAGGTTTTGTTGAACGCAGAGATCTCCCGGTAGGCGATACCGAGTGACTTATTCTTGGACTCTAACATGTCATGAGAGCTTTTGAAGTCTTTTCCCAGGCGTTCACGCTTCTTTTTCTCTTCTGCCAGTTCGGCACCTAACCTGCTTAACAACTCAGTTTGCTGTTAGAAGGAATACACAGCTTCGTTTTTTTCACTCCGGATTTGAGCCAATTCCTTCTCTAACTCTTCATTGATCTTCATCAAGTCTTCTTTTTCTTTCACGAACTGCTCGTATGCTTCAATAGCCACAGAAGTGGGTTCCTCAACTAGAATGGGAACAGGACGTGATACTGCTGGAAAAGGCATCTGCACTTGTCTTACCCTCTCTTGAATCCACACCTTGTAAGGCGGATAAGCTTGACAATCATTCTTGCCTAACAATGGTTTCCCTCTTCTGTAGATATGATTCCAAGCGCGCTGAAGCTTGGCCAATAATTCCCCACTCAGGTCACCAGTGAAATACAGAGATTCCTGTATTTCTTCTTCCTTTGGCGAACTCTTCAAAGCATACCCAAACTGTCTGACTAGAAATGAGGGGTTGTAGTTGATGCACCCCTTCCTTCCAATCAAAGGCACATTGGGAAACCCGGCACAACTGAAGATAATCTCTAACCCCAATAAATCTCTATCGAACCAGACGATGTCTTCTGAAGAAAGCCCCATTAGACGCTCAGACCATTCAGCTGTATCTGCAGATTCAACAAAAGGACCCTTCTTGGGCATATGGCTCTCAAACCACATATTCAGCAACGGTACACAACAATGGACATTCTTCCCCCTTCTGTTTTCGTTCTTATAATGCAAGGAATGATAGAAATCTCCAATCAAGGTAGGCACCAGGTTGCCTGCAGGAAACAAGTGGAATGCATCCAAATCAACGAATTCAGGCAGATTAGGGAACAGTATAATCCCATAGATGCACAAGGCAAGAACAACGTTAAACACAATCCAGCAGCCACTCTTGGCATATTCTTGGGCTTTGCCAACCAAAAACTTGAGAGAAAACCCAGAAACTCCATGCCAGGAAGTCAACAACAACTCTGCAGGATCCATATGCAAGGGAACAACTAAGTCCTCCATCTTAGGCTTGGCTTCAAAGTGAATGAAGGGCACTCTGTTCTGAACTGGCAACTCTAGAAACTCAGCATACTCCTCCATGGTCTGAGCCAAAATGAAGTCCTGGAACATAAAACACCTCAAGGAGGGATCATATAACTGCATCAATGTGTATAACCCATTCAGCTCATATGTAGTTGGTCTGTAAACCAAACTCAATAGCTTCCCATAGCTCTTCCTAAAGCTTCTCTTCACATCATCGTCAGCTAGGGAAATCAGATCCAACAGAGAAGTCACATCAGAAGTAGGTAACTTATACGAAACAGTCTTCCTCAAAGTACTCATAATAATAGATAGAAGTCCGGAGCACTAGAATCGGGAAGTATGAAAATGCACCTGCAGCACAGACACACGTTAATGATATGCACATGATGATGCAAACAATGAAATATGCAAACAATGCAACAAAGGACCAAGTGCCCCTGGCTGAGAAGCCCAATCCACAATACTGGTCTCACATAGGCCCACAAATGGCTCAAGACCATCCACAAGGTTCCAACCTGGTCTCTGACAGACCCAATAATACTGTCCTTAAATATCAACACCACTGAATCTCAATTAAGAAAACCGGTAATCTGGAGGTCAAGTTACCTGCATGTCCCAACCCCTCTCACAGGTAGGTGTCCTAATAACTGAAACAAGGTATGGCATCCTATGCGGTCGTTGGCGTCACAGACTTTCAAGACTGATGATACGATACCCAGAAGGTGTGGCATCATCATGTCCTGAAGAGGCCTCACTTAGCCAACTTCCAAATGATCGGTCCCCGGAGTCGACAATCCAACTAACCAACAACCCCCTCAACCCAAAGGGTTGAAAAAGAAGTCAACCAGAAGAATCTCGTCCGAGCGTGGATTTCATGAGACACTAGTGCCTGCAAAGCAAGAACGCGCCCACTAATTTCCACTATAATTCTAGGTGCACTCAAGCCCAGGTCCGGCTTATCTCTCAATCATAGAACCCCCTCATACCCACAGTAATAATCACCATAATATAATGCTGAAAGTAAATACAGAAACGTAAATCCATACAAAACCCACGACGGGAAAACAAGCGCTAGGATTGACTCGCGTAGGGAACCGTTGGAGTCCCCAGCAGAGTCGCCAGCTGTCGCTACTGCGAAAATCAGCGCCGGCTATGACAGAAGAGTCGCCACCGTGCGTTATTTATCCCAACAGAGGGAAAGGAAACGCTCGAAGTAAACCTCACGCAAAGACGAGAAAGGAATGGTCATCGCAACCAAATCCTGGATTCGGGAGTCGATTACGCAAGGGGAAGGTATTAGCACCTCTCACGTCCGTCGTACTTGACGGGATCCACGCTTGTTTTCTGGTACGGATCGTTATTCTATCTACTCTAAAGGGTCAAGGGTTAAAAGAAAATAAAATGACTCGGCAAAGTATCGCACTTTATGCCTACGTATTCCCGTCTGGAACGAGAAATCAGAGTCGACATAGTTCGCCTACCTACTGGAAAGGAAGGGAAGGTTGCTCGCTAGGATATCGCCTCCTATGCCTACGTACTTTCATACAACATGAAAGATCAGAGAAAACGTAGTTCGGGCTACGGAAGACACAAATTTGTCTATTTGTCTATTTATCCTTCTGAAAAAGGTTTTCTCCTGATTACGGGTCCAAGCGGACAAAAATGACACTTTGATTGGTCTTCAGTCTTTTACGCAAGAACTGTTTTTTATTGATGTTTGAAATCTTATTATGTTTTGAATTATTCTGAGATGAGAAGAGAAAGAAATCTAAAAACCTAGGGTTAGAAATGGGAATCAAAACTACCCTAATGTTGTCATGCATGGATTAACACCTAATGTCTGTCATATTCCTCTATTGCACAGAGAAAAACAGAGATCCTAAGGGATAAACGGAAAAGAAACAACATATATACAGTAAAGCAGTAAAATGCATGAATGCGGCAATACAAGCGAGGCAAGGGAGTCCCACTCAACCTCGAACCTGAGAAAACAATAGGCAAAGTGAAAGGGCTTCACTTCAAACCTAAGGGAAAATTAACAAACAATACAACAAAGAAAATAAACCCCAACACCAGCTCTGACAGCACACCAGCTCCTACAGTAGCAGCTCTGAAAAACATCAAATTCTGGCAGTTGATTAACAGCAAAACAGTAACATCTTCAAGTGAACCCCAAAATCAACTCTTCAATGATCCCCTACACTCCAAGCAACACCAAGCCTGAGCAAGCAATGAACCCCAACAGTTGACAGCTTCAGACAACAGTAAAACCCTAATCCAACAGTTGAGCAGCTTTGGCAGGCACAAACTTCTCCTTCACCCATCTTCAATGCAATGAACTTTATCTTCAATGAACTTCTATCTTCAAGGCCAGCACTCCAGAAGAGAATCCCTTAACAGAATAATTTGGATGTTAAACAGCTTATTGACAACAAAAGGAAGCCTATAAGTGTTTATCATCACAAGAGACTTGTTCCCTCAAAGTTCTACTGCTAAGATAAGCCACTTATCCCTCCAAAGGAGGGATGTGAATATCTTAGAAGGACTTTTAGTCATTGGGAGGAATGGAAGCACAAGATGCTTTCCATGTTTGTGGAAGAATTCAGTCTAATCTAAAGCTCTGCCTATTTTCCCTATTTCCTATGTCTGCAACAAGCACCTTCAAGCACAAGAATCCCCAAGCTACAAGCATCATGATTTGTATTCAATCTTCTTTCATGCTTCCTCATGCTCCACAAGCCAAACCCAAGCCCCAAACCCAATTGAAATGACCAAAACCCCACAAACAAACAACATCCCAAGTGGGAAACACACAAATAACAGCCAATTGCAAAAATCAAGTAAAAAATAGTAAAACTCATTATAAAATCCTAATTAAATTTCTAAGGGAGCTTAACTATATACCCTATACCCCATATAAACCCCAAGACCTAAATCAATTTTAAAACCCCAAAACTATGCCCTAAACTGCACCTAATTGTTGTGAAACCCTAATCCTGATCACCCTAAAGTTGATGGTTCAAAACTATCCTAAATTAAATCACAAAAATGTGATAAAATTCCAGGTGGAACCTAATACTCTAATCTAACCATAGCAAAAATAATTACATCAAAATATGAAATACAATGACCATACTAAATTCAGCAAGTAACATATACCAAGTGAAAATGAAATAAATGCCATAAAAATGTAAAAATGTACCAGAAAATAAAAAATGAATGAAATTCCAATTTTATTCTTTTATAATTTTCTTGATGTTTTTATGAAAATGAGGGAAAAAATCCCATGTAAAAATAACCATTTTTCAATTTGTTATGATTTATTTACTAAACTATATGCAAACATGAAAATTAAAGGAAAATCAATTAAAAATGAAAAATATGCGTGGCAAATAGCAATTTCTACAGTTCAGAAATGAATTGGGCTCAGGAGGGGGGTGCCAATAGCCAGCGCGCTAGGCCCATTACCCATTTAGAAAAAAAACATTAAAAAAACCAAGAAAAAAGAAAAATGGGGGGGGGGGGGGGTAGCGAATAGCAAGATTTCGCCTTGTTTTCCATTGGGCCCCAGACTGGGGGGGTGTAGTTAGCAGGTCTGGGCTATGGCCCAAAACAAAACGCATTGACGGGGGTGCCACTGGGGAAACGGGGGGAGACGACCAGCAAACCAACACCATGGGCCTAAGGCCCGAATCCAATTCCCCCCTCAGTCCTAGCAACAAAACCTAAGTTACCTCACATTCCCTCACTACTGTTCACCGTCTTTCTCGGCAAGCCCTAGTGGCGCTCTCAAATCTCTCCATCACACAATCTACAACCAGACTAACACCCTAAATCAAACCCTAACCTCTAACCTAATTCTGCCAAACAAACTAATACTCCACAGCCTAATTCTTCAGCTAACAAAATGTAAATCTTAACAAGTTGGGAGCGAAGAAGAAAACCTGGAGAAGTGATGAAGATGGTGGAGCTTTTCTGGAGACGCTAACGAGCGAAGCTCCTTTGGAGATGAGCGTTCTTGCTGACGAGCGTGTGAGATGGCTCTTACGAATCTGAAGAATCAACGCTCCTGGGAATCCCTTACCGACGTCTGAAGATGTTCAATGTTGGTGGAGTCCTTACGAAGAGCTGATGAAGATCTCACGCCCTTGATGATGTTCTTGAAGAAACTTCTGGAAATCTGGAGATGAAAATGACGAATATTCTTGAGCTCGCTTGAAGATTTCTGGAAAAAAGCTCTTGAATGTTGATGAATCGGTGACGAACGAATTGATGCCAAAATGAAGATCCGGATGAAGATCAGCAATGAATTGTTGATGAATCTGAGGAAATTGTGAAGATTGGTGTAGATTTGAGTATGAATATTGGATGAGGTACTTGAGGATTTCTGGTATTCTGGAAAAAAAATGAAGATTCATATGAGTTTTTCGGCGAATTCACCGTTTCCGGCGACGGTTAGAAGTTCCGGCGAGAGGTTCCGGCGGAGGTGCGGTGGTCCGACGAGGTTTGCATGTGCGCCGACAAAGAGGGGTTAGTGGGATACGCGTGGCAAGCTTGCAGTGAGGGATGGCGGTGGTGGAGTCTGAAGCAAACGCGTGGCACTGAGGGGAGAGGGAGAGAGGACACGTGTGAGGAGAGAGGGGGATAGGTGGCAGAAAGCTGTGAGTGATGAGTGATGAGGTGGCTGAAGAAGGTTTAACACGCGTGGCCTCTCTATTTAAATGACACTTGGCAATTCGTGGACCTCTCTGACTGGGCTTGACTGGATAATGGCCCATTAAGGACTCTGATGCTAATTAAAACCTGATTAATTGATGATTACATGAATTAACTCAAAGACCTAATTAAACTCTAAAAACAAAACGAAATTAATAATAAAAACCCTAATTAACTCCTAAAAACGAAATAAATCCTAATTATCCTATTTAAAACAGAAAAAGATTACTTAATATCTAGAAATTTATTTAAAATCCCAATTAAGTCTATAAAGTCAATATAAAAAAAATCTAATAAAATCTATAAAAAAAACCTATTAAATTCTATATTGAAAACTTTATCACTATTTATTAAACCAAAATCTCACATTATTATACTCTCTTTTTTTAAACTATATAAAAAACTATTAAAAAAAATCTAAAATCTATATTAAAATCTATATTAAACTACTCTATTTAATGATAAAAAAACTAATATCTAAAATGTTAAAAATCTATTAAATCTATTAAAAAAAATGAATATCTATTTTAAAAATCTAAAAAATCTATTTACTTCTATTAAAAAATCTAGATATAAAATCTATTAAACTCTATATAAAAAAAACTAACCTATTTAATATCTAAAAAACAAATAAATCTATTAAAAAACTGTTAAATGCATTAAAAATCTAAAAAATAAAAGAAAAAACTAAAAATGCCAGGAAGCCGATTAAATCGATTAGAGAACAATTGCGCAACCATAGCGAAACCCGGGCACCGAGATGGCCTAAAAACAACAGGGAACGAGCACCAATTCTCAAAATACACTTATTCAACCCGGCCTGAACTGCCTGAAACGCCAGGGGCTGTAATCCCGATAAAATCAATCTGACTGAGAAAATTGCAATGCATGCATTATGCGAATGCGAATGCAAAATGCGTCGAAACATAAAGCAGATATGGGAACCGGTTGGTCAATTTTTGGGGTGCAACACCCATTTGTAATTCTCGTCGGATGACCTTGACGTTGTACCTAATCGTTATTTTCTGTTTGAGTGAGGTTTTACGGAGGGCTTCCCCTGTCCAAACTTCTTCGACGAGGTCGAGTTCTTCCCTCAGGGCCTCACTGTTTGTTTCTTCGTCCAAAGGTGCTTCAGTTTGTCTAGTCAACACGTGTGTTTCAATGGGGGTTACCGCATCTGTTCTGTATGCTAGGCGAAAAAGGGCTTCCCTGGTTGACGAATGAGGTGTAGTGCAATAGGGCTAGAGTATGTTGTGCAGCTCCTTGACCCACTGCCTCTTTGTTTCGTCCAGTCTTTGTTTGAGCCCTCGTAAGATTACTCAGTTTGCCGCTTCAGCTTGCCCGTTAGTGCCAAGTTGAGCGAAAAACTCCTGGAATTTTTTGTCCGTGAACTGTGTCCCGTTATCTGTCGTGATCGCTTGAGGAATGCCAAAACGGGAAAAGATGTTTCTCTTATAGAAATGAAGTATATTGTGGGTAGTTATCTTGGCCAGGACTTTAGCTTTTATCCACTTGGTAAAGTAGTCCACACCCACTATTAAGTATTTATTTTTGTTTGAGCCTACGACGAAGGGTCTCAAGATGTCCAGGCCTTACCAAGCGAAGGGATACAGAGAGGACATCCCCTTGAGCTCGTTCGGTGGTACCAGGAGCATGTCCCAGTGTCGTTGGCCTTTGTCGCATTTCTTTACATGCTCTTTCGTGTCGTTTTGCATGATCGGCCAGTAGTAACCTGCTCACAGAGCTTTCCTTGCGAGAGACCTCCCACCTAGGTGTTGGGCGTTGATTCCTCGTAGATCTCGTGTAGGACGTGAGTGACCATCTTCTCTTTGACGTATTTGAGGAGGGGTATGGAGAATCCTCGTCTGTACATTTTGTGCTCGACCAGAACGTAGGAGTAAGATCTATGCCTTAATATGCTGGCCTCCTTTAGGTCGGATGGTAGTTCATTTTTAGTGAGGTAGTTGTATATTGGGGTTATCCAGCAGTGGTCATTGCCGATGATGTGCACGTCGAGGATCGTGGACGTTCTCTCGATGCTAGGTCGTGGGAGTATCTCCTGGATGACTAATTTGTTTCCCCTTTTTTCTTTGTGCTGGATAGTTTGACAGATTGTTTGCTCGAACATTGTGTTCACGGGGAACGTGTTTTACTTCCACGGAGGTGAACTTTGTCATATTCTCCTTAACCATGGCCAGGTATTTGAACAAGTTATCATTTTTGACATGGTATTCCCCCCGGACATGGAGGGCTACTAGCTGAGAGTCGGTGCAGATGACGACTTCTTTTGCTCCCAAGTCTTCGGCGAGGCGTATACTGAACAAGAAGGCTTCATATTCAGCTTGGTTGTTAGAGGTGGGGAATGACAGTGTTAGCAAAATTTCTATGAGGATTCCCTCCTTGTTTTCTAGGATGACACCTACTCCGCTCCCTGCTGAGTTGGATGCTCCGTCAATAAATATGACCCACCTGCGGGAACCCTCGTTTGGCTAGCCGAGTAAGGTCATTTCTTCTACGAAGTGAGCTAGTGCTTGTGCCTTGAGGGCCTTTTTGCTCTCGTACCAGATGTCAAATTCGGATAGTTCCAACGACCATTTGAGCATTCTTCCAGCGATGTCTGGACGACCTAGTAGTTGCTTTATGGGCTGGTATGTGCATACCACAATAGTGAGGGCCAGAAAATAGTGTCTCGGTCTCCTTGCAGTGTTGATAAGGGCGAGAGACATCTTCTCTATCTATTGATACCGCAACTCTGACCCTTGCAGCGCCTTGATTATGAAATAGATGGGTTTCTGCCCGTCAAGGGTTTCACGGATGAGAGTGACACTCATAGCCTCGGTTGCAATGGCGAGGTAGAGAAAAAGAGTTTCTCCATTTTCTGGCCGAGAGAGGACTGGCGGTGTAGATAGGGCTTGCTTCAAGTGGAGGCAAGTTTTGTCACATTCCTCTATCCATTCGAATGCGGCTTCCTCGCGAAGGAGTTTGAAAAGGGGAGGGTGTGTTCGGCAGATTTGGATACGAAGCGGGAAAGCGATGCAAGCATCTCATTGAGGGACTGGATGGACTTTTTTGAGTTCGGCGTGGAGAACTCAGAGGAGGCTTTGCACTTGTCGGGGTTGGCTTCAATTCCTCGTTCGGTTAGATAGAAGCCGAGGAACTTGCCTGCTCGTACCCCGAACGTGCACTTCTCCGTATTGAAGCGCATCTTGTACTTTCTGGATTGCTCGAAGACCTTCTTCAGATGGGCCGTGTGATCGGATTCGTCGTGGGACTTCACAATTATGTCGTCTATATAGACTTCGAGCATGTCCCCAATTTCTCCTTGGAAGAATTTGTTCATCATCCTTTCGTAGGTAGCGCCGACATTCTTTAGGTTGAAGGACATTACATTGTAGTAATAGCTGCCCGATTCGGTCATGAAGGTTGTGTACCTCTTGTCGTTTTTTTTCATAGGTATCTAGTTGTAGCCTGAATAAGCGTCTATGAAAGATAGCAATTTAAAATCGGCAGAATTATTAACTAGTTTATCTATGTTGGGGAGGGGATATGCGTCTTTAGGGCAGACCCTATTAAGATCAGTATAGTCAACACACATGCGTCATTTTCCATTATTCTTTTTAACGAGTATAACAGTGGACAACCAAGTGGTGTACTTGGCCTCCGATATAGTCTTTTACAACCTGTTCGATATCCATCGTTTTCTCGGGGGACTGTCGTCGTCTACATTGAGAAACTGCTCTGACAACGAGATCGATGGTGAAGTGGTGACAGGCCACATTGAGGTCTAATCCAATCATCTTCGCGGCACTCCATGCAAATTGGTTTACATTCTCCTAGATGCATGCTCTCAGTTGTTTCCTCGCTAGCTCGGGGAGACCGACTCCAATATTTACTCTTCGCTTGGGGTCGTCACCAAGCGGGACATGCTCGAATTTAAAACATCACTATTAATAACAATTATTAAAAGATATTTACATTAAATACTTTAATATTATATAAATTATTGAAATCAGAATTTAATTAATTTAAACCAAATTATTAATGTTATATATATATATCTGTTAGAAAATTTTGAATAAAAAAATAATTAATAAGATTCTTTAAAAAATAAAAAATTTAAAACAAAAAATATAATAATAAATTAAATAATATATTTTAAATAGCATGTTATTTTAACACCGAAGTATATTGATATTGAAATTTTTATGTGTTCGTGTTGGCTCCTAATTTCGATGTCTGAATGAAGTTTAAAGTAACGAATAGAGTTTCCTGAAGAAATCTAACTACTTCGACTAGAGCCATGTTTTGAAATGAGAGTCGAAGGCGTCCTTTCGCCAGAAGAGTCTATGTTATGGACTTAGAGATATTCCTCAGCAGTTAGAAGACCCGATTCGACAGAAGCATTGCTAGGGGTATTTTGACGAGTTCATTTGAATTCAAATAAAAGAGGGAAAGTCTGTTATTAAGAAAGACACGTGGAACGCCCCTATGATTCGAAAGCATTCACATTGACACTTGTCTTGATTTTGTTTGTTAGCCGTTAATGGCAGTTATATTTGATTTTTATAAATAGCGGGTTTTAGTGTTAAGATTTGTGTGTGTTCAATTGTGTACAAATTCTTCAGTATACTCCAAGTATCCATGTGATTGAGAAAAACGAGTTTGTAAGAATGTACGTTGACTAAACACCAGTTTTTCATTTCAATGCAATTTGACAAATCTCTTTATTTAAGAATTTATCCTGTTCCAATAACTTTTAATCCTTCTTCATTTCCCATTTGTACATTTTATCTACCAATTACCTCCAAGTAGGTTTAAGAGCAGCCTTATCATAAGAGACATACACTATAACACATGTGTCATACCGCCATCCTTGCACTTTGTCTTTAATTGTTATTATTTCGCTAACTGTAGCAATTATGTAGTCATTTGCATGAACTGAATTGATCTCATTTTTTGACTTGTTGTGCTTGCAATCTCGAACATAGTGTCCGGGTTTTCCACATACAAAATAACCGCTTTTCAGACCTTTCGAACCGCCAAAATTTTTGAATTTTTTATGTTCCTTTTTAGGTCCAAGATGACTCTCCATGCCATCATATTTGCTTTTTGGTTTGACAGTCACAACATTGTCTTTGAAAAGACCAGCAGATTTTGATTTCTCTCTTTCTTTTGATTCCTCTTCGATTTGAAGATGTTTCTAGATTTTCTCTATGAGAAGTCCTCAGAACTATGCAACAATTTCTTTCTACAGTCTTTCCATGAAGGTGGTAATTTTGCAATGATTGCACCAACTTGAAAGATCTCAAGAATGTATATTTTCACAGCTTTTATTTTATTCACGAGAACTTGTAACTCATGCACATGAGGAAGAATGGGCTTGGAATCTATGAATTTAAAATCAAAGTATTTAAAAATTAAAAACTTCTTCGTACCTTCCTCTTTGGCCTTGAATTTAAACCCAAGTGCTTTTCAAATTTTTGTTTCAAACTGAGTGTCTGTATAAAGGTTGTAGAGACTATCAGATAATGTATTGAGGATATGTCCACAACTGTCGCTACTGCGAAAATCGAGGCCGGCAATGACAGAAGAGTCGCCACCGTGCGTTATTTATCCTAAGAGAGGGAAAGGAAACGCTCAGAGAAAACCTGACGAAAAAGACGGGATAAGATCGGTCATCGCAACCAAATCTTGGGTTCGGGAGTCGGTTACACAAGGGGAAGGTATTAGCACCCCTCACGTCCGTCGTACTCGATGGGATCCACGCTTGTTGTCTAGTCTATGGGTGAAAAACAAACTATCTACGACTGCTAATGCTAAATAGAAAGAAATAAAAAGAAATGAAAGAACTGACTCGATAGAGCGTCACGCTCTATGCCTACGTATTCCCTCGTGCAATGGGAAAGACAGAGTCAACGTAGTTCAGGAAACTACGGGGGGGATTGCTCGCCAAGACATCGCGTCTTGTGCCTACGTATTCTCATCTGGTACGAGAAATCAGAGCAAAATGTATTACTGGCTAACTACGGGTAAACTGGGTGTTCTCGATCACGTGGGGTGAGAGAAAAGATTGACGATACTAGCGTCTGCATTCTAGCAGTTGAGTGTATGCTGCTCGACCATTGAAGACTTAGGCGTTACCTGTTTGTGATAGAACATACGTAGTATGTCGGGGCTTAAAGGTACGGGTTACCTACGGGTTCTAGAACTACGGTCTGGTCTCAATTATGCTAGGGCAAGAGAAAGGAGAAGATTAGTCATTAGCGGGAAAGTCTCGATCGCACGGCAGCGAGAGAACAGAGAGATTAGTTGTTAATGTGCCTGCTAGGATATTGCATCCTATGCCTACATATTCTCGTCCGGTACGAGAAATCAGAGAAGTTGTAGTTCAGCTAACTACAGAAAACGGTCTCGATTGCACGGAAGCGAGAGAAAAGGGAGTCTCGATTGCACAGAGGCAAGAGGGGGGATCTCAATCGCCAGGACGCGAGAGAAAGGAGTTTCAATCGCACGGAGGCGATGGAAAAGAGGAAGCGGTCCTAACACGCCTAAACGGGAAGGAACTCGAGACACACACGCAAGAACCTAAAGCGTAGGAGCGAATGCATTGCATATCACCCAAAGGGTGCTATACTAAAAACTCTAGGCTATTAAGGGGAAACCCCTCAATCACCATTTCCTACGTATCTATTGCTCAGAACTCACAACGCTCGACGGTTGATTAAAAGACTTGAATTAGAAAGATGTTACCGAACGGAGTGGTTCCGTTGACCCTTGACATTGTGCACAAGCTCTATTCTAATCTTCTCCTCTTTTGGTCCTTGATGATGCTTTGAATCGGGACTAATGTGACGCTAAACCCTCATAGTTCGACTTATAAGAGAAGTCAAACTTTAAGAGGCCGCGTATCGATTTTCGTGCTATGGACAAGATAGAGAAACGATATTGAGGATCGTTCTCCAATTGAATCATGTCGCACAGACCAAAAATAGTGGGATCTCGTCTTACAAGACTTCATCGATCACCAAAAGTCAAAATAAAATCGAAAGATGAAAAGAAATGAGAGAGAAAAAAAAGTGGTCACGGATCCAACATTATTCATCAATAATTTGACTGGTAATGAATTACCAAAATGTCGTCATCGACCAAAAAAAATGGAACAAAATGTCCAATAACAAATGAAAATAAAATCTAACTTCTAAAAACAAAATAAACTTTTAATAAAAATTTAAAAGGAAATGAATATAAAATAAATCCTAGAAAATAATATATACGTATATAACAAACTTCTAAATAAAATATATACAAAAGTTATCAAAAGAAAATTAATAAAACCTTTTTTAAAAGAAATAATAAAAAATATATATAATATGTACAACCAGTCTGTTTTAAACAAAACTATATTAAAAAAAAATTACAATTTATTTTAGGAAAAGAAGAACAGGGGGTTCAAAGTTGATAGGGGGTGCAGATAAAGGAGAGAACTAGGCTCTAAGCCCAAAACATCATCAGACAAAAAATAAAATAAATAAATAAATAAATAAAAAGTAAAAGAAAAATAAAAAAACGAAGAAAACGAAAACCATTTCTCTCAACTCTCAGTTCCAACGTTTCGCTATAATCACTCTTTCTCGCTATTTCCATTTCAATCGCATCATCTCAACTTTCTCTCCGTCTCGAACACTATGCTCTCACTCTCGCTCTCATCTTTTCTCAATGTCTCTCAATCTCTCACTCTCGCTCGTTTCTGTTTAAGCTTCGATCTCACCCTTTCTGAATATTTCTTCTGATTCCGCTCTGTTTCAATCTGGTTTGTGGTTGTGTATTCCCTTGTCATGGCAGCAAGTTGTTGTTGTGGTGAAGATTTGGGGATAAAAAAGGTTTCGAAGATGTGTATTGGATGGAGGTGATGGTGAGTGAAGCTTTCGCGGCCGGGTCTTGGGGTGGTGTGATTTGGGGGTTTGTTCGGTTGAAAGAGCTTCTGGGCGTGTTGAAGGAAGGATCTTACGGCGAGTTTCGGTTTTGGATGCTTCTGGTTTTCGTGTAGGTTCGGAGGTTCGAAGTTTGACGTTGAAGGTGGAAACGGAAATGGTGTTTGAAGAAGATGGAGGTTCGTGTTATGATGAGGGTTCTAGATTTGAGTTGGTCGGCTGGGTTTGCAAAACAGGATCGAGTTTTGGATCAAGTTTGGTCATTGAGTTTCTGGGTTTATTTTCTGGGTTTGTGTTGAAGTTTCGGTGAAGGTTGAGTGAAGCGAGTTCGTGGAATGGATGTTGTTTTGTTGGAGTTTTGAAAGGGAGGTTCTGTTGAAAGGTTGAAGGTTTTGTCGTTTCAGTCCCGGAGAAGATGATGAATAACGATGATGGTGAAGATGTTTAAGGATGGATTCGTGGGGTTGGTCGATGGAAGGTTTTGGTGTGAAGAAGTTTTGTGTTGCTGTTGTTGGAACAAATTCGGAGGGTATTGTTGTTGGAGAAAGTATTTTGAAGTTGGTTTGAACGTTTGACCATTGATGAAGAAATCTGGGAAATTGTTATGAAGTTATGATGAATGTTCTTGAAGGTGTTTTGAAAGGATGATGATGGTGAAGATGGAGGAGGCGAATGAACAGTGTTAGGGTTAGGGTTGATGATGAATAGTGTTTGAAGGGAACTGTAGCGGCTAGGGTTGTTGGTCTAGGGTTTGGAGGCTGAGAGTTTAGGGTTCCCTCTGGAGAAGGAAGTGAATAGAACCCCCCCTATATAGCGCTGCCACGTGGCAGTCTGGGGTAATTGATGATTAATGACTTGTTAAGAAGATTTGGGGATAAAAAAGGTTTCGGAGATGTGTATTGGATGGAGGTGATGGTGAGTGAAGCTTTCGCGGCCGGGTCTTGGGGTGGTGTGATTTGGGGGTTTGTTCGGTTGAAAGAGCTTCTGGGCGTGTTGAAGGAAGGATCTTACGGCGAGTTTCGGTTTTGGATGCTTCTGGTTTTCGTGTAGGTTCGGAGGTTCGAAGTTTGACGTTGAAGGTGGAAACGGAAATGGTGTTTGAAGAAGATGGAGGTTCGTGTTATGATGAGGGTTCTAGATTTGAGTTGGTCGGCTGGGTTTGCAAAACAGGATCGAGTTTTGGATCAAGTTTGTTCATTGAGTTTCTGGGTTTATTTTTTGGGTTTGTGTTGAAGTTTCGGTGAAGGTTGAGTGAAGCGAGTTCGTGGAATGGATGTTGTTTTGTTGGAGTTTTGAAAGGGAGGTTCTGTTGAAAGTTTGAAGGTTTTGTCGTTTCAGTCCCGGAGAAGATGATGAATAACGATGATGGTGAAGATGTTTAAGGATGGATTCGTGGGGTTGGTCGATGGAAGGTTTTGGTGTGAAGAAGTTTTGTGTTGCTGTTGTTGGAACAAATTCGGAGGGTATTGTTGTTGGAGAAAGTATTTTGAAGTTGGTTTGAACGTTTGACCATTGATGAAGAAATCTGGGAAATTGTTATGAAGTTATGATGAATGTTCTTGAAGGTGTTTTGAAAGGATGATGATGGTGAAGATGGAGGAGGCGAATGAACAGTGTTAGGGTTAGGGTTGATGATGAATAGTGTTTGAAGGGCACTGTAGCGGCTAGGGTTGTTGGTCTAGGGTTTGGAGGCTGAGAGTTTAGGGTTCCCTCTGGAGAAGGAAGTGAATAGAACCCCCCTATATAGCGCTGCCACGTGGCAGTCTGGGGTAATTGATGATTAATGACTTGTTAATGATGATAAAAAAAAGTTAAACTAATAAATGTTGAAAGAAAGAAAAGGTGAAAAAACGTAAATAAAGAAAAAAGTTAAACTAATAAATACTGAAAGAAAGAAAAGGTGAAAAAACGTAAATAAAGAAAAAAAAAAGGGAGGTGGGGTTCGAACCCCCATCCTCTACCATAAAACTCACATGTCCATCCGCTGGGGCGAAAATACATCAAGTAATAAAATTGCACAAACAAACATATATTACATAAATGTTAAAAATTAAGAAAAAAAACGTAACACAAAATGACCAAGGTGGGATTTGAACCCCCATCCTTTACTATAAGGATCACAAGTTCATCCACCAAGGTGGGGATACTTCCAATAACAAGACTTCTCAAATAAGTATATATTACATATAAAATATAAAAAAACATATTTAATTAAAATAAACTTAAACTAATTAATAAATAAACAAATGGTAAAAACTAATAAACATTCTATGCTAATACTATTTCTAATATAATAAATAATAATCATAATGATAATCTAACTAAATAAATAATAAAAGAAAATAATAATAATAATCTAATTAGTAAAGAAAAACTACACTAAATTAAAAATAACATAATTTAAATCTAATAAAAAAACATAATTCTAAAAAAAACTATTAAATAAAAACCATTTACAAATAAATCCTAATATTAATAAACCTACAAATAAAAACCATTATAAACATCTATTCCTATTTAAAACATCTCTAAATAAATAAAAATAAAATAAAAATAACAATAAAAAATGCAAAAATGCTATGGAAAACGGGAAAGCACCGAAATGCACCGATATTATCGACACGGGTTGAATCATAAAAAAGAGAGCGACTTTATCTCGATTTTGACATTGAATTTCTCGTTTGAATTAATTTGAATTGCCTGAAACGCGAGCAAAGCGGCTAAAATTCTGATAAATTCAATCCGGCTGATAACACGGGCAAAATGCAGCCTAAATGATATGCAGATGAAAACAAAGCAAAAGCCAGTCAAAGCTAGAAAATAGGTGGACAAATTTTAGGGTGCAACAACTGCCTCTATTCAATCGACTTGGACCAGAAGGGATGAAAAGCAGCCGCTTTCAGACGTTCATGGTAGAAGGTGGTTGAATACAAAAGAACCCGGAAATTTGCCAACCGCAAAAAGAAACCTCTGACATTGCCGTCAGCCATCAATATCCAGTAAAAGCACCTGACTTCACCGTCAAAACTCAACATTAAATTTGTAAAACATCTGACTTCGCTGTCAAAACTCCACATAAAATTGGTGAAACACATGACCTCGCCGTTAGTCCTCAAAATCATCTGACTTCGCCGTTAGTCATCAATATCCAATTTGTAAAACATCTGACTTCGCCGTCAAAACTCCACATAAAATTCCTCTGACATTGCCTTCAGACATTCAAAACAATCAATCGGTAAATCACACCTGACATCGCCGCCAGTCATTCACAAAAATAAAGCGTCTGACATCGCCGCCGGACAACCAAAACACCCAACATCGTCGCCAGAAACAAACATCCAACATCGCCGCTGGAGAACCAAATTACCTGACATCGCCGCCAAAAAAAACCTCCAACCTCGCCGCTGGGAAAACAAAGATATTTGACATCGCCGCCAGAAAAACATCCAACCTCGCCGCTGGGAAAACGAAATTACCTGACATCGCCGCCAGAGAACTATAACTCTGAGAAACACCCGACATCACCGTCAAGTACCTGTGGGGATACAGAACTCTGACATCGCCGCCAGACAACCACGGTGCTAATAAACCTCTGACATCGCCGCCAGACAAACATAAATCTGATAAGCATCTGACATCGCTGTCAACTCTCAACATCATCCAATGATGGACGGAGAGAAACATTATATCCAAAACTCACATTGTCTAATGGTAGACAGGAAGAACAATATCCAAAATCACATCGTCTAATGGTAGACAGGAAGAATACGCCATATCCAAAACACTCACATCGTCCCATGATGGACGGAGAGAAACATTATATTCAAAACTCGTATCGTCTAATGATAGACGAGAGGAAAATCAAATCCAAATCTCGCATCGTCTAATGATAGACGAGAGGAACATCAAATCCAAATCTCGCATCGTCTAATGATAGACGAGAGGAACATCAAATCTAAATCTCGCATCGTCTAATGATAGACGAGAGGAACATCAAATCCAAAACACTTACATCGTCCAATGATGGACGGAGAGAAACATTATATCTGAATCTCACATCGTCTAATGATAGACGAGACTAACATCATATCCGAATCTCGCATCGTCTAATAATAGACGAGAGTAACATCATATCTGAATCTCGTATCGTCTAATGATAGACGAGAGTAACATCATATCCGAATCTCGCATCGTCTAATGATAGACGAGAGTAACATCTGTTGGGGATGTCATCATCAGAGGGTTGATGGACAAAGTACGACCGACGTATGATCTAGAACCCAAAAGTAAGCAAGCGAACAAGCTGTCTGAACAAAGCTGTTGATATACCACAGTCTTGATTGAAGAGTGATTCGAGCTGCCACGGAAGGCTTACAAAAACTGGCTTATGCTTCGCATGCATATGTTTGTTTTTTTGTGGCGTAATGCTCCATACGAAATGGAAATGCTACACATTTGAGGATGAGATGCAAAAGATGATGCAAATATGATAGCTATATGCAAAGATGGGGATGCAGGCTCGGGCTGCTGGGGAAAGCTGGATGTGAAAGAAACACTCCAGCAAAATAAATGCTGAAGAGGTGAAGCCAACTCCACTGGCAATAACCGGATGTGCCAAGTATGATTGGACTCTCCTGGGGATAGCTTACACATGCCAATGATGATTGGGCTTTTTCTGGGGAAGACAGGTGAAGGGTTACAACTTCCCGACATTCATCTTGAACCTGAAGATTGACTGCACCTGCTTGAATAGCTTTGAGTAGCTCTGACGATATGAAGAGGAAAAGTTCCCTTATTTCCAAACTTGCCCCAGCCCGTGGGATATCTGTATAAATCTTCCTCGAAAGGAGATCTGAAAGCTCTGTACCCTGCTGGTTTGATATGAACTGCCTCAGCATCATGAACCTCAGAGAGGTGCTTTAGATTAACTGCCTTCCGGATAAGGATAATATCTGTCCTCTTGGGGTGACCTGCCCCATCCTTGAAGTGATTTGCCCCTGATTGGCTGACTTGTAGAGAAGTGCCCCTAGATGACTTCGAGAGATTTATCGGATCTCGACCTGATTGCCCCAGACTAACTGACATTGGATGGCTGACTCCCTTTAGGTGATCATCTAATATGGCTTTCCCCTGCTCAACGGAGTACTCAGGTGCTCCGCAACTTATCTCGATCAAACTCTCCACTGTAGGAACTCTCCTGATGTCAAGTGCTTACTCGCAAGTAAAACAAATTGCTTTGCAAAAGATAATATTAATGCAATGCATATGACAATTTTGAAATCCAATTTTGTTCACTGGAAAAAGTTGTGACATACTGTGAACGAATCACTTATCAAAATGTCAATATCAATACCCATAGGGTAAGAAGAATCCTTTTAGGAGTCAGTTTTGACACGATCTTTATCGAAGTATGCTTTCGAAACAAATATGCTTCAATTAGGACTTTTGAAGGTTGTAACGTGGTCAGGTTCACGGTTTGAAAGAAAGGATATAAGGCTCAAAGTTCTGTTTAACCCACCCACTCTCCTTGATATTCTCCAATCCTATGTTCAGCTAATTCGACACTCGCTCACCTCTCAGAGGTTGAATGATAGAAGTGATGGTTCAGGAAACCACAAGTTTTCGAAGTGACAGTCACTCGCTTTTTATCTTTGGTGTCTGGAATCACACGACTTGTTCTTCGTTATTTTTTTTATTTCCCTATTTTTGCCAAGACTGACTCTTTTGAGTATATCTTCTAATTTCGAAGTCCAACAGGATGCCCTAATTTTTGCCTAAGTCGTTTATTTTCAAGATTCGACTTAGCGGGCTTCTTATTTCTTTCTTTTCTTTTTCTTTTTTCGAAACAAATCGTGTGACACCGACTGGTCTGACTTGTTTGATCGGTCTGTGACTGTCTCACTCTTAGGTACGACCTCTACAGGTGTGATTGATCCTCGAACGGGTACACTCCTTCTGCGATTTGGATGTTTAGTCGAATTAACTGACACCTACCCTGCCCCAGGTTAAGATTGAGGTTTTTTCATTTTCAGAAAGAAACTCCTACAACTAGGCTCGAAGGGGTTGACAAGGGATTAACATCCTTATATCTCCGGTGTTTAGGAATTTGAAACAATGCTCGTATATCATCAGCAGGTTTTATTCAAAAGCATACATTCAGAAGCTTGCACGTCTTTCAATTTCGTCATCCTCCCTCAAGGAATTCCGCTTAAACAAGCGTTTGATATTAATAAAAAAAGCAATACTGAGTGAACACGAATGAATTTAATCAAAACATGCATATTCATTTCATTATCATTATCAATCAAAAAAAAACACGTCTTACAAATGAAATTTGCAAATAAGTTCGCACTTTAACAGAAAAGAAAACTACAAATGCAAAGAAATAACATGATAAAAGATTGCCAGCTTCGAGGAACTGGGCTTTCATTCTTGACTTGCTGCTGAACCAACCATCTTTAGAATTGCTTATCGAAATCCATCTGATAATCTTCTGAACATCTGCTCTCGGTGAATCCCTCCACAACATTAGCTACCGAACCCACATGACTGGATGAAGGAAGATCGTTGATCTGAATACCCTGAGGCATGATTGAAAACCTGTTGGAGTCCAGCAGAGTCTGAACCTGGCTTCTAAGCACCTTACAGTCTTCAGTTGAATGCCCCTGTGCCCCAACATGGTACTCACAGCGGGCGTTGACATCAGAATCTGACGGATATGGAGGAGTTTCTAGATCAATCTTCTTTGGCACTATCAACACACCTCTGATCAAGTCTGGCAATATTTGACTGTACGACAACGGCAGTTGAGTGAAATGCCTCTCTGGCTTCCTCGGTCTTCGTCAGGCGTGCTACGCGGCTGATGATGGTATAGATGTTGACTCTATAGGGAAGTAGATATCTGATACACAGACCTAACAGGTCGCTGACTCTGAATACTCGAAACATCTGAAAACTGAACCTGAGGTAATGGAGATTCCGGGATGGCATTACTTTCTTTCTCCCATTCCTCTTTAGAGCTGACAACTGATTCGCTTTCATAAACAGAGCTATCTGAGATGTCTCGAATCTTTCCACTCTTGATTTCGCTCTCAATACGTTCTCCTGCTTTCACCAAGTCAGAAAAGTTCACTACCTTACTACCAATCATCTTATCATAGTATGGACCTTGCAAGGTATCCACGAACATGTCAACCAATTCACTATCCAAAAGTGGTGGTTGAACACGAGCACCTAACTCTCTCCAATTCTGCACATATGCTCTGAAAGATTCATTGTCCGCCTGAGATAGTTCTTGCAATTACATGCGGCTGGGAGTCATGTCGAAATTGTAATTGTACTGCTTCATAAAGGCATTAGCTAAATCTGACCATGAACGGATGCAACCACTCTCCAACTGCATATACCAACTCAACGACGCCCCACTTAGACTGTCTTGGAAACAGTAAATCATAAGCTTGTCATTATGGACATATGAGGTCATTCTCCTGCAAAACATCACCAAATGCTGCTTCGGACAACTATCTCCTTTGTACTTCTCAAAATTTGGCGTCTTGAACTTCGGAAGCATCACAAGACCTGGCACCAAACACATGCTTGAAGCATTCAGGTCGAGAGTATCCTTACTCATCAGGGTAGCAAGCTTTTCTTCCAACAGCTGACATCTCCTCATAAACTCAATAGTCTTTGGGTCTCTAGCATTAACCTTTGGAACACCCCTTGGAGAATCTGGCGCAGAGAATGTAAAACTCTGATAATCTGCGTCATGGAGAGAAGATGAATCATTGTCTCTGACGGGAATCTGCACAGGCTGAGCAACATTGTTCACCGGAGTCTTCTGAACATCAGCCTCTTTTCTTGTCATAGCTGTCATGGCTTCCATGAGCTTATCCAACTGATTCTTCATCATTTCAAACTCTGCCCTTGTAACAACCAAGTTCTGCTCTCCTGAGTCCATGATCCTTCTAGAAGCTAGTTCAGAAGCTAATTCAAGTCCGATGCGAATGTCGGGAAATCAATTGCGAGATGGACAAAAGACGGGTAAGCTCTCTGTTTCGGCCAAGGATGGACATGCAAAAATGAGATGCACATGAAATTCAATGCAAATGTTGATGCAACAAACAAAGGATCAAAGATCCCACAAAGCACCGAACAACTGTTGCGTTGCTGACTGGACAAGTTTAAAAGTCCGCTCTGAAGAGAAAACCAAAATACCCGGTAGGTTAGAGGTCAAGCATCCTGCATAACCCAATCCCTCTCACAGGTATGGACCTAATCTGATAAGGTTTAACATCCTATGCGATCGTCAGCGTCACATACTTTCGAGAAACAATGATACTTTCACCATTTCTGGTTTGACATCATTGTCTCACGAAGCGGCCTCACTTAGCTAACTCCCAAGTGATCGGTCCCCAGAGTCGACAATCCTCAGATCCAAAATTCCTTCGAGCCCAAAGGGCCAGAAAGAAAATCGTTAAAGAGAATCTCGTCTGAGCGCGAATTTCATGGCTAGCTGGTGCATGCAAAGCATACAGGCTCACCACTAATCTCCACTTCTAATGCTAAGTCTATACTCAAGTCTGGGTCTGGCTTATCTCTCAATGGAACAATCACCCAACAGCAGCAGATAATAATATAGTGTGGAAAATGTAAATACATCAATATACAAAATACAACACACATATATATACAGATACACACATCCACAAACAAGCAAACGAGCGCTAGGATTGACTCGCATAGGGGATGGGAAAGGTCCCCAGCAGAGTCACTACTGCGAAAATCGAGGCCGACAATGACAGAAGAGTCACCACTGTGCGTTATTTATCCCAAGAGAGGGAAAGGAAACGCTCAGAGAAAGCCTGACGAAAAAGAGGGATAAGATCGGTCATCGCAACCAAATCTTGGTTTCGGGAGTCGGTTACACAAGGGGAAGGTATTAGCACCCCTCACGTCCGTCGTACTCGACGGGATCCACGCTTGTTGTCTAGTCTATGGGTGAAAACACAAACTATCTATGGCTGCTAATGCTAAACATAAAGAAATAAAAGAAATGAAAGAACTGACTCGATAGAGCGTCATGCTCTATGCCTACGTATTCCCTCGTGCAATGGGAAAGTCAGAGTCAACGTAGTTCGGGAAACTACGGGGGGGATTGCTCGCCAAGACGTCGCGTCTTGCGCCTACGTATTCTCATCTGGTACGAGAAATCAGAGCAAAACGTAGTTCAGGCTAACTACGGGTAAACTGGGTGTTCTCGATCACGCGGGGTGAGAGAAAAGATTTACGATACTAGCGTACGCATTCTAGCAGTTGGGTGTATGCTGCTCGATCGTTGGAGGCTTAGGCGTTACCTGTTTGCGGTAGAACAGACGTAGTATGTCGTGGCTTTAAGGTACGGGTTACCTACGGGTTCTAGAACTACGATCTGGTCTCAATTGCGCTAGGGCAAGAGAAAGGAGAAGATTAGTCGTCAGCGGGAAAGTCTCGATCGCACGGCAGCGAGAGAACAGAGAGATTAGTTATTAATATGCTTGCTAGGATGTCGCATCCTATGCCTACATATTCTCGTCTGGTACGAGAAATCAGAGCAGCTGTAGTTCAGCTAACTACAGAAAATGGTCTCGATCGCACGGAAGCGAGAGAAAAGGGAGTCTCGATTATACAGAGGCAAGAGGGGGGATCTCAATCGCCAGGACGCGAGAGAAAGGAGTTTCAATCGCATGGAGGCGAGGGAAAAGAGGAAGGAAGCCTAACACGCCTAAACGGGAAGGAACTCGGGACACACACGCAAAAACCTAAAGCGTAGGAGCGAATGCGTCGCATATCACTCAAAGGGTGTTATACTAAACACTCTAGGCCATTAAGGGGAAACCCCTCAATAACCATTTCCTACGTATCTATTGCTCAGAACTCACAATGCTCGACGGTTGATTAAAAGACTTAAATTAGAAAGATGTTACCGAACAGAGTGGTTCCGTTGACCCTTGACATCGTGCGCAATCTCCATTCCAATCTTCTCCTCTTTTGGTCCTTGATGATGCTTTGAATCGGGACTGATGTGACGCTAAACCCTCATGGTTCGACTTATAAGAGAAGTCAAACTTTAAGAGGTCACATGTCGATTTTCGTGCTATGGACAAGATAGAGAAACGATATTGAGGATCGTTCTCCAATTGAATCATGTCGCACATGCCAAAAATAGTGGGATCTCATCTTACAAGACTTCATCGATCACTAAAAGTCAAAATAAAATCGAAAGATGAAAAGAAATGAGGAGAGAAAAAAAAGTGGTCACGGATCCAACGTTATTCATCAATAATTTGACTGGTAATGAATTACGGAAATGTCGTCATCGACCAAAAAAAATGGAACAAAATGTCCAATAACAAATGAAAATAAAATCTAACTTCTAAAAACAAAATAAACTTTTAATAAAAATTTAAAAGGAAATGAATATAAAATAAATCCTAGAAAATAATATATACGTATATAACAAACTTCTAAATAAAATATATACAAAAGTTATCAAAAGAAAATTAATAAAACCTTTTTTAAAAGAAATAACAAAATATATATATATAATATGTACAACCAGTCTGTTTTAAACAAAACTATATTAAAAAAAAATTACAATTTATTTTAGGAAAAGAAGAACAGGGGGTTCAAAGTTGATAGGGGGTGCAGATAAAGGAGAGAACTGGGCTCTAAGCCCAAAACATCATCAGACAAAAAATAAAATAAATAAATAAATAAATAAAAAGTAAAAGAAAAATAAAAAAACGAAGAAAACGAAAACCATTTTTCTCAACTCTCAGTTCCAACGTTTCGCTATAATCACTCTTTCTCTCTATTTCCATTTCAATCGCATCATCTCAACTTTCTCTCCGTCTCGAACACTATGCTCTCACTCTCGCTCTCATCTTTTCTCAATGTCTCTCAATCTCTCACTCTCGCTCGTTTCTGTTTAAGCTTCGATCTCACCCTTTCTGAATATTTCTTCTGATTCCGCTCTGTTTCAATCTGGTTTGTGGTTGTGTATTCCCTTGTCATGGCAGCAAGTTGTTGTTGTGTTGAAGATTTGGGGATAAAAAAGGTTTCGGAGATGGGTATTGGATGGAGGTGATGGTGAGTGAAGCTTTCGCGGCTGGGTCTTGGGGTGGTATGATTTGGGGGTTTGTTCGGTTGAATGAGCTTCTGGGCGTGTTGAAGGAAGGATCTTACGGTGAGTTTCGGTTTTGGATGCTTCTGGTTTTTGTGTAGGTTCGGAGGTTCAAAGTTTGACGTTGAAGGTGGAAACAGAAATGGTGTTTGAAGAAGATGGAGGTTCGTGTTATGATGAGGGTTCCGGATTTGAGTTGGTCGGCTGGGTTTGCAAAACAGGATCGAGTTTTGGATCAAGTTTGTTCATTGAGTTTCTGGGTTTATTTCCTGGGTTTGTGTTGAAGTTTCGGTGAAGGTTGAGTGAAGCGAGTTCGTGCAATGGATGTTGTTTTGTTGGAGTTTTGAAAGGGAGGTTCTGTTGAAAGTTTGAAGGTTTTGTCGTTTCAGTCCCGTAAAAGATGATGAATAACGATGATGGTGAAGATGTTTGAGGATGGATTCGTGGGATTGGTCGATGGAAGGTTTTGGTGTGAAGAAGTTTTGTGTTGCTGTTGTTGGAACAGGGTCGGAGGGTATTGTTGTTGGAGAAAGGATTTTGAAGTTGGTTTGAACGTTTGACCATTGATGAAGAAATCTGGGAAATTGTTATGAAGTTATGATGAATGTTCTTGAAGGTGTTTTGAAAGGATGATGATGGTGAAGATGGAGGAGGCGGATGAACAGTGTTAGGGTTAGGGTTAGGGTTGATGATGAATAGTGTTTGAAGGGCACTGTAGTGGCTAGGGTTGTTTGGTCTAGGGTTTGGAGGCTGAGAGTTTAGGGTTCCCTCTGGAGAAGGAAGTGAATAGGACCCCCCCTATATAGCGCTGCCACGTGGCAGTCTGGGGTAATTGATGATTAATGACTTGTTAATGATGATAAAAAAAAAAGTTAAACTAATAAATGCTGAAAGAAAGAAAAGGTGAAAAAAACGTAAATAAATAAAAGAAAGGGGGAGGTGGGGATACGTCCAGTAATAAAATTGCACGAACAAACATATATTACATAAATGTTAAAAATTAAGAAAAAAAACGTAACACAAAATGGCCAGGGTGGGATTCAAACCCCTATCTTTTCCTATAATAGTCACAAGTTCATCCGCCAGGGCGGGGACACTTCCAATAACAAAACTTCCTAAATAAGTATATATTACATATAAAATGTAAAAAAACAGATTTAATTAAAATAAACTTACTTAAACTAATTAATAAATAAACAAATGGTAAAAACTAATAAACATTCTATGCTAATACTATTTCTAATATAATAAATAATAATCATAATGATAATCTAACTAAATAAATAATAAATAATAATAATAATAATAATCTAATTAGTAAATAAAAACTACACTAAATTAAAAATAACATAATTTAAATCTAATAAAAAAGACATAATTCTAAAAAAAACTATTAAATAAAAACCATTTACAAATAAATCCTAATATTAATAAACCTACAAATAAAAACCATTATAAACATCTATTTCTATTTAAAACATCTCTAAATAAATAAAAATAAAACAAAAATAACAATAAAAAATGCAAAAATGCTATGGAAAACGGGCGAGCACCGAAATGCACCGATATTATCGACACAGACTGAATCATAAAAAAGAGAGCGACTTTAGCTCGATTTTGACATTGAATTTCTTGTTTGAATTAATTTGAATCGCCTGAAACGCGAGAAAAGCGGCTAAAATTCTGATAAATTCAATCCGGCTGATAACACGGGCAAAATGCAGCCTAAATGATATGCAGATGAAAACGAAGCAAAAGCCAGTCAAAGCTAGAAAACAGGTGGGAAAATTTTAGGGTGCAACAACGACATACAAATTCGTTCTCTTTATGTTTCTTATGCTCCTTCTCGAGTTCATCCGAGTCATTCTCGGTTGGTTAAGGAATTGGTGGTAAGTCAGGATCTAAGACAAAGTGAACCTTCAGAGTGGTCAGTTGGAATGTCATCTTATCTTGCCATTGGGTGTAGTTGATTCCATCAAAGTGATCCAACTTGACAAGGTCCTGATTCATAACTTTGATGCTTGAAACTGTAGCATCGGATGTCATTTGAATACTTTTAAGATTGTTAGAAATATCGGTAAAGTTAAATGGATCCAGGACTGAATCGTGAATGATGTCACTTTCCTTAAAAGTAAGCACTCTCTTATATATCTTAGAGTTAGAACGCAGTAATACCAGGATAATTCATCTTTATATCAAATTTGCGCAAAATCGACGAAAACTCGATTTGTAGCGAATAGTGTTTGAAATTTGTAGAAGAGGATTTTTGGTTTGTGATATGATTTTTTTGAATTCGATAATAGAGTATTTATAGGCCATGTATGTATTGTTTGACAAGGTTGCGTGTAACACCCTTCTAATCCCCGCAGAATAAATATAAATAAATCAGAGCAATTATCATTATTTCACAAAAGGGTGTCACATAAAATTTCAAAACATCACACAAACATTTGTCATGCTCAATAACACTTAAATAACTTCATGTTTTTCATACACTTTCACATTAGCATGTAGCAACAAATTTACTTTAATCATAATAGACATAATGAAAGTCTCATGCTCATCTCATTCATAACTAATACTTAGGCTTAAAAGCCAATACTTCATATAATTCAAAATAGCAATAACAGAATAAAGTAGAGTACATAAAGTATCTCTCAAAACATGAAATCGAAACATTCTCCAGTGTTACATAATTAGAGCATGACTCGACCCAAAATAAATAAAGACACAAATCAAGCTACTCCAACGACTACCTCGCGCTAGAAGCAACTCTACTCCTCGATACCTGAGCGATGTCGTATAAAACATCATTCCAATAGAAGGGTGAGAATTCACATAATTATTGAAATCATAAGATAATAATTAATCTAAGGTATACAAGCATAATTCAATTATTCTCACACTTCAAAGTTTCATCAACAAAGTATCACTCAAGTAAACATACCATTAACTAGTATATACACACAATCTACAATTTCACCAATTTCAACAATTCACATAGATACACATAATCTCATAGCACAAACATATACACAATGAGACTCAATGCAACTCATGCCATGTGGTACTAACACTTGTTATTATTTTTCGGTTTTTATATTTAAACTGGGTTCGTTCCCTAGACCAATAACACACAAAAACTCATTCCCTAAGCTTTCAAATTCTGCTCTAGGTTTAGGACAAATCACTAGCTCCCACGGAACTAACAAGTATTGCATCTTGACATAAATGATGCATATGCAAATTCAACAATCATATGCAATTAAGACCATACACAAATCTTAATATCCATGCATATCTTCAATAATTCATCACACATGAATTACCACACATTTGCACATACAAACACATTTTCAAGAATCATGACATTCTTACTTCAAACATCATCGTCACAATTAGCAAGTAATCCACAAGTATCAATGCAATTCAACCTCAATTCACAAAACAAATATTGCCAATGAAATATAAAATAATTAATTATATCATCAATAATTAAATTCAATGTTCATAAATTGTCAATATTCAATAAATAATCCAATATTCAATAAACAATTCAACATTCAATAAATAATTCAATAGACAATAGACAATTCAATATTCAATAAATCTTCAATATTTTAATAAATATTTCAATATTTAATAAGTATTCAATATTTTAAATAAATATTCAATATTTTAAATAAATATTCATTATTTTATATATATATATATATATATATATATATATATATATATATATATATATATATATATATATATATATATATATATATATATATATATATATATATATATATATATATATATATATATATATATATTCAGTATTTTAATAAAATTCTAATTTTTAATAAAGTTTTCATAAAATAAACTTCAGTTCATAACTACATGTAAATATATAGTATCACTTCCTATGCTACAACATTTATAAATGAAAATAAATCACATTTCTCTTTGGCTAATTACTCATTATGCGCTACAGTTGAGAAATCGCTACAGCGAGTGAAAGAAACAAGGGTCATATGTTGTATTATTTTAACAATTATTGGTAATGAGTAAAGGTACTACAACCATCATGGATTATTCAAGTGGGGTACTACTTAATTAAGTTATGCGAAATTTCAATCGGATATGTGTACTAAGTGCTATAGCACATTCATGTTTCATCACAAGTCCATTTAATGTTATACATTCATTACCCATTTATTTGACTTCAAGTTATGCTATATCGTACCCAATATATTAATTAATATTACATTTCCTTTGTATTCAAAGTGTGCCTACTAACTATGAAATGTATTCATTCACAATTCACACTACAGTACTTAACCAATTCAATTATCACCTTTTAGTTATTTCAAAGTGGATCGACTTTTGTTTTTATGTTACAAGATACTATATTTTGCTACAGTAATATCCATACTTTATTTCATTTCCACTACTATCATGATGCACTACAGTAGGTTAGCTCATTATAATTTCATATTTTATTTGGTATATGCCACAGTAAATAGAATATTAAAGTAATCTCTTATTTCAATTGGTTTCAAGGAAAATTAACAAAACACACCAATATATATAAATTTCAATCACAATTAATTACCACATGTCAAAGATTATCATCAAAACCTAACAATCACAAAATCATAAAAATTAGGGGTTTCATCCTAAATATGTTTCTACCCATCACACACTATCATACAATCTCAATAATCATATAAAAACTCACTCTTACTTTGATTCTAGAGCTCTTGAACTTGACTTTTCTCCTCTTCTTCTCCACTTCTCTCTTAGCCTCTTTTCCTCTTTTCTATCTTTTTCTTTCTTTCTATTCTCTTCTTACTCTATATTAAATCCTATCATTTATCTTAACTCAATTGGGTCTTACTAACTCAATCTCACACTTACTATTCACACTCCAAAATAAGCCAAACTAATTACTCTAGCAAATTCTACATTTTATTATACCAATAAAATAAATCACATAAATTAATGTAATTCAATAAATCACATATATCAATTAAATCAATTAACTCGTATAAATTAAATAAATTAATTAATTTATATAAATTAAATATTGCATATAAATTTAATAAATCAACTAATTCAAATATATCAACTAAATCATTTAATTCAAATAAATACATAAATTAGTTAATTCAATTAGGCACAAAATCACACAATTAATCAATTAATTAAATTAAATTAATAATTACTAAAAATTGGGGTGTTACATTGCGACCCTTTATAAAACAACACATTTTAACCAAATGTTGCATTGTTTTCATGTATTGTCTATATTCATTTCAACACGTGAAGTGTTGCTTCTCTTCAAATTCCTAATCATTTATTGTCATTTACTTACTTCTACTTTTCTTATCATTTTAAAACATACTCATAAATATTTATTATTCATAAATTACAATATCTATATCATTTTAATGAGTCTGAGTATGCTCCAGTTACTAGAGGCTTCATTTACTCCTTTTAGGTTAATTGATATATGACATGTGGGAAAAAATATTTAAGGGTTGAGATTACAATTAAGTATTTATTTAATAAAATAATTAAAATTGAAATAAAACATCTTCTTTGTGTTTCTTCCTCTCGTTCCTTTCTCTTTTCTCTTCATCTCATCCATCTTTTATGTTCAACTTGTCAAATTCAAATTGAGTTATAACTTATAACCTCTTTGTATGATTGTGTATGAATGGATAAAAAACATGAAATTAATCAAACTTTCTCAACTTTATTATGAAACAATGTTTACTTTGTCTGTAATTCATACATTGTAATTTGCTTTTTCTGCAACTCAGTTGCTGGAATTCACCAGAAATTACAATAAATAAAGTCATTGTCGCCGACAATTTAATTCAATTATCATAACTTCGTTTCATCTCTATTAGCCATTACCGTATCACCGCTGCCGGAATTTGTCGGCAATCACTGCATCGCTATCATCGTGGCTGACCGTTTAATTCAGTTGTTACTCAAACTATCATTATATCCTTTCATCTTTTGGAAAATCAGAATCAATTTTAGTCGGTTACCGATTATAAGATGCTGAAAAATAGATGATGATATGTTATTGTCGGTTATAAGACGACGATACGATGTGTCCAGCGCCGGTCTTATTATCACAACCATGTAGTGATTGACAGTAATGTTGGACGTCAGTGATACGGTGATCTCCCGTGATACAAATATGTTTGAATGAAGTGAAAAAATAATATTGTAAAGATAGATGTAGAGACCAGATAAATATTAGAGAGAAGAAATAAATTTATAAATGTCACAAAGGAGAGGATGAACAAATTTTATTTATTTATTTATTATTATTTAATAGTTTTGTTAATATTTAATATTCATCTACTCTATTTTAATCCATCTACTATATCATTTTAATTCCAATCAAGAGAAGTGAAGCAATTCTATTCTACTTCTCTCCTCTATAAATCTCTCGTTTCTCTTTCTCACGTACCACATGATTCAAAATAATAATAATTATGTTTTTGTCAAAATTTCTCATATGTATTTATTATAGAGAAAGAAAAAGTAAAATAAATGTAATAAATAATTAAGGGTATTATAAATAAATAAAAATTTATGATTTGAAAAGTAACAATATTTATCAATTTCATTGGTATGTGTAAAAATGATAAAATGACACTTAAAAAGAGACTTAGGAATTATATATAAACTAGTCTGAGTACCCGTGCGGGAAATAAAATCATAAATTTATAATTTTTTTGTCATTATTTTGATTACTAAGATATATAATTATATAACGATGAATTACATGATATTTAAGAAGGAAACAAATATTAAAAATATTGATTATTGAGTTAGGGTTTATTTTAAATTATACATTTATTTTTAGGTGTTGTAAATCAGCAAATAAATGATATAAAAATATGTTTAAAAATATATATGATGTGTGTAATAATATATTTTTATTTATAAACAATTCATGTGTATTAAAATTTTCAATTTTGTAGAAGTTTTCAATTCTAATTTAAAAAATTAATATTATATTAGTTAACTAAAGTGGTAATTGTAAAAAAAAATTAGGATAATAAAAAGGGATCATGAAATAAAGTGTGAATTGATATAAATACACACTGATTTAAAATAATACTATCTCGATTCTTTTTTAAGTGTTATTATTTTATATTTTTTTTGCCTTTTTATACATATTAATAAAACTAATCATTATTATAACTTCTTAAACAATAATTCTCTTTTTATATATAATACCTTTAATAATTTATTATATTTATTTTACCTTTCTCCCTCTATAATAAATATTTAGGAGTAATTTTGACAAAAATTTAATTAATACCACCTTGAACTTTGCAAGTGATATTTAAAAAGAAATAAAAAAATTATGAAAAAAGTGACATTTAAAAAAGAATCGAGAGAGTATTAAACTTGAGTCTTCAGATGGCAATTGAGATGAGATTTTAAGACAGATATATGTGTTGATTCTCAACAGGTGGCTCATGATATTAATAATAACTACACCTGTAATAGTTTGAGAAGAGAGCTCATTAAAAATTAGGTCATTTTTTCAAATTGAGAAGGATATTCAAGTGATGTATGTTTTTCGTGAAGCTAATCGATGTGCAAAATGCTCTTGCAAAAGAAGGTATTCGTACAAAAAGTATTTGCATTTTCGAGTCGGTCCATTGTTTGTGAAACACATGTATGAGAATGATTTGTCGGAATTGTGTGTTGCTAGATTTGTTGTTGTGGGGCGTAGACCATTCCTTGTATAAAAAGATTAAAAAGTAAAATAATACTGCACTGATGTTTATGTGCTTGAACTTAAATATCTGCACAAAATCGAATTTGCTTATAAACCAAAACACAATTGGATGGAATTTGTATAAAATAGAGTCATAGAAATAATACTAGTGTATTTAAAGTATTTTAAATTAGTTGCACAAGTGGGTGGAATATAAAGGGATATTTATGTCTGTAATTAGAGTGGCAAGGGGTGTTGGTAAATATAGGTGACCAGTTTTTGGAATATTGAAGGGCATAATTTATAGTAATTTCTCTTACTATTGTAGTGAATGCAGAGAATTTTAGGGAAATAATAAGAACAGTTGCCACCAAGCAAAACCATCATGACAACACGGATGTAACTGGGATCGGGTATGCATTTTTCTAACTTTCTTTATGCATATATGATACTTGGTGGCAATGTTTTATGTGTAGATCAACATTTGTTATTAAAGTTCTTGCGTGATTACACCCATCCACCTGGAAATCATTTTGTCCATTTTGCATGTTGCTTCGCTAATCGTTTTGCATGTTATTTTGTTTTTGCAAATCAAGTTCAAAGAAGCAGCAGAAGGATGCTGCTTGGAGAAAACTCCTGATGCAACCGTTGAGGATAGAAATTAACATGCAATGTTAATTGTTAGTGGGTGGTTTCACTTGTTGTTGAGGATAAAAAAATTTCTGCGGGATCAATTGATGAAGGCATTCTTATGATTGCAGTCAGAACATTATTGACGGATGCATAAAAGAAGCAGCAAAAGGAGTTACACCTTAAAGATTCGAAGGCGAAGAACTATTTTTTTCAATCATTGGATTGTTCCATCCTTCTATATCTCCATATTCTTTCTTTTGATAATTAAGCAACTAAAAATATGAGATAACCTTTAAATAAAAGAAATCGAAATTAAAGAAAATTGAAGTTAAATTAGAGAAAATTAGAGAACTTGTTACAAACATACCAAATATCAATAGTAGTTTCTAAAATTCTCATGTCCACCATTTATCTCGACTTCCTTCTCTCTTTTCTCTTTTGTTCTTGATGAATGTTTTCTACAATTAGATTAAATGTGACATAGAAGTTGAATATCTTTCTTTACTTTATCTTAGTTCTCTTTTCTTTCTCTCTTTCATTCTCTTTCTTCTTAAATAAATAAGTTAAATGGGAATGGAAAGTTATTATTTTGATATAACCGTCTATGTAGTTGATTTTTGTAAAGAGTGTTAAATGGAATAATAGTGTGAGTTATTGAACAAAAGTGAAAAATAAAAAGCTACACCAAAACAAAGTATTGGTTTTATATATTGTTATAGATGAATTTACAAATATTCAGTAGATCTCTTCCTTTTCTATTTTTTACTTCAAAGACAACAAATCTTTATTTAAAAAGGGATATTATTCAAAATGAGTGTGAAAATTGCAACGTAACTATATTTAAATGGAAAAAAAAATCAACAAATGCAATTGCCTCCACCTAATATTGTGTCAATAAAAAAAAAGGATCTGAGGCAGAAGAAATAAAAAGGAAATGCGAGAGTGTTAAAAAAAGAGAAATAATAATAATAAATGACGTATTCTTTCTTCTTTGTTCCTTGTTCCACGATAATCATAAACTTTCATCCTTCTATATCTCCATATTCTTTCTTTTGATAATTAAACAATAAAAAATATGACATAACCTTTAAATAAAAGAAATCAAAATTAAAGAAAATTGAAGTTAAATTAGAGAAAATTAGAGAAGTTGTTACAAACATACCAAATATGAATAGTAGTTTCCAATATCCTCATGTCCACCATTTATCTCGACTTCCTTCTCTCTTTTCTCTTTTGTTCTTGATGAATGTTTTCTACAATTAGATTAAATGTGACATAGAAGTTGAATATCTTTCTTTTCTTTATCTTAGTTCTCTTTTCTTTCTCTCTTTCATTCTCTTTCTTCTTAAATAAATGGGTTAAATGGGAATTATTGCACCTCAAATCCAGACATGGTTGCGATCACCTTGTCTTTCCCTTTTTCGTTAGGTTTTTCCGATCGTTTCCTTTCCATCTCTTTGGGATAAATAACGAAAGTGGCGACTCTTCTGTTTTTTCTGCCGGTTGTTTTTCGCAGTTACGACAGCTGGCGACTCTGCTGAGGACACTAGTTCCCTATGCGAGTTAATCCTAGCGCTTGTCTGTTTATTTTTGGGTGTTGTATATATGTGCTTTATTTATCTTTCCCGCATTTATTTTTAGGATCATATATCATTACTGCTGTGTTGTGGGAGGGAAGTTCCATTGAGTGATAAGCCAGACCTGGGCTTGAGTACAAACATAGTATTAGAAGCGAAAAGTAGTGATGAACCTGTATGTTAGGCATACACTAGTTCCCATGAAATTTTCACTCAGATGAGATTCTCTTTGATGACTTTCTTTCCAGCCCAATGGGCCGTTGAGAGGATTTCAGATTTGAGGGTTGTCGACTCTGGGGACCGATCATCTGTGATTCAGCTAAGTGAGGCCTCTTCGCGAGATGATGATGCCAAACCAGAGATGGTAAACGTATCATCATTTTTCGAAAGTCTGTGACGCTGCTGAACGCATAGGATGTCGAACCTTTGTTTGTGGATAGGTCCATACCTGTGAGAGGGATTGGGTTATGTAGGAAACCTTGGCTTTCAGAATACCCGGTTCTTTACAGTGTGAATCTGTTTATCAGTGGGTCCTGTTATCGGTGTCGCTACTGCGAAAATCGGCGCCGGCTGAACAGAAGAGTCGCCACTGTGTGTTATTTATCCCAACGGAGGGAAAGAAAACGCTCGAAGTAAACCTTACGCAAAGACGGGAAAGGAATGGTCATCGCAACCAAATCCTGGATTCGGGAGTCGGTTATGCAAGGGGAAGGTATTAGCACCCCTCACGTCCGTCGTACTCGACGGGATCCACGCTTTTTTTCTGGTACAGATTGTTATTCTATCTACTCTACAGGTCTGGGGTTAAAAGAAAATAAAATGACTCGGCAAAGTATCACACTTTATGCCTACGTATTCCCGTCTGGAATGAGAAATCAGAGTCAACGTAGTTCGCCTACCTACGGGAAAGGAGGGGAAGGTTGCTCGCTAGGATATCGCATCCTATGCCTACGTACTTTCACACAGCATGAAAGATCAGAGCAAACGTAGTTCAGGCTACGGGAGACACAGATTTGTCTGACTGTTTTTTTATCCTTCTGAAAAAGGTTTTCTCCTGATTACGGGTCCAAGCGGACAAAAATGACGTTTTGATTGGTTTCCAGTCTTTTACGCAAGAACTGTTTTTTATTGATGTTTGAAATCTTATTACTGTATTTTGAATGACTTTGAGATAGAAGAGAAAGGACTCTAAAACCCTATGGTTAAAATGGGAATCAAAACTACCCTAATGTTGTCATGCATGGATTAACACCTAATGGCTGTCATATTTCTCTCTTGCTCAGAGAGAAACATAGATCCTAGGGGATAAACGGAAAAGAAACAACAAATATACAGTAAAGCAGTAAAATGCATGAGATGCAGCAATACAAGCGAGGCAAGGGAGTCCCACTCAACCTCGAACCTGAAAAACAATAGGCAAAGTGAAACAGCTTCACTTCAAACCCAAGGGAAAGTTAACACACAATACAGCAAAGCAAATAAAACCCCAACACTAGCTCTGACAGCACACCAGCTCCTACAGCAGCAGCTCTGAACAAACATCAAACTCTGACAGTTGATTAACAGCAAAACAGTAACATCTTCAAATAAGCTCCAATAATCTCCATGCTTTAGATAAGCCTCAATCTCCAATGACAAACCAAACTTCATCAAACAAAGAACCTTACACAGTAAACACCTTCAAAACAGACAGCTTCAGACAGCAGATAGCTCCAAACAGCAGTAAACCCTAGCTTTAACAGTTGCACAACTTTGACATGAACAAGCTTCATCTTTGTCAATCTTCAATGATCTTCTTCATTCTTCAAGGCAAGCTCTCCTAGATGATAAACACTTAACAGAATAAGTTGAATGTTAAATAGTTCATTGACTACCAAAGGAAGCCTACAAACAGTTTAACATTGTAAAAGACTATTTCTCTCAAAGTTCTACCTCTAAGGTAAGGTCACTTATCCCTCCAAAGGAGGGAGGTGAATACCATAGAGATACTTTATGTCATAGAGAGAAATGGAAGCACAAGAAGCTATCCATGCTTGTACAAAGAATTCAGTCTATTCTAAGGCTCTGCCTATTTTTTCCTATTTCCTATGTCTTCAAAAACATCTTCAAGCACAAGAATCTTCATGCATTCAACTTTGATCTTTGTAGTCAATCTTCTCCTATGTTCCTTCATGCTCCACAAGCCCCATCCAAGCCCCACATCCCAGAGAAATACCCAAAACCCAAGCAAACAAAGCAATACCCCAAGTGGGAAACACACCAATATCAACCAATTTGCAAAATCAAGTAAAAATAGTAAAACTCAATATAAAATCCTAATTAAATTTATAGGGGACCCTAACTATGTACCCTATACCCCATATAAACCCCAAGGCCTAAATAAATTTTAAAACCCCAAAACTATGCCCTAAACTGCACCTAATTGTTGTGAAACCCTAATCCTGATCACCCTAAAGTTGATGGTTCAAAACTATCCTAAATTAAATCAAAAAAATGTGATAAAATTCCAGGGGGAACCTAATACTCTAATCCCACCATAGGAAAAATAATTACATCCAAATATGAAATACAATGGCCATACTAAATTCAGCAAGTAACATATACCAAGTGTAAATGAAATAAAAGCAATTAAAAGTAAAAATAAACCAAAAAATTAAAAAATGCATGAAATGCCAATTTTATTTTCTTATAATTTTCTTGATGTTTTCATGAAAATGAGGAAAAAAATCTCATGTAAAAATGACCATTTTTCAATTTATTATGATTTATTGAGTAAACTACATGCAAACATGAAAATCAATTAAAAATAAAAAAACACCTTGCTCAATGAAAATCAAAGACCTCAAGGATTCAATATAATTGGTACAAAATGGGTCTTCAGAAATAAGCTAAATGAGAAAGGAGAAGTTGAGAGGAATAAGGAAAGGTTGGTTGCTCAAGGGTATAGTCAGCAAGAAGGTATTGATTACACTGAGACATATGCTCCAGTGGCAAGGTTAGAATCTATACGCCTTCTTATTTCATTTGCTGCACAAAATAACATCACTCTGTATCAGATGGATGTTAAAAGTGCCTTTCTTAATGGTATTATAGAAGAAGAAGTTTATGTCCACCAACCTCCTGGTTTTGAAAATGAAAAATTTCCAGATCATGTTTTCAAATTAAAGAAATCTCTATATGGATTAAAACAAGCTCCCAGAGCTTGGTATGAGAGATTGAGCAATTTTCTTCTGGAGAAGAATTTCATCAGAGGAAAAGTGGATACAACACTATTCTGTAAAACAATTAAGAAAGATCTTCTAATTTGCCAAATTTGTGTAAATGATATTATTTTTGGATCAACAAATATTATGCTTGGAAAGGAGTTTGCTACATGTATGCAGGCAGAATTTGAAATGAGCATGATGGGAGAACTCAGATTCTTTCTAGGAATCCAAGTTAATCAAACTCCATAATGCACCTACATACATCAGACAAAGTATGTTAAAGAACTTCTGAAGAAATTCAACATGTCTGACAGTAAGCTGGCAAAGACTCCAATGCATCCTACTAGCTCACTTGGCAAAGAAGAGGTAAGTAAGAAAGTAGACCATAAGCTCTACAGAGGTATGATTGGCTCTCTTCTTTATCTTACTGCTTCTAGACCTGACATATTGTTCAGTGTTTGCCTGTGTGCTAGATTCCAATCAGATCCTAGAGAATCACACTTGACAGCTGTCAAGAGGATTCTAAGGTATCTGAAAGGTACTTCTAATGTGGGTTTGTGTTACAGAAAATCTGATAATTTCAAATTAGTTGGATTCTGTGATGCTGACTACACTGGAGACAGAGTGGAAAGAAAAAGTACTTCTGGAAGTTGTCAATTTCTAGGAAGAAATCTAATCTCCTGGTATAGCAAGAAGCAACCCACAATTGCACTTTCAACCATAGAGGCTGAATACATTGCTGCTGCTGGATGTAGCACGCAAATGCTCTGGATGAAAAGTCAACTAGAAGATTATCAAATTTTTGAAAGTAACATTTCTATCTTTTGTGATAATACTTCTGCTATATGTTTGTCCAGGAATCCCATTTTACATTCTAAGGCAAAACATATAGAAATTAAGCATCATTTCATTAAAGACTATGTTCAGAAGGGAATCATAAATTTAGCCTTTGTTGATACAGATCATCAATGGGCAGATATTTTTACAAAACCTCTTGTTGAAGATAGATTCAATTTTATTCTGAAAAATATTGGTATGGATTTTTGTCCAGAATGATATTTATCAGAAGAAAATTGTTTCAGATGCAAAAATGCTTAATGCTCTAAAGTATTTCTTCTGATTATTTATTTTATTCTGATCAATATTTCTTTTGTGAAACTCTGAACTAACAATCTTTAGAAGATCTGAACGTTGGCTAACGTTTCATTTCTTAAGAGAATTCAGAACAGCATGCAAGTAAACACGTGTCACACCAAATCTGAAGAGGTGGCGTGTACATAACTGAAGAGACGTTTGAGGTGAAGTTTGAATAGTAAGAATCTTGGTTTTCCCCCCAAATTGTCAGAAGCAATTAATGTTTTGAAATGATTTTTATTCTCTTCATTTAATGCTTGTTCAAACGTGCATATTTCTGACTGTTGATGTGCCTAAGTGTTTTAGTATATATACTTGACTTG
This sequence comes from Lathyrus sativus, assembly GCA_963859935.3. Taxonomy (NCBI): domain Eukaryota; kingdom Viridiplantae; phylum Streptophyta; class Magnoliopsida; order Fabales; family Fabaceae; genus Lathyrus; species Lathyrus sativus. Next base: position 42,036,215 of record OZ012737.1, read on the forward strand.
TATTCACTTTCACACTTTTCACTCTCTCAAAATTTACATGCATTTTCATCTCCTATTTTCTCTGCATAAAAACCCAAAACCTAAGTGTTTGACAAAGCATTCTTCAATGGCAACTTCATCATCAACAACTGCTCAATTCCAATCTACTATGGCTGCTGTAACTTCAGAAAACTTGGGTGTTGCTCCATATTCTCCTCCCAAAAGAAAACTTTTAACGCCAGTTGATAAATTGGAAGTTCTATGTGAATCTATGGTTGAGTTTGATTCTCTGGCAGAAAATGGGTTTGAGTTTCGTTCCATCATTGGAGCTCAAGGATGGGTTAAGTACTTTGATAGGCTATTTGGACCAGTTTACCCTCTCCTTGTGAAATAATTCTGGATCCATGCATCAGTTTATCCCAAGTTCATCTTATCTTCTGTGCTGGGAAAAGAGATTATTATCACAAAAGATCTGATAAGAAAATTGATAGGTTATAAAGAAACGGATGGTGTTTCCCACTTGCCAGCTGGGCGTGTGGACATGGATGAGGTTTATGAAGAAGTAATGACTGCTGGTCAAGCTTCTAACAAATTCAAAGATCTGAAGCCTGATTACAAGATCTGGGCCAAGATCTTCATGGGATGCATCCACCACAAGAATTCAACCAATTCTCCAGACTATGTCAATAATGAACAGCTCTATTTCATGTATTGCCTTAGTCAGAGCACCAAGGTAGATCTTCCATACATTCTGTTTATGCATCTGTGGAACCATATCAATGCATCTAGAGAATATGTGAAAGAGAAAGGACAGAAGATCAGAACTTGGATCCCCTTTGGAAGGTTGATCTCAGATCTTCTTACTGAGAATGGTTTGGTAACTGCTCTGTACGCTGCTGGAGTTACAGAGGAATTAGAATTTATAATGGGAAAGCCTCTGAATGCTAAAAGTCTTCTGAGACTCAAAATTGTTGATGAACTCACAACAGCTCCCAAGAAGCTGAATATGTCAGAATTGAATAAGAGGGTTCCTGTAGATGACTTTCCTTTATTCTTTGCTGAAGAGCCCAGCCATATAGTGGTTATGTATATTGATGAATGCAAGAAGGAAGGAAAACCTGTTCCTGCTAATGTGATTCAGCTAGCAAGACAACCACTACCAGATGCAGGAGAAGAAGAGGCACAACTCCAGAGGAAAAGGACTCAGCCTGTAGAAGAATCTGCACCTGTTCAGAAGAAGGTCAAGATTGCTGAGAAGCCCAAGAAGCTCTTGAAGAGAAAAGATTATGAAGAAGCTGCTTCTGTACTTGCCAAGAGGATAAAAGTAAAATGTACTAAATCTTCTGTATCTTCTGCAAATCTTGTTATTAATGATTCTAATGTTAAGTCTGTTCCAAAACCACCTTCTACTCAAACCACTTCTGTTACTGCTCCTAGTTCTGTTTCTCCACAAAAACAAACACCTGTTCCAACACAAACAACAACACCAACAGTTTCTGTATCAAAATCATCTCAACCCAAAATTCATATCAAACATTTTGTTCCACGACCTCAACCATCAGAACAACAACCATCAGAGCATCAACCATCAGATCACCAACCATCAAAACAACAAACATCTGATCAACAACAAACATCTGAACAACCAGAGAAACAACAAAAAGACTCTCAACCAGAAAAAGCCTCTGACAATCCACCATCAAATAATCCACCATCTGAACCCATTGCACCTGTTACTTCTGAACCTACAAAAGTAACTTCTGATCCTGTCTCATCAGAACCACCATCCAAACAATCTGACATTCCTTCAGAACCTACCAATACTTCTGAACCTCACATCCCTGAGACAGAAGTTATTGATATCACACCGTTAAAAACAGTGTTTCAAGTATCTTCTACCTCTTGTACACCAACAACATCCTCTAACTCCTCAGAATCAGAAATCCACCCAGATTTTCTAATCTCTCCATCTGACAAATACTCTGAGTTAAACCAACCTGAACCTGAACCTGAACCTACCATACCATTTAAAACTCCCATTCCAGATCCTATTACTCCACCTGCACCATCATCTGAGATATTAATCCCCAACTCAAATCCAACATCTTCTATATCTTGTGCCCAAGTTTCTTCTCTTTTTCATAATCTGTCTTATGGTTTCAAACTGAAAGATTTTTATGACAGAGTTGAACCTTCTGAACCCCTCAACCCTCTGAAACTAAAACTCACAGTGGCTCTTCCATCTGTCCTTGTTTCATATATTCAATCAATGACCAATGTAGGATCTTTAGCAACAATATCTGCAACATCTGGTAAAGCTGTTGTTTCAGCTCTGCAAATTGCATCTGATAACACTATTGCATCTGTTGCACCCCCAAAATCTGCTTTCAAACCCTACTCAAATGCATCTTTTGATGTTGTTACCCCTAACAGAAGACCAAAACCTCATTTGCTTAATGCTTTAGTCAGATCTAAAGAAAAAGCTCCTGAGATACCCTTCATTCCATATTATCCTCCTCCTCTGATTTCCATCCAAAAATCACTTTTTCCACCAACTCCCCAACCTAAACCTATCACTCTGGAAACCTTGCTAAAACCTCTGCCCAGACTTAATATTGATCATTTATTTCGAACATTTTTGCAAGAAATA